>JAINUU010000087.1:1200000-1800000 GCA_020205605.1 Panax ginseng
TAACTTATAAGTTGTTATCGAAAAGGCTCTAATGTATTGTGAGAGTTTTTTTGTTAAATTACAATTGTGACTTATATTAATAAATGAGATTGGGTTAAATTATAAAATTAGTACACCATATTAACTACGTCGTCAACGTAATTGGCGGCTAAAAAATCAACATATAAAATTGCAACTTAAATTAATGGGTGTATATCTAATATCATAAATATAATCAACCTTAGTTGAACCGATTCACTAGGAACTCTTGCGAATTTGATTTGCTTCCATTAAATCAGCAAAAGAATAAATGCTACTACATTTTTACCAAAAGAAAAGAGTCAAATTTATAAATTTTGCAAATATTAATTAGTGATACGATTTTGTTTTATATCTATCCCTATAAATAATTTGATAGTGATGTGATTAACTTGAGTATATTAAAATAAAAAAAGAAAATAAAGTAAATGATACTACTATAATAGAAAAGAGATAGTATTAAAAATAGCTAGTTGGTAAATGATAATCAGCTTCTAGATCATACAGTAATTTTTTTTTCAAACAAATCGTCACCACACACGTATGTACATATAATGTGAATGAAATAGCCTACAAATCAGATAGATTATTATACAAACTCAGAAGTCAATTTACAAGTCTAAATCTAATAATAATAATGGTTTAATTATTATAAGTTGAATATTTAAAACTTCAATTAATCCCACTTGTTGATCACGGCGTAATGACAAAGACACTCCCATCTAAACTACTTAAAAACAACTACTATAACAAGTAACCAAACACGTAATGGTTACAACAATTTTGGTGGTTGTATGTATTTACTCTGGTAAAATCATACACTATAATCAAAGTATTATTATTGTAAAAGAATTATGAGTTCCAAAAAAAAACACAATTTTAACCGTTTATTTTAATTCATGACAATTTTAAATTGATATATTATTATTATTATTATTATTAAATTTAATTCATACTTTTTAAAATAATGGGTGTATGCTTAATTGTTTGTGATAAAAATGTCAGTTAATACGTGAAATTTATTTTTATGGTAGAAGTTGGTTAATCGATTATTAAAAACATCGACACATACAAAACGCGTGTCAATCACTTCCATCAATTCAATCGACCAACTTATCTAAAAATAAACTTTATGTTAACCACTTCCATTTCCGTTATTAAGGTAGTATAAATAATTCAATTTCATGTAGTAACATAATTATGAACTGAATAACAATTACTATAATTCCCCATAAAAATTTAATGGACCAAAAATATCATCTCCTGACTGACTGACTGACTGACTTGAAGAAGAGAAATCAAAAAAGGAACCAAAAAACCGTTTTCATACCAAACACATCCATCACCAAAAAAACACAAAATTACAACAGAAGATACATACATAGCGGTAAATATAGAAGATTTTGGTGGTTGTATGTATTTACTCTGGTAAAAGAACTGATTTTTTTTTGTTTTTACAGTTGATTTACCGTTCCGTTACTCTTCCCTTCGTGAGAAACTTCTCCAGAAACCAGTCCCGTAAAATTTGTCCCACATTTCCTTCTCCAATTCCATCACATCTTCGTCCATTTCCAACGAATTAATCATCATCGGACCGCCGCTCACCGTGTGAATTTGCATCTCCGTGTCGTCGCATCCGCACTTACACCGGCTCTGCGCTCGCGGCAGCAATCCCTTCTCCATCAGCCTGCGGCGGCGCTTACTCCTCAGAGCCTTCCGGCATAGCCCCGCCGGCACCTTGTAAACGGCCAGAAACAGAAGGTCGGCGATTCCACAGGGGCAACAGCAGCAAATCGCGGCGCACTCAGCCGTGGTGCCTCCAGCCACCTCAGCGAAGCGCTTGCCTCCACGCGAGGACGAGTCCTGATCCCCCAGAAGAGGTTGGCGGCGGTCCACCGGAGACGAACGGAGAACGATTTGTCTCGTCATGAATATATATGTAGCTAGTTCTCCTCTTCTTAATTTCTGTTGATCAATTAATTAAAGGAGAGGAGAAGAATGGGCCATGGGCGGGCTAGGGTTTGGGGGCGACGGCGGGCGAGGGAACCGATTTGGAGGGGGATTGGATAGGATAGGTTGATGTAATAATGATGAGAACAAAAGCGGGGAGGAAGGAGGGGTATATGGGTAAAATTAAGTCACCGTCCGAAGCGGCCGGAGAGTATTCGAGAGTCTACTATTTTTCTGGATTCTGTTTGGGTTTTTTTTTCTTCTCTCTCTTTGGTTTTGTGTGCTTTGTATGAAACGAAGCTTGAGGTGGAGAATGGAAGAGAGAAATTAAAGAGAAGGGAAGCATTGGTTTTGGATTGAGTTTGAGTGGAATATAAAGAGGGAAAGTCATGTCCGGTAACGGAGAGAAAAATTTAATTAATTAATTAATTTATTAATAAATAAATTGTATATATATAGTTTGAAAGTTTATCGATTTTAATTTAAAGAAATAATTTGTATATATATTTTTGATAACTCGAGGATAATTTGATAAATTTTTGGCCGTAAAGTCTTACTAATACCTCCGAGGTAACTATTTTTTGTGCTGCCAGTCCCATGATAAAAGTTTTTATTACTATTTTAGGTAGTTCTATATTAAATATTTTTTTTTTTAATAACCAAATTTTTACACATATTTTTCTATTATATCGTAGAATTAAATATCTCATACTTTTCTTATTCTAATTCTCTCTCCATATTTAATGACATTATCATGAGCAATTTTATCATTTTATTCATCTTTTTAATATGCGTGAAAAGTCCATCAAAATTTTTATCCTGGGACAGAGGGAGTATCAAATTAAGGAAAAAAAAATTCAATGTGGACCTAAAAGATAGTATAAATTGTTATATTTTTACAAATAAAATTGTTAAGTTGAGCAGGAACATCTTCTTAAAAAAATTAAAAAGTATTTACAAAAATTTAATAACATGCTCAACACCCCCTTATAGGGAGCCCTTCCATGTAGATCGGGTTACACAGTCTTTGTATAACACCCCTTTTGGACCGTTGATAAATTGAATTGATGGTCGCGATTAACTTTTCTATTCGATAAAGTCTAAGACAAGGTTGTCAGGCCTAATTATTTACCCGCACTTATTTCTATTTTAATAAAGTGAGGCCCACGTAAAATTATATTCACAAGATAGTTATAAAAAGTGAATATTTATTATTAAAATAATCCCACCGTAAGAGCTTCTACCTACTACACATTTTTTTTTAATTTTTTTTATTTCTCCCTACTGATGCAGCCGATACTACCAAGATTAAAATAATAAAATAATCCCGTAAGAAAGCTTCACCTACCAACACATTTTTTTTAATTTTTTTATTTCTCCACATTGATGACAAGTACCGACACTACCGGCATTAAAATAATAAAATAATCCTACTCGATCTGGTGACACACTAGTATTAAAAATTAAAAAAATAATCTATTTAGACAAATTATTACTTTGGTATTAAAAATTAAAAAATAACCTACTAAGACAACACTTGTCACTACCGGTATTAAAAATTAAAAATAATAATTTTATTCAAGCAATTCGCTGCTAAACAAATTCGAACTCGCAACCTCAAACTCCAAACACTCGGTCATATGACCACCCAGACCACCACCACGGACCTAAATTTATTAATTTCAACCAAGGATATATCTTTATATTAAAACTTCACCATCCCCAAAATCTATATTCTTGCATTATTATTATATTACTATTTATTATTATTAATAAGTCTATATAATACATACGGGGTTTTCTATTTAAATAAGTTAATATCTATATTTATTATTATCCCTTTAATATTTTTTTCTTATTTTTGTAATAATATCAATAAAAGGATTATTAATATATTAAAAAAAATATCATTCTTTAATAAAATATAAATAATGATTTTATATTCATGTATTACTATTATTAAAAATAATATTAATAATGATTTTTAATATTAATATAAATAATGTGATTATTAATATTAGTCCCAATAAAAATATCCATACAGCTTCAACAAAATAGATAAATTTTTTTCAGATTAATAATATGAAGTGGTTTTATGTGATTCAATAATATTCATATTACTAAGTTATGAATTTGAAAATCCCATAAAGTTCAAACCAAATAGACATTCTTATTAATTAATATGTATATTAGATAACGTTGGATAAGTTCTATATCTCTTAAAGTAAAAAGTAATCTTCATGGATTTCATGTAGAGATCCCATGCGACGCCAGAACGAAAGATCGTGACATCTTCCAAGGACCACTTTCTTCGTAAATATTACCATCGGGCCTAACGTAAACAGCTTAACATACTTGCATACAAAATGTCACAAATTCGAGTTGTTGTGTTGTTTCTATTGAATCTTTAAGGTCTGCACAGAGAGGATTATCACTGGCCACTCACGATCGGATTATCATTTCGTAAAACAAAATGGTATCAAATGTACTGCACGTATAAAGTAGTTGGTTAATAATTTTTAATATTAAAGGACATTATAAAATTAAAATATTTTAAAACTAAACATACCGTAACTTTAATCTAATTCGAAAGTACATTTCATGTAACTTAATATACTTAAGTGTCATCAGAATATGGTCAATTATGGTAACCATCCAATCTTCAATCGCTAATCAGGAACAAGACAAAATGGCGTTGATTGGTACTACACAACCCAAGATGAATATGTATTTGCATTCAGGTAAAGGTGGACCAACATCTTCGTTAACATACGGATCGCTTAAAAAATCCATGCAAGATTCACGTAAGTGCACAGGCACATACCGCCCAAGATGCACGTGAAGAATGAATTCATGAAACCAAATTGGGACCACCTTTGTATTCCCATGCTGACTGTAGTATTCCTCTCTCATCTCAGAAGAACAACATATAAGCGTCGATGACACGCTCGAATATCCAACTCCTGTGCCCTAAGGATTGCGACCGCATCAGGTTCTAATTCATATAATCATGCGGATGTGATAAAGGATATAAATCCTCCTACGGTGCCACCACGCTTCCAAACATATGTTTATTTACAAATGTCTCCTTCCAATCTTTAAGTCTTTTGGATAAGGACCATTTCGTCCATAAGAGATGTGGTCTCCGATCTCTTGTAGAAAATTGATCGAGACCCAAATGTACATTATTATTATATAGCAATAATAATTAAAACCATCACTATTAACATAACTATATATACCTTTTGTGAACTAAATCCTCAAGCCGTCGAAAAGTCCCGCAAAATGAAGAGTTGGTTGGAATGTAACACCTCATAGGTTTGAAAGGTTGGAATGTAACACCTCGTAGGCTTGGGTGGTAGGAATGGAGCCTCTCTCGATTACTGTGGGTGGGTATGTAGTTTCTCTGCATAACATAATCAGCTTGTTTCCCAAGCCCTTCATCGAAGTCATAGGTATTGGGACCGTGGTCCAAAATTGTGGGACCCTCACAAGGTATTTGTTTACCTCGCTTCAAGTCGATAGGGCGTATTGAAAATCCCAATTGTTTTTTTGCGTAACCAACTCGGAGGCAAATTGAGAAATAATCTAAAATTTATCAAGTAACGACTTTTGCACTCTCAACTCACATGTAAGATAAACACAAATAAATATTATTAAAAATAAATATGAATAAATGTAATATTAAGTATTTACTCCAATACATGATTTATTAAAGAAGAATATAATTTTATACCATTTGAATAAGGTGTTGGTTGTAAATGGCCCGAGGCTCATATCAACTGTCAGTGGTCGCCGTTTGTCGAGGTCCTGGTGGATTTTCCAACGTAATTTTTCATTATACTGGACTCATGTAATCATCTATTGGGACATAATCGAAATTTCGGTTTGTTGTTCTTCGAGATGATCCATGTATGCCTCCCACATCGAAATATATTCCCTCTCAAGGCCATGCGATCCTCGACATCAATAAATTTAAACTTTTTCTTTTCTAAGGTCACCGTGGTTTTGTTTGTTGATGGTATGCCTCAGATGAACCCGAATTGTCTCATCACACGATCCCAAGATCCGAAATTCCACAATATCCAAAAGTGGATCAAGGGACCCCACCAGATCCCAACAACCCCGCCTTCAAAATTAAATCCATCGATATCATCATCCCACATTATGTGGGGCAGCCAAACCACATCCCACATGACTTAATATCTAACTCCCCAGAAACGACAAATGGTGATGGGGATTTCACGCTCACTGGGTAAATCATGGGCTCCAAAATAGGACCATGCTAAAGCCCTAGGTAACCATAAGGGTGATTGTGGCCAAGGGTTTGGCTTTCCAATACTTACACGCTCATAAGCCCAAATTTGTAACAATATAACACAACCATTAATGTATTTAACTCCTTTTCTAAGAAGCAGATATAAAAAATCAGACAAATATTTTAACACCTATCGCCGCCCCAAAGAGTAAGTTACACAATCTTCAACGCGTTGACAATAAAAGACATATATCGTGGGTGCACACTATTTCTATTCCTATTAGGAATAATATTACCCCACACAACCACAACATGTATGCCTTTTGTGTCAGCCCTACAACATCTTTACTTGCATTCTCCGGACATTTATTAAAATGTTCGTGCAAACCATTACTAATGAAATTGCATCATGCTTTTTTGAACTAAAATATTCACAAGCTAATTTATCTCCAAAACAATCCCTAAAATAATTCAAATTGGTGATGCAAGGGACCTGGTTAAGGATTTCCACCACCCCCAGAACCCAAAAATAAAGTGAACATCCTCTAACGTGATTGTTATTTCTCCACAGTTTAAATGAAAAGTATTGGTCTCCGGCGCCATCTCTCGACTAAGGCGGATATCGCATCAAGATCGGTTTGGTGTACAACACCTGAAAACTAAATACTCCAAATCCACATTTATCTAAAAAGGATTTTTATTCTTTTGTCAAAGCCCATCGATTATATTTTCGATCAAGATATCGATTTGAGCCTAGTTTTCCCCTATCTCCCATGATATATATGTCATCTCGATACATGATCTTATTGATCATGCAGAACACTGGATCAATTCGCCCATATTCCCAACTATCCATCTTTTACCTAAAAAAATACATCAATTCCATATTAAGATTAAGATGTATTTGACAAAATGAAGTTGAAAGTAACATGTTGCAAAATGACAAGAATAACAATACACACTAACATGCATTAAAATCGGACAACACGCATTTATATAATGTAATAATATTAACACGCATTAAAAAACTAATAAAAATGTAAACTATTAAAAACAAAAACAATAAGAAAAATAAATTAAAACAATAAGTGAACAATTGAAAGTACACTGGAATAAAATAAAATAATAAATGAAAAATAATAATAAAATAAATACTTATCAACGCACGCTTACGTCAAGAAAAGTTTTTTTTTTTTTTTTCCTACCTGACAAAACTAAACCGAACTTAGCTTTTTAATTTTTTTATCTTCTTTTCTCCATCAGTATAATGATATTCAAAGAAATTAAAATAAAAAATAAATAAAAAGTATCCTATCAAGCAGATACCTTCATCCTATTTAACTTATGTAAACAAGACCGATCGGTACAAAGATGTCCCGGTGACAATTTGAATAAAAAAAAATATTTCAGATCCCAAACTATTCATTGCTAAAAGCAGATTCAAATCAATGACCTCAAGACCAATCCTCAATCATATGACCACCCGAAAATTAATAGCCTAACTCGCTTAATTTCTACCAAGGATATATCTTTATAAGAAAACTTCACCATCCCCCAAAAATCTATTAATTGGATTTGTTAAAATAGAAATAAGTTAATATCTATATTTATTATTATCCCTTTAATATTTTTTCTTATTTTGTAAAAATATGTCCAATTAGTCTAATTAATATATTAAAATAAATATCATTCTTTAATAAAATATAAAGTGATCATTATAAATTCTTGATTATTTTGTTGTTATTATAATGAAAATAATAACAACAATGTAAACTATTAAAAAATGAACAAATGGAATATCTTACAATAAATAACAATAACAAATTTATAATGATATCTTTACATTAAAATCTTTCAGATCTTCGAATAAAATAAATGGAATCCAAATTTAGGTTCAACTTGTCGTAAGTTTTCATGCATTAAAATCTTCCAAATACTCCTCTATACTCTCTGTTATTTTTAGTTTGATCTAGCTTGGCAAGTGAATTTTAGTTTGAACAACATGTGTTCTCAATAGACGCTTAAATAAGCTCATGCAAGTCTGGTACACGAATTATTTTAGGACCAAATTCAAACATTATTACCGTTATGGGTCACCGCTTTTTAGTTTACCGAGCTTGCGGTGTTCTTTCCTTTTGGCGATGTGGCGTAAAAAGTAATAACATGGCGTAAAAAGTAATTTTATCAACGCATTTATCTTCAAGAAAAGTTTTTTTTTTTTTTCCGACCGAAGATAAATTTTAAACCGCTTTAGCTTTTTTTAATTTTTTTATCTTCTTTTCTCCATCAGATAATGACGACTCGTAAAAATTAAAATAAAAAATAAATAAAAAGCATCCTACTGCAGACAAACTTCATCTCGGTTTAACTTATGTAAACAAGACTCTATTTAAGACAAAATTCAGTTACTACCGACAATTGGAATAAAAAAATCTTAGATCCCAAACTATTCATTGCTAAAATGATTCGAATCGCGACCTCAAGACCACTCCTCATTATATGACCACTTTTGAAGCACCACTGGTCTATTGCATTTTAATTTACCTTGGATTTGTATATATCTTAAAAAACAGTCCATTTCAAATTAAATTTCTTAATATTTTATTATAATTATTCGATTATTATTATTATTATATTATTATTATTAATTGAGTATAAAGTCGTTCCATATCAGAATTTTATGTACTTTTTTTTTATTAGTTTATTACCATTATTATTATTATTATAAAGTCAGATTTATTTGGTCTTTTTACCTCTAAATATTGTTACAGGAAGTCGCTTATTTTCTCAAGTTATCTTCTTCTCCATGAACCCGAATTTGTTCTTTGATATTATTTTTTCTTTTCACCTCTACTCATAATTTGTTTCATCTGGTTGCCCACTTTCACTTCAGAAAATCAAGTTGAAGTTCTGATCGAGCAAAATTCATCACTATTATTCACAAGTAAGTTTTTCAAAATGTCATATAATACATCTGAATTTGTCGGTGAAGTTGAAAGTAATACGTCGATATTGTTCGCGTTGGTCAATTATTTTATACGTTGGAAGAGGTCAATATTTTTATAGATCATATGCTCATAAAAATGGATTTGAGATTAGAATTTCAACTAGTCATAAACATGCTAATACGAATGATATCGAGATCTAGGCGGTAGATGTAAAGAAAAGAAAGTTTTAAGACACCAATTGTTCAAAAGAGTTTAACGATGATGAAGATAGTAGTAATAAAATAACTAGAGAGAGAGAGACTCGACAGACTAACAATGTCCAAAGCTAGAATATATGTTGTCCACAATAAGAAAGAAGACAATTGGCGATTTCTACCTGCTGAATTAGAGCACAATCAGAACACCTCTTCCCGAAAAGGAAAGGGAAGTCACGTCTGAAAGACAACAAACCTCAAAATAAATAAACAGAAACACTAACAACCTCAAAATATTAATAGTAGTGATCCATTAATAAAGTAATAAAGACAATTCTCTAAACAGAAGTCAAAATAATCAAAACTTAAAATTAGGAATCAACCTAGATGGTCAAAGGCAAAACTCTCATCACACTTTAGCCTCGAATCACCTCGTGAAACTCGGGAAGAAAAACACAAAGATGAGCCAAATGCCCAAAGACAGGATATAAAGATACAAAAGATATACAACTGATATACGAAAATAACTGAGACAAAATACTGAACAAAGTCTCAAGTGTAAATACTGACGAAAGTATAATCTCCAAAGATCTGAATAAAATATATCTGAATCAACAGAATTGACGAAACCAATAGACAAATAAAGAAATAACGAACTGAAGTAACTAACTCAATGAATTAAACTGAACAGAAACAAACAAAACCAATACAATGAGATAATAGGCTGAATCAAATAGTTGGGTATTATTTCATACCGAATGAGCTCAAAAATATATCTTGTCACACGTAAAGTCAAACTAACGCCACATGCATAAGTCAAATGATGCCACACGCATAATATCAAAACAATGCCACAGAAAAGTCAAAGTAATGTCACACGCAAATCACACATCGGACCGCCGAATCCAAATATGACAAAATTTGATAGTGTGTTTGGCACAACATCACCAATCCGCAGCATCGTAAAACTAGGTTAACCCATATGCCTCCCACAACAAAAACACCAAATGGCTCACTTCTCCCGAGCCCAAACGGAGACGCTGTGGACTAATCACACCGCCACGGAGAGTGTCACGCCTCTCGTCTTAAGACGATACGCCTGTGGTACCCCCACGGTGGTTATATTTGTATACCCCTACGGTATATTCTAACAAAAATATCATGTCACAAACACACGCGACATAATACCAACAAAAAGGTTCTATATGATTGTTGAACCAAATCAAATTATAGTCACAAGGTTTCAAAGGAAGGTAAAGAACATGTATCGCTTCTAAAATTATCAAAATAAATAATAGACGTGATAACTCGATGCAAAGAGACAAGACGAGTCCAATGAGTCAACTCCAAAATGAAACAAATATATTAATTTCACAGAAACAATTATGTGAAATCATAATAGAATTCAAATAAGGAAACAAAACGAACAAATCAAATTTAACAAGAGTATCATTGAAAAGTACGGAACTGTGACACGATACTTCTAAACCATTTATAAGACACACTCCACAAAATCTTACCCTCAAATGCCAACGATATCAAATAATGTAAACGTTATTCATCACCTAAACATATTCACCTCAAATTAAATATAATCCAATTCAATAATTCCAAAATAATTCATAATCTATTTAATATGCCTTTAATCATCGTCTTATATCAATTATTAATACTCCAAAATTTATATTCCAAATATAACTCTTTAAGTTCCTTCCGTCTCTAACTAATTACACAAATTAATAATACTAAATGTAAGTACATTTATAAAAATATGAACACTTCTATTTGGTATGACTATAAAATATAATTACTTATAATATTAAGATTTAATTCATTCCATATAATCTTACATATTTATTTGTATAACATCTCTTGCAAATTATGCAAGTTTTCGTAAACTTTAATTACTATCTTATATATATATTTTTATTTTAAAAAATCATCAATTTATTATTTTAGATCTCCAAAATCAATCATGCATTACTCCCTCTCATTCAACTGATTGGAATAAAGTGATAATAATAATAAATTACATCCGTATAAGTATTACATTAATAAATAAACTCTCCCATCTTTAAAGATCGCTCTTAGTTTTTGAATTACAAAAGTACTTGCTCATGATGAAAAAACAACATACTAAATTTAATAATTTAATATGGAACCACGTGATTTATCCCCACTTTATATAATGTATAATATACTTACTTATTATCGATAAAATTTCTCCACTAGTGATCAAAATCTCTAGTCTTTTCTTCACCGAGCCCCCCTTTTAGTTGTTCCTTTATCTCCAAAGTAGCCACCTCTTCTTATTCAACAGTATAATGAAGTAATATTAGGTTTAGCTATTTATTAATTAGGTTTGCCTAATAAACTTCTATTTGGGTTAAATTAATATTAAGGCCCAAATTTTAACCACATAATATTATCTATCACTTATTAATATTTATTAGCCCACATAATTTAAATAACTAGTTTGACCCAAATAAATGACAAGTTCCAAACAATATGTTTTAAGAATATAAATTTAATATTATTTTATTATTTTTTTTTCCAGGATATTACAACAATCATCACTTAGTGACCCCCACCAAAGTAGATTTGATAGAGACACACAGAAATATTACTCCTGTTGCAAGAAATTTAATGGGCGCTTTAAATAAGTCCCAGATTGGTACTTAAGTAAGATGATGAATGTTTTTGAGCACAATGGGAGGTGGTTTGTAAAATGTTCCTTTCTACTTGCCAATGTTGAGAATGTGGTGTGAGATTTAAGGCGTGATTCTGCAGAGATGAAAATGATGCACAAGTCGCTTGCCAATCATTTGAACAAACTTGCATCCAGGAAGTAAAGAAATTCTTTTCCAAGTGAAACCCGGTGAAAACAACCGCGATAACTTGTATTTTGTGGGTTGGACGCCGATCAAGGTTTATATATCAACGGTTCGGAGACGTTGTGACATTTGATAAGAGCATGTTGGGACAAATAAGTATGGCATGCCGTTTATTCCATTCACGGGTCAACCACCATTATCGGGCCTATATTGTTTGGATTTGTACTTTACAAGACGGAGACAGAGGACACTTTCGTTTCAGTATTACAGATATGGCTTGAAGCCATGGACTACAAGGCACCTACAACCATCATCACTTTGATCAAGACAGAGCCGTGAGTAATGCTATTGCTACTGCAGACTTCCAACTAGTTATCATTTATTGTGTTCTTCGCATATTAGCAATAAATTTCCGAAAAATTGCATCATGTTTATTACGAGCACCCATCGCTCAAAAATGATTTTAATAACTATGTGTATAACTCATTGTCCATCGAGAAATTTGAAGAGCGTTGGCATATTCTCGATAAGTTCCTATGAATTGTATACTAATGAATGGCTTAGAAGTTTGTATGATGTCTGATGTAAATGGATTCCAAAGATATACAAAGAGATATTTTGCATGAATGACTACCATTGGAAGAAGCCGAGAGCATGAATGCCTTTTTTGATGAGTATGTTAATGCATCAATGTGTATGCTATGTTTTGATCGCAGAGTCAAAAGCGTAGAAAGACGGTTTATTAGGGGAGAGGAAGGCCGACTACATAACAAAACATCATAAAAGGATTACGGTACTTTCGGTTCATCTTTAGAAGTTCATGCCGCACAAGTGTACAATAAAAGAGATGTTTAGACGCTTTTAACGTCAATTCGTCGATTCCATGAAATACAATGTTCATAAACTTAGTGAGTCAGGTGTCACCGATACTAAGGTTTATGCGAAGGTATAATGCAGAATAAATCGAAAGTGGTGGAAGATATAAAGAAGTTGTCAACAATCGACAAGTGGGATCGCAGAATATGTAATCGCCAAATGTTTCTCACTCGGTGAATTATGCAGCACATCTTGAGATATTTCATAAAGAAAGAGTATTTCACAAATACCACCGACATGATCCTTCATCGATGGACAAGAGACGCGAACAAAAAGCAATGGTGAAGACTTACTCTTTAACTCCACATCCATTGACTTTGAACAAAATCAAGCAATGCGCTATAATCATTTGATGGGTGATTACTAGGAGTTAAGCAAGAAAGCGGCTTGCTTCAAATCCGAGGTTACAAAACCGTTTTTAAACCGAATGCGACGAGAAAAGAGTTGGTTGACCAAGATGATCCGGATGAGAATATTATCGAATCGGCAAATGACGACATTGATCAGACAAATTGGAGATGCAAATCATGATACGGGATACGATAATGACGATGAAGATGCAGAGGTGGAAGAAGAAGAAGAATTTTTGCCACCTAATATTTCTCAAACAAAGGGCCGCAAAAAAACAATCTAGATTCAAGAGTCTGATTCGAGAAAATCATTCCTTCTAAGACTCATCGAAAATGTGCATTTGTGGCTTTGAAACCGACCACGATAAGCGAAATCACTATCGAGTGCTAGGATTCCTGAGCCAAAAAATATAGGCGTCGGTTGTATTAATCATTCTATGTTTTTTTATTTTATGAAAATGAACATGTAATATGTCTTATTCCTCTTAATGTGATGCAAAGACTAGTATTGGTATAATCTGACTTCTAATATTGATAATCACATTATTATTATTATTATTATAATAATACTTCACTATTTTTATAAATTGATAATCACATTATTATTATACTTCACTAGTTTTATTAATAATAAAATTATTTCTTAATAATAAAATCATTGCTTAATATATAAAATCATTACTAATAATCATTGCTTAATAAATATAGATATTAACTTATTTCTAAATAGAAAACCCCTATATGTATTATATAGACTTATTAATAATAATAAATCGTAATATAATAATAATGCAAGAATATAGATTTTGGGGGATGGTGAAGTTTTAATATAAAGATATATCCTTGGTTGAAATTAATAATTAGGCCCGTGGTGCTTGGGTGGTCATACGACGATGAGTGTTTGGAGTTTGAGGTCATGAAGTTCGAATCTGCTTTTAGAAATGAATTGCTTGAATAAAATTATTTTTTAATTTTTAATACCGTACCGTGATAAGTCAGATCTTACTTGTTATTTTTTTTTAATTTTTAATACCGGTAGATCAACTGTCTTCACTGGATTATTTTATTATTTTAATGCTTACCAGATCACTGCATTCTACGGGGAGAAATAAAAAAAATGCGGTGTTCTAGGTAGAAGCTCTTTCACGGATTATTTTATTATTTTAATGCCACCGTATCACTGCATTCTGACCGAGAAAAAAAATTAAAAAAATGTGTAAGGTAGATAAGTTCTTCCCACGGATTATTTTAATAATAAATATTCACTTTTATAACTATATCGACAATATAATTTTATGTGGGCCTCACTTATTAAAATAGAAGTTCTAAGATGTAAATAATTAGCACAACAACTGTGCTTGAACTTTTATCAAATAGAAAAGTTAATCGCAAACCATCAATTCAATTTATCAACCATTCAAAAAGGGGTGTCACACGACAAGACTCATAAAGAATTCCATTGCCATGAAAGCTCCTATATATATATATATAATATTATTTTAAGGATCACAAGACTAAAAGGTAATATAAATTGTTATATTTTTACAAATAAAAATGTTAAGTTGAACAATTAAGTACTTCTTCTTAAAAGAATTAAAAAATATTTATGAAAATTTAATGAGGTCTGTCTCTCTCACACACACACACACACACACATATATATATATATATATATATATATATATATATATATATAAATTTAATGACTTATTCTTGATCTTACATATTTTGAATATTATTTTTAACGACGAATCGGACGACGATTCGGTCCGCCTCGTTGTTTCGTCATTTTGAAGAGTGATATTAAAATATTCATATGTTTTTAAAAACGTTGATAAAAAAAACGTGAGGCCTTAAGGAGAATTAAGTGAGAAGGGGTTGTAGAGGGTAGACAAAATTAAGAGGCCAAGTTACATGGGCGATGATGGTAACTTGAATTAAATGGAGTTATATTTTAAGTATTTAATTAGAAATTGGGGCAATTTGTGACTAATCTAGAAGCAAAATGTCTAGATGCCCCCCAACTTTTATTTGCCATGCTTGTCTTTACTTGCACTTTTTTACCTGTTACTAATTCCTAGTATTACTTACAGACAAATTAGACTTCTTCTACATTAAGAATCTCTCTCTCCAATTCCTAAAATTTTAATTTCCCCTGTTTGTTTATTGATCCATGACATGAATTGGGATGAAATCAGATAAATACTCCGTTCGTCCCAAATTAATTATTTAATTTTGATTTTTTAAAGTCAAATTGACCATTTTTAAAACTAATTTTTTTACTAATTTTGCTAAAATATAGGTGAAGAGATTATAACCAAAAGAAAGTATATACAATTTATTACTAATCCTAATTTTTATAATTTTAGAAATATATTTATATATGCTTAATTATTAATTCTAAAAATAGTCAATTTGACTTAAAAAAGTCAAAACTGAGCAGTTAATTTGGGACGGAGGGAATATTATATATATATATATATATTGTCTTCAAAATATATATACCACAAACAAATAACTTTGATATGGGTAGTATTCTCATAATAAAAATTCGGGTTCCATTCGATTTCACCATAAATTATAAATAAATTTAATTGTATAAAAAAATGAAAAAAGAAGTTCAGAATTTAAATAGAATTCATTAATTTTATCCTATACAAATTTATAATAATAAAATATAAATACAAATTTTAAACTTACTTACTTGTATTAATTATTAAAAACACTTAATCCCAACTAATGATCATAGCTCACTGCTCCTTCCTCCATACTGGTACTAATTTCTCTAGTAAGTTGGTCCAAATTATAATCTAAATTTAAGTACAAAAGATGATTATGAAAAAATTGAGAGCTAATGTGTAATATGATCCGAAACACCATAACGTGAGTTACAATCATAAGTCAACTAACATAACGATTTTTTATGCAAGGCAGACACTTTGGGCCCACAGATGACGTGGTATTATCATCCTTTCATAGAACGACGTCATTATCAGTCGCTGTCTGTCTTTTGCTGAGTCGGATGATCTGGCGAAGTAAAGACACCTGTCAGAACATACAATCCGATTCTTTTCATACTTTCAGTAACATGAGAAAGAAGCCAACAGAAAAAGAATTCTGAGAAGTCTCAATTGATTTTGACTTTTTACTAAATGGTAAGTAGATTTAAACCTATAATTTTACACAAGAAAAAGTAAAAAGAAAACCTTAGATGTGATGTTAAATTATCCGTGAGAGATATCCGAGATTTGATGACTGCTGTCTATATTTATTTTTTCTTTAATTATGAGAAGATTATAATTCTTCATGACAAATAAAATAAAAATCTATCATTTGATTTAATATTATTAAATTACATAATGTCACCAAGAACTAGAATAGTCGGAGAAAATGGGCAGTTTTAATTTAAATGCTTGAAAATTAATTGCTACTAATTTTGAATGGTAATTAAGCTCATTTAAAGAAATGAAAAGAAAAGCCAATAGTTTATGCAGAATTAATTTGGTTAATTTGTGAATGTGATATGGCAGATAAATATAAATTAAAAGGTACAAAACAATTTTATTATATAGACCAGTCATTTTAAGTATGAATATGTTGAAGTTAAGATCCATAGGACAATGATGTTTCTCCATTGCTTAAAATTAGGAGAATATATTAACTTTCCACAACAAGGCTAGGGTACGGCTTTGTCCATGGCTTTGGATTTATTGGATATATATACGCTTAAATATAATTTATTATTTTAAATTATATGTCAATATTTTAAAAACGATGATCTATTTTTTAATTTTGTTAATTAGATGATTGAATTATTAATTTTTTTTAATTCTAACAAATTAAGCATGTCACGTCAGAAATTGCTAACGTGACTATCCGAGTCTGAGTAAAGATGAGCAAGTGCGGTTTTGATAATACCAAATCAAATAGGCAATATATCTATTATCTTCTCCATATTAAAAGTTCACCAACAATGTTTTATCCCTGTAACATCAATCAATAGTTCCTTTCCACAATTATATGAATATCTCATAATCATAATTGTAATTCTAAATTCTCTTCGTATCTACGGGATTTAATATAATTTTCATCACATGCTCTTTACCAAACATCAAAGATCATGGTTATACCAAATCACAGTTCGCTCATAATCATACTAATAAATTCATCTTTGCACTACTACCAAAGTTATTCATCCACAGATTCATCTTTTTGCACCATCGCCAAAGATATTCAATAACAGTCATCTTTGCAGACTACGGCCAAAGATATACATCAACAATTCATCTCTGCACTATGTGCCAAGATATTCCTCAGCAGCTCATATTTGCACTACATGCCAAATATATTAATATCTCAAAGAAATATATAATCATTTCGTAATTTATATAAACAATAATTATAACCATGTTGATCAATTCACCTTTTGCACTTAAGCTAAATATATTCAATTATAAATTCAATGGTCATGATCATACCAACCACAATTCAACTTTTCACCATCGCCAAAAGAGAACCCTATCATGATCATACCAATAATCTACCCATCTTTATACTCAAGTGAAAGAGAATTTCAACATCAAGGTTATAAAATGTTATATATGATAATAAAATCAATATAATTAATATATAGTTTTAATCTCCAGAGTAATATTCATAAATCAACTATAATTTGGTTAGAAAAAGAAACCAATTTTGTAGTGAATAGTACCCGTGAATAGTAACTCATGAATAGTAACCCTGACACAAAAAGGTTAAAATTCCACAATAAAATTCATACCAATATTTCGGTATAATGATATTGAAAGAATAACATTTCTTAAACTTATAAACAATTTATTTTAATTGTTTACACTTTACTAAATAATGTATTTAATCATCATAAAATGCCAAACTTATAAGATTTCATCACCAATAACCAAAACCCTCATGAAAAATCTGCATATACCACATATATGATTCTCAAGCCATAAAATCATATTTTTCAATTTTCTTCCTTCACATAACATATTTAACTCATTTATTCATAACTAGTCTATTTTCATGAAAAATACCAAATCAATTCCAAAAATATTTCTTTTCTGGGATTTAGCAGAATATAGTCCCATATTGAACATATATTTTTCTTAGAATTTTTAAAATTTATTTACTATTTTTCATATGGCCAAAACCGCCGAATATTTAGACATTTATCATAAATTGTACTTTTATCCAAAACTTTTGAAATTCACAGAGTACACTGATATTATATAGATGTACTCCCAATAAAAATTTCATCAATTTTGGAGTTAACCACAAGGAATTATAAGCGATTACTTTTAAAATAGTATTTTCTCATAAAATTCATAACTCTTAATCTATACATCAATAAAGCATAGGCATTTCTGTCTATCGTTAGAATTTTCTTAAAGGTAACTATCTCGGTTTCATATCTAAATTTATATAGAATTTTTGAAAAAGACTTTCCTTCATAAGAAAGAAAAGACTTACTATCTTTGGGATCTGATCCTACACCGCTGCTCAATAATCACCATTTTTGGACACAATCAATAAAACTCATCAACATATCATTTTAAATTTTTCCAGAATTTTCTGAAGGTCGGAAGAAGTACTGAACCGAAAAACATAATAACCCTTAAAATCCCTTACTATCCCTTACCTCAAAAAAAGAAGACTTACGATTGGATATCTGGATGATATGACATGAAGGAAACTTGAACTGATGAATATCAATTCACCAAGTATCTAAATACTCACAAAATACACTCAATAATCTAGAGAGAGAAAAAGAGAAAGCTTATGTTTCTGGTGTGATTTTTAATTCTAACTTAGCCCTCTATTTATAGGAAAATTTTAGCAGACTTGACCTGCATTCTGATGGCTTTACCTGCTACTATTCCCACCCACAACATTTAAAATAAAATTCAGCACATTTCTTTACCAACCACAAGTGGGGCCCACTCAATTCTAGAATTTTCCACCAAAATGCTAAATTCGGATACTTCAACAATTTCTGAACCATTCACCTCTTAAAATTCATAACAAATCATGCGTTCATTTTTAACGGTTTAAAATTTGTGGACATATACTCAACTTATATATGTATAACATATCCAAAAATTACAACGATCCAACGGTCGGATTAAAAATTATAACTCACATAATATATCTCAAAAACTTTGGTTTAATTTTTAATACCTTCATTCAGAAACAAAAATACTGATAAAATATCTCAACATTAATTCCTTCATTTATAACCACATAAATAAATCCATCATTTATATCCACATCAAATAAATTTTTCCTTATCATATATGTCAATAATTAATTATTCACAAATAATATTACAGAATCACAATTATGACAACCAGGCCGTTTCCAGGAAAGAGGGGGCTTTCCAATAAGAATTTCTCCTTCTTGGCGCGTAATTAGGTGACCAAACCTCTCCTTGTGAGTAACTTTCTAGACATTGCCAATAATGCTATCTAATAATATTATTCAAATAATATGAATTATTGATCCGATAATGAGAAATATCATGCGTTGATAATTATTGAAACAACAATAATATAAAATATCAACGCAAAGCAATTATTGAATCAATAAAATAAAATATTGAGCAAAGAATTATCGTAACAATTATTGAGTAGTGCCTTCTTTACGTAAGAATCAATAATTCAAAAATATCATGTAATACTGGTGTGCCATTTGTGCAACAACACGTATTATTTTATTTTAACCACCACCGGTATTCCAAAGATGTTAACTTGATAACGATTACGCCTGTTATTTATAAAAACTTAATTTTGTCATTTTTTAATCCGGCGGTTATTACATTATGGAGCCCACAAATGGTTGCGTGCCGCATACGAATATTCTCCTACGTGAAAAGAATATTCCACGACCAAACGAATATTCTCCGACAACAATGAATATTTTATAACCACTTGTGTATTTTGAAAAAAATTTCATATATCACCTTAACTTTAACTTTTATCAATTTAACCATTTACTGAATAGTAATTATAAGAAAAATTGAATACTTTTATTTCATAAAATTCGGGGTCTTAAAACAATAACTAGGGTGTGACGCCCCCAAAATAGGTATACATCTCCCATCTTGAGTGGCCAAATACATGGTACAGAATTCAAATACAAACTTAAATATACAACATGGGCTGTGAGTTTTAATACAAATATTGTCATCTAGACAATATCCACACTCAATGGAGTCCTCATTACATTTATTATTACACTATTTCACATAATAGTGAGGACTGCTAATGCACCATCTAGGATCGTCACTCTGTTCTCCGACTAGTCCCAGCTACGTTCTCATTTCCTAAAGAGAACAGTGAAAGAAAGGGTGAACTCAACTAGCCAGTAAGAAATATTATGACTAAGATAATGCATAATAAATTATCATTAGTCTTCAACAGTGTTAAACTGATATAATATTCAAACATTAAGTTTAACTGCAGCGGAACAAGAAATCCATTAGAAGAGTCAAGTAGAACATAATATCTACTATCTCTTCAAGATTAAAAGTCCATCATTGATATTTTATTCTGCATTACTCATCAATGGCGGTTCTTTGTTATACTCAAGACAAATAGAACTTTCATCACTTGTCTTCACCGAACCACTAAAGATGTTAGTTAAATTCACAATTCATATTTATAATAATGTGAATTAACAGTTCCTTCTCGCCACAAAGGCTTAATAAAAGCGTTTACTCAATATCCTTACCCCAAAGGCTAAAGATATTCAAATGTAATAACAATGATCATACCAATCGAGCTTGTTTATCGTTGCTTACCTCGGGCCAAAGATATTCAACTATAAAACCAATGGTCATGATCATACCAATCAATTGCTCGTCCGATTACTACTACTAAAGACATTCAATGTTAACTAATGGTCATGCGATCATGCCAATCACATCATTGAATTATCCATGCACTACTACCAAGGATATTCATTAAGTATCACTAGTGGTCATGATCATGTCATACACCCATCCATCTTCGCACTACGACGTCAAAGCTATCAAACAATGGATCATCTTTGCACTACGTGCCAAAGATATTCAACAACATATTATCTTTGCACTACAAGCCAAAGACATATCTGTTTCATAAAACCAATAACCAACGGTATAATAAAGAATGGAATAATAAAATAATTTCACCATGTATGTAGTACTTCATGCATGAGCGAGTTATTCCAACATAATAATAAAGAATGGAATAATAAAAGAATTTCACCATGTATGCGATTGTGATGTAGACATGTTATTCCAACATAATAATAAAGAATGAAATAATGAAGAAGAATTTCACCGTACGCGTGCGTAATCCGCATGCATGTGGTTATTCAAAACAGAATAATAAATAATGGAACCGGTCATGCGTAATCCATATGCATGTGATATTCCAACAGAATAAATAAGAATGGAATAACAACGAAATTCACCATGCACGATAGATAAATATGCATAAGAGTTATTCCAATGAATAATAAATATTGGAATCAGTCCGCGTAAACGCATGATGTGATTTTCCGAGAATAATAAAGAATGGAATATTATAAGAATTTCACCATGTATGCAGATCTTGCATAAAGCAAAGTTATTTCAACATAATAATAAAGAATGGAATAATGAAGAATTTCACCAAGTATAGGGTATCCCACAGATACTGAGTTATTCCAATAGAATAATAAATAATGGAATAATGAAGAATTTCACAAAGTATAGGTATCCTCGATATACGAGTTATTCCAACAGAATAATAAATAATGGAATAATGTAAGAATTTCACCAAGTATAGGATAGCTTGCGCATTATCAAAGTTATTCCAACCTGAATAATAAAGAATGGAATAATAGAAGTTCTCTTCATGAATACAAAAGAAATAATACCCCTACCTTAGAAGAAAAAGATTGGATATACGAGTAGTAGTAAAGTAAGTAGAATATTTTTCTTCTTTCTCTCTATAGTTTATCTCTACAGAGTTTCAAAGTGAATTCGTAAGAAATAATGAAGGAATGAGTTTTATTTATAGAAAAATGGATAGATAGTAACTAACTCATGAACGGTCAGATTGATTTACTTTAATCGACGGTCCATTTTTAAAGCAAAATCTTTTAAATAAAATATAATATATTCTATTTATAATATAATAAAATGAATAACTTTATAAAAGATTTTACTATACAAACACTATCGCAGTACTTTATGCATAATAAAATGTAATATATTCTATTTATAGAATAACTTTATAAAAATATTCTGTTTTATTTAAAAAGATTTTACTATGCAAAATACTATGCATAATAGAATATAATATATTCTATTTATTGAATAACTTTATAAAAGTTTTCTGTTTTATATAAAAAAAAATTATGTTTTATTACATTAATAATACCAATAAAACAAAACTTATCACCTTTATTATAATTTCAACCAATAGTCTGAAAAATTAGCACATCTCTTCATGGAATAATATTGTACTCAAAAATGATTTGGACCGAAAAGAAATATATTTTTCGGGTGAATAGTACCCCATGAATAGTACTTCGAGAATAGTACCCCGACACAAAAAGTGTCCCAAATACCCGAGTAAACAATACTAGAGTGAAGTAATCGGGTGAATAGTAACCCATGAATAGTAACTCATGAATAGTACTCCGACACAAAAAATACCCCAAATATCCGAGTGAATAATATTCGGGTGAATAGTAAATTAGGTGAATAGTAACCCGTGAATAGTAACTCGTGAATAGTACTCCAACTCAAAAACCGCCCCAAATACTCAAGTGAACAATACTAGAGTGAATAGTAACCGGGTATTTTATGACAACTTGTCTATTTTAAAATTTTTTTACATATCACCCTTAACTTTAAACTTTTATCAATTTAACTATTTACCAAAATAGAAAAATTGAATACTTTTATTTCATAAAATTCGGGGTCTCACATAAGGGGATTACATAATTAAGGGATAAAATTATCTATATTATTGTGTACAGATTTTGGACTTGCAATCTAAAAAATTAGTGGTTGATTCGGATTATATATTGCTAGTAATTCAAAGTATATAATCAAATTTGATTCTTTAAAATTAATATAATTTATTTAACTTTTAAAAATGATAAATACTGTAATTAATACTATTATATAGATAATTTTAAATTTTTATAATTATATTATCTAACTTAAACTAATAATTGTTAGTTTAATAGTTTTATACTTTGAAATTATTAACTACATATCTCAATCAATTAAAATTTTAATAGTATTATAAATTAGTATTATTAATTAATTACCTATATTAACTACATATCTTAATTATAATTTTCAATTATAGTTAAAATATAGGGACAATTACATATTCTAATACATTTTTAAAAATAATTACATCAATAGTGCACTCATATAATATTTACATAACTAATACACTTTCATATTTATTTACATATTCTAGTGTAATTAGGATTCCTTAATTTTGGGAATTATAATTCAATTAGAATTCCTTAATTTAGGGATTAGTTATAGCTTCTTCTCTCTCTCCTCAAGTTATTTAACAAATTCAACCTTTTAATAATAATAATGAAAAAAAAAAGAAAAAATGATAAAAAAGCGAGGTGATGCGATTAAGGTTGATTTGAAATCTGACAAAGGTCTTGGTGATGATGAATCCATGAGGGTGGTGGTGACGGTTGATCAAGCTTCCACTTGTGGTTGTGGCGGTGGTCTTGGGATGGAAAAGAATTGAAAGTGCATATCATTTTGGGAGTTCTTTACGCTTTATAGTCATGGGGACTTATTGAGGAAGGATTCAATATTTTGAAAGCATGAAGAGAGATCATTGCATGACTCTAATGAAAAGCATTACCTTTGATTGTGGATCTTTTGGGTCATTTGTGGAAGACTAGCCGATCTTTGAAAGTTTCATCATGGACTTAATTTGTTGATGCTCACGTAATGTGGCGATCCTTTTTGAGTGCTTATAGGCTTCATAAAGACACTATAGCTGGAGGATTAATGGAGAGTCCACTCCCTTTGGCCATATAATTTAATTATATGACGATGGAGAAGAGAGAAAGAGGAGAAAATGGAGTATTGAAACGGTGCAATGGACTCGGCAAATATGAAGGACTGGGGATGAGGGTGGAGACTAAGGAGAAGGGAAGAACGTTACCATCGCTCTGTTTCTGCAGTTTTTTTATAATGCGGTTGGTAGCCAAACCTTCATACCAAGGTAACCAATTCTGTTTTATTAAGTTTCCAATTTATTTTGCATGTAATACAGTTGGTAGCCAAACCTTCATGCAGTTGGTTGCCAAACTTTCAGACCAAGGTAACTAATTCATACTGCAAGTGTGAAGGTAGATTGGTTATCTTGGTATAAAAGTTTGGTTACCTTGTATAAAAGTTTGGTTACCAATTCAGTTTTATTAAGTTACAAATTTTGTTTGAATGTGATGGAGTTGGTAGCCAACCATTCATACAAAGGTAACCATTTTATTATTTATGAGTAACAAAATAGTTATAAATTTTTTTTCAGAACATTAATAGTTATATTTATTTATTTTAAAACTTTTTTTAGGGCGAATCTTCTTCTTATTCTCATTGACGTTTTGGACAACGGAGATTCACGGCGGTGTAGCGGTGGACTATTATTTCAAAGTGTATGTGAGGGAGATGAAGTTTTGAATTTGAATATTTAAATTTGAATTATTATTTTGAATTTAAATTTGTTTTTGTTGTTAGATCCAAATATTTGAATTTGAATTATTAGTTATGGCAGTTATTTGTCCATGATTTTAGGTTTTTTTATTAATGTGAATTGTACTATTTTTGTAATATGGGTCATAATTACACTCTTTTTGTAATTATTTGATTGATGCACTTTTCTTGTAATTACTTTCTATTTGTTGTATACTTATGTAAAGGACCCTAAAATATATTGAAAATTGCATTAAAAATAAATAGGTGTTGTAGCTTAGTTGGTTTGAACTTTTATTTATTTACTTACAAGTCTTGTGTTCAAGCCTCACAACTCACAACATTTTATTTTAAAAAAAAAAGTTCACAGCCACTTAAAGTGGTAAGACTAAAAACGCTTATTTGGGCAAAAAAGGCGTTTTTTTGTGTAGAAAACTACTACTAAAGTCCGGTTTTTGATGACTTCGGCTTACCATGGGCTCGGGCCATCTTGCTGGAGTCTAATTGCAGAGAAGACTTATAGAATATAATCCTAACTATACCTAATTTAAAAAATAATTTATTAGACTATTACTATTATTGCATTGACCTTAACCAATGCATCAAGTGCTCGGACCAATTAACGAATTTAAATCATCTCTGCTTAAATTTTAAAGTTGAAGTTATTGGCGCCCATCGTGAAATTAAGACCTCATCCCATCTTCTTCTCCGACAAATGAAAAATACACGGAGCACCCTCACCTGTAATAACCCAACATTAGCACATCTGTAAGACCCCGAATTTTATGAAATAAAAGTATTCAATTTTTCTTATAATTACTATTCAGTAAATGGTTAAATTGATAAAAGTTAAAGTTAAGGGTGATATATGAATTTTTTTCAAAATACGCAAGTGGTTATAATATATTCATTGTTGTCGGGGAATATTCGTTTAGTCGTGGAATATTTGTACGACGGCGCAGCTATTTGTGGGCCCCATAACAGAATAACTGTCGGATGAAGAAAACGATAAATTTGAGTTTTTATAAATAACGGCATAGTTGTTACCGTTAACACTGTTGGATTACCTGGTGGTTAAAATACAGTAATACGCGTGGGTGCACAGTAGCACACGGTATTACACAGTATTTTTAAATGATTGATTCTTACGTAAGAATGCACTACTCAATAATTGTTACAGTAATTACTGTTCAATATTTTATTTTATTGATTCAATAATTGTTGCGTTGATATTTTATATTATTGTTGTTTCAATAATTATCACTGCACAATATTTCCCATTATCAGATCAATATTTTATATTATTTGAATAATATTATTAGATAGCATTATTGGAAATGTCTAAAAAGTACTGTTAAGGAGAGGTTTGGTCACCTAATTGCGCGCCAGTAAGGAGAAGTTCTTATTGGAAAGCCTCCTCTTTCCTGGGAACTGCCTGGTTGTCATTATTGTGATTCTGTAATATTATTTGTGAATAATTAATTATTGATTTATATGATAATGAAATATTTATTTGACGTGGATATAAATGATGGATTTATTTATGTGGTTATAAATGAAGGAATTAATGTTAAGGTATTTTATCAGTATTTTGTCGGATTGGAGGTATTAAAAGATCAAATTAGAGTTGTTACAGCTTTATTGTGTGAATTATAATTTTTAATTTGACCGTTGGATCGTTGTGAGTTTTGGATATGTTATACATATATAAGTTGAGTATATGTTCACAATTTTTGAACCATTAAAAATGAACGAATGATTTGTTATGAATCTTAAGAGGTGACTGATTCGAAAATTAGGTTCATAAATGATTTTGGTGGAAAATTCTAGAAATGGGTGGGCCCCACTTTTGGTTGTTGGGGAAGATGGCTGATTTTTGGTGGGTGGAATAGTAGCAGGTAAAGCCATCAAGTAGCGAGTGTCAAGTTTTGCTTTGCGTCTTAACATTTTCCTATAAATAGAGGCTAAGTTAGAATTGAAAATCACACCGGAATTCATAAGTTTTTTCTCTTTTTCTCTAGATTATCGAGTGTATTTTGTGAGTATTTAGATACTTGGTGAGTTCTTTATTCATCGTCATGCAAGTTTCCTTCGCCATATCCGATATCCAAATGAAGTCTGCTTCTTTTGAGGTAAGGATAAGAAAGGATATTAAGGGATGTTATATTCTTCATAATGATGTTATTCTTTCAATATCATTATACTGACATATTGGTATGGATCTTATTGTGAAATTTCTATTTTTTTTTGAGTCGGGGTTATTATTCACGTATACGACACTATTCACGTATACGGCACTATTCATGTATATGGCACTATTTACGTATATGACATTATTTACGTATACGGTTCTATGTACGAATACGGAGTACTATTCACGAGTTACTATTTATGAGTTACTATTCACGAGTTACTATTCATTAGTTAGTATTCACGAGTTACTATTCACGGGTACTATTCACGATAAAAATTGGTTTCTTTTTCTGACCAAATTATCGTTGATTTATGATTGTTGCTCTTGAAAATAAATGCAGTTGTTGATCATATTATTTTTTATTATCATATATAACATTTTATAACCTTGGTGATGGAATTTCTCTTTGACTTGAGTGTAAAGATGGGTAGATTATTGGTATGATCGTGACTATGGGTTCTCTTTGGCCAGTAGTGCAAAGTTGAATTGTGACTGGTATGATCATGACCATTGAATTTATAATTGAATATTTTTAGCTTAAGTGCAAAGTTCAATTGATCAACATGGTTATAATTATTGTTTATATAAATTCTGAAATGATTATGTATTTCTTTGATATATTAATATCTTTGGCTTGTAGTGCAAAGATGAATTATTGATGAATATCTTTGGCCCGTAGTGCAAAGATGACCTGTTGTTGAATATCTCTGGCATATAGTGCAAAGATGATCAGTTGTTGAATATCTTTGGCCCGTAGTGCAAAAATGAACTGTTAATGAATATCTTTGGCCCGTAGTGCAAAGATGAATTTATTAGTATGATTATGAACAGGAACTGTGATTTGGTATAACCATGATTTTTGATGTTTCAGGTGATGAAAATTATCTTTGTCCTGGATGAGAAAAGGAATTTAGAACTACAATTACGATTATGAGTTATACATGTGATTGTGGACAGGAATTGTTGATTGATGTTATAGGGATAAAACATTGTTGGTGGAATTTTAACATGGAGAAGATAATAGATTTTATGGTCTATTTGACTCTTCTAATGGATTGCTCGTTCCATTTGCAACTATGGTTGAAAAGTTTTATCATCTACCATATGTTCTAAATCTCGATTTATTATCGATGAAGGCTATTGATAATTTAATTATCTTTAGTCATGATATTCTTTATCGAGCTAGTTGTGCTCACCCTTCATTTCACAATTCCTTTTCGTAATAAGAGTGTAAAGTCGAATTCGAGCGGGGGTAACAGGGGAATAGAACGGTGGTCATCATTTAGTAGTTATATTTGTTGAATCAAATAGTGTGAGGCAAACCCAACGTTGGAAGGGTGTTTTGCAACTATCATACAAGATATCTAGTGACATACAACCTCGTGTCATCATAAGACAAGGTTGTGCTCATCCACTTACTGAGTATATCTATGAGCACTACCTATATAATCTTGGTGTTTGGTTGAAGTATAACTCTCAATTAGAGACAGTGGAGATAATGATATGTCATGAGAAGACTCACCGTTGGAAAGAATACGATAGTAATCTTCTCGTTTTTCTTTGGGGTCTATTGGGTCAACCAAGGATAATTCTGTGGCCATATGATATCTATCATAACCTAGACGCATGACCTCCCATATACGAAGGTTTCCTTAAGCACTTCCCAAAGATTTTAATCTCTAAAACAGTTTTTGAATATACCTTTATGTAAGATGTCATGGTGACGTGCTACTCAAGTTGGTGTCAAGAGTCACAGTTGATATATATATTTGTATCAAAACTCACAACACATGAGTTGTTGTATTTTGCACGACAATTGTTGTAATAAAGTTGTAGTTGTTTTCTGTACCATGTATTTGGCGACTCAGAATGGGTTGGATGGAATGGACCTGTTTTGGGGTTGTCACATTTGGTATCAGAGCTATAAGTAAAGAGCCCCGAGCCTCTTGCTGGTGACTTCCTGTTGATGGGGGATGCACCGGCCCGGATTCTCCGTAGGGGGCCTGCTTCTGCGGTGGTAAACCGATAAAGTACCTTGTGAGGTGTTGTCCACGGTTGGGACATGAGTCACATTTGGTATCAGAGCTTAAGGATATGATCTCTGGCGGAGATCAGGAAATAGAACTAGGAGGGGAGAGATGAGTAAATCATTCGCTAGTGTGTCCTTCCTAAGCTTATTTGTTGGTCAGTCATAATTTCAGGATATTATGTGATATATTAATTTGTTAAATTAACCCTTGTTTTGAAACTGTATTCTAGAATGATATCTGAAATACAGGAGATGAACGTGGAGAAATCATGATGACAGGGAAAATGAAATCTGAAATGAAAGCAAGGTATTCTCACTCTTTGAAATATCAGGTACGTAAATTTGGGGGACGAAATTTCATAAGGAGGGGATATTGTAAGACCCCGAATTTTATGAAATAAAAGTATTCAATTTTTCTTATAATTACTATTCAGTAAATGGTTAAATTGATAAAAGTTAAAGTTAAGGGTGATATATGAATTTTTTTCAAAATACGCAAGTGGTTATAAAATATTCATTGTTGATTGGGAATATTCGTTTAGTCGTGGAATATTCTTTTTGTCGAGGGTATATTTATGATGCCTAGTAGCATTTATTTGTGGGGCCCTGTAATGCCCGAGAAAATCGTATTTTTGAGAATTAAATTTTTATTTTTATTAAATGAATTTAATTGATTATTTATGGAGCAAGCTAATCGAAGGTCGTTATATGACCTAAACATATCAGAACGTCGTAGTATTTTGGCTACGTGGTAGAATTTAAGTGTTTGAATTTTCAAGACGAAAATAAAAACTTTTCGAGAAATTTTTCGAAAAATACTATTCACGCATTTCTGCTCGGGAATTATTTTTGAACTTCCAAGAAATACGTAATGATAGAATATCTAGGTGTGATGGAATATCTAATAATATTTCAGTTATGGAAAATGTAATATTTCACTGTGGACTTAAAAACCTAACGTTTAAGGAAAATGATTTTGAGAAGGAAATGTAATGTGATAAATGAATTAAGCGATGATCAGATACTACGTAGGAATTATATGAGTAATGAATACTGAGTATGATACGGGTATTATACTGATGACGTATGAATTATGGTATGTCGTATATGTTGAATTAGTATCTGAGTTAGAATACGAGAATTATACGTAGATTATACGTTAAAAGGCTTTAAGCCAAAAGAAATGAATTGGTAGGATTGTGTAGGAAGTATTAAAGTCCAATATGATTTATTGGTTAAGTCCAATAGAATTAATAAGCAAGCTTCAAGGATTTGTAATGTAAAGCCCAAAGTAAATTAATGTAAGCCCAAAATGATTAAGTTAAGTTAATTAAGCTAAAGCCCAAAGTAAGAACCAATGGGTTATGAGATAGTTTAAACCCATGGAGCAAACCATGGATGATCCAAGGTGGTAAACAAGTAAACTTAGAGGCTAAGTAAGTGTGGTGAGCACACAAAGTGCTTAAGTGATAAACAAGTAGCTTAATGGTTAAGCAAAAAGTGAGGGGAGCAAGATAACTTAAGGGCTAAGTGTTGTGATGGCCAAGTAATTTATTTGGAGAATAAGTTTACTTAATGCCTAAGTTAGGAATAGTAAGGAGGTGGAGTGGCCTTATGACCATTATGCTCTCATCTAGGATTTCCTATAAATAGCAAGCTTGCCTTTCATTTTGTGTGTTGTTCATTTCATCCCACTTATAAGTTGAGAGCTTATTTGGTAGAGAGAATAATCACATATAAAGCTAGACTTCCTTTGTTAGATTTTCCACCAATAACTTATAGCTTATTGGTTAGAGAGAGTAAGTGAGAATAAGCTAGCAAGTTAACCTTTGAAGTTCAAGAATCAAGAAGGAGATTAAAGATTTACCAAGTGTTATTCCAAAGTAAGTGATCTTAAACCATGTTTCTTTCTCTCTTCCATTGATAGAGAAGAGGGTATTGGTAGAACAAGCATGCTAAGAAGAGGTTGGAATAATGAATCAAAGGGCTTAAGTCTTAATAAGCCGGATAAATCATGAATAAGAAATTCATTCATAAATAAGTTATAAACTTATAATGAAAGTATAAGAATTTGTTAGAATTTGTAACATGTTTACATTAATAAAATTAGTATGATTAATAAGATGTAAGAATAATTATTAAAGGACTTAACTCATTAATAAGTCATATGAAAATAAGACATAAGTCATGAAATGGAAATATAAGTATTTTATACTTTAATAAGTTGCAAAATCATCAAGAATAGGTAATAACTTATCATGAATATAAGTTAATGAAACATGTATGTCAAGATGATAGTATAATGGATTGAATCCAAGTGAAATGGTTTAAAAATCTCAAGAAACGAAGTTTCGCCGGAATTCACACGATTAGACGACGATCGTCGAATTCGTGAAATTCTCGGAATGGAAGTCGAATTTTGTGTTTGAGCTTGGAAACATTGGTTTTCAATGGAGACAAGTCTTATTTGGCATTATAAAGTTGCGGACTCGAAAATTGCCATATTCCGACTTAGAACGAAAAAACGAGCGTTAAACGTTCACGAACGTTTATCATTTTCGTTAAAAATAGACTAATAGGTGAAATTTTAAGAAACGAAGTCGAATAGATAAAATTCTTGCATGACCACGTAGAATACGTGATTTGTGAACCGTAGGCTCTTGAACGAGCTAATTTGGACTTATAACGAAGAAGTTATGAAGCCGGGAATCTCACCAAAAGAAAAGTCTGTAAAATTTTTACAGTGCTTGAAAGATCACTTTGGCGTCATGGCGCCGATCGAAAGCAAAATAGTCGCGCCATAGCCGCCAAGCGTGGCCGGGCAAAGGTGAAACCTACTGGAGAGTCGCACCACGACGCGACAGTTATCAAAGGGACTCACGCCGCAGTACCGAATCCGGTCTTCAAGCCCTAATGAGCGACGCCGCAGCGTGGCATAACAAAGAAACACCGGCGCCGCAGCGCCAACCTTAAAAACTAGGCAGTAAAGAATGATTACAAGTAGAGCTTGAATGGAAATTGTCTAACAATAAACTAAGGGACTTAATAAAACATTATTAAATAATAATTAAAACTCTAGTATGATCACTTAGAGTTAAGGTAAGTCAATTGAAGATGAACGCAAACGGTATGCAATAAGCGTACTTAATCAATAACGATCGAGTTTCGATTAAATAACGTAAGGACGTTAGTAAGCTGTGAGGAAGGATAATTAACTTGAACCGAGTTGTATTAATGAAATAATTTCAATTAAGTCATAGAAGAGAATAAAGTTGGTAAGAATGATGTAAAAGAATGACGGAAAGCCGGAACCCATAATAACAAATCTAATACGGGATTAGATTGAGAAGTAGGGTAAGATTCTTTAGGAACTATGTATGTTCATTCATGACCTAATGTGATATGTTATGTGATTATGTATTGTAGAGACTGTAAAGACTCAAAGGAAACGTAATTATACTGTAGCAGACGCTGAAGGCAAGTTTTTCTTAAACGCTTGTCTAACCTTCGTGTTAGCCATGTTTTCACATGATTCAAGTTATGAGATGCATGTATGGTTTTAAAGAAAGAGTCGATGCCAGTTTTAGCTCGGCTAGACTAATCGTGATAGATTGATTGAACTATTTACAAGTCTTTCAATATAGAATTGCTAACGCTATCCTACGCCAACTATTTGGTACAAATTCAAGGTAAGTATGAATATGAATAACAAATGTATTTTCATCGAGTATTCGATGGGCACGTGAGGTTGCCACAACTTAAACGTACATACGTTTAATGGATGTAGTGTTGATCAACATAGAGTACTATAGGCTGATCACCTAGAAGTGCTCATAAGATATGCAGGACTTATGGACATCGTGTCGAGTTGTCCTTTTCAAAGAAACTATAAGACGTTCACGTCTTGAACTAGAATTGATGATTTACGGAATATTGTTATTGCAAAACGTTTTGAAGGAAAAGGAAAGCTATTTTGAATTATTGATAGTACTTCGTAACTATCATCCAGTTATTGAAGATATACAATTCCTATGTTTCAAGCATGCTTTTAAAAATGAAATTGTTGTACTTGCTGAGCTTGTTATGCTCACACTTGCTTGAACCATATGATTGCAGCTTAGACAATTTGACCAAAGGATTCGACAAGGACAAAGTGAAGGCTAAAGCGAACTTGTAGCTTACCTATGTAATAGTATAGGTTTGAATGATAATATTTGATATTATGACAAGAAAAAATGTAACGGTTATAAAGAACCTGGGGAATGGTAGTATAGTTTTGGAATATATATAAGGCAGATTCGTTCTTTTGAGGCTTTTTCAATTGAATGTTTGTGTGAATCTGTAAGACAGTGGAACACCATGCGTCAGTTGAAAGAGACGCTTGATTTGGGGGCGCCACAGCCCCATAATGTAATAACTGTCGGATGAAAAAACGATAAATTTGAGTTTTATAAATAACGGCGTAGTTATTCAATTAACACTGTTGGATTACACCGTGGTTAAAATACGAATGTCTGGCGTGGGTGCACATAAGATGACACGGCATTGCATAAAGATATGTTTAAATTATTGATTCTTACGTAAGAAAGCACTACTCAATAATTGTTACAAGAATTATCGCTCAATATTTTATTTTATTGATTCAATAATTGTTGCGTTGATATTTTATATTATTGTTGTTTCAATAATTATCAACGCACATGATTTCCCATTTTCGGATCAATAATTCATATTATTTGAATAATATTATTAGATAGCATTATTGGAAATGTCTAAAAAGTAATCTTTGTCGAGGAGGTTTGGTCACCTAATTGCCGCCAAAGAAGAAAAAAATTCTTATTGGAAAGCCCCCTCTTTCCTGGGAACTGCCTGGTTGTCATTATTGTGATTCTGTAATATTATTTGTGAATAATTAATTATTAATTTATATGATAATGAAATATTTATTTGACGTGGATATAAATGATGGATTTATTTATGTGGTTATAAATGAAGGAATTAATGTTGAGGTATTTTATCAGTATTTTATCGGATTGGAGGTATTAAAAGATCAAATTAGTGTTCTTACAGCTTTATTGTGTGAATTATAATTTTTAATCTGACCGTTGGATCGTTGTGATTTTTGGATATGTTATACATATATAAGTTGAGTATATGTTCATAATTTTTGAACCGTTAAAAATGAACGAATGATTTGTTATGAATCTTAAGAGGTGACTGATTCGAAAATTAGGTTCATAAATGATTTTGGTGGAAATTCTAGAAATGGGTGGGCCCCACTTTTGGTTGTTGGGGAAGATGGCTGATTTTTGGTGGGTGGAATAGTAGCAGGTAAAGCCATCAAGTAGCAGGTCAAGTCTGCTTCGGCGTGCTAACATTTTCCTATAAATTGAGAGCTAAGTTAGAATTGAAAATCACACCAGAATTCATAAGTTTTCTCTCTTTTTCTCTCTAGATTATCGAGTGTATTTTGTGAGTATTTAGATACTTTGTGAGTTGCTATTCATCAGTGCAAGTTTCCTTCAGCGCCATATCCGATATTCAGTCAGAAGTGCTGCTCTTTTGAGGTAAGGGATAGTAAGGGATATTAAGGGATGTTATATTCTTCATAATGATGTTATTCTTTTAATATCATTATCTTGATATATTGGTATGGATCTTATTGTGGAATTTCTATTTTTTTTGAGTGAGTGGGGTTACTTATTCACGATATCACGGACTATTCATGTATATATGACATTTATTTACGTATATGACATTATTTACGTATGCGGTCTTATGTACGAACACTGAAGTCTTATTCACGAGTTCTTATTCATGAGTTACTATTCACGAGTTACTATTCACTAGTACTATTCACGATAAAATTGGTTTCTTTTCCTGACCAAACTATCGTTGATTTATGATTGTTGCTCTTGAAAATAAATGCAGTTGTTGATCATATTGTTTTTATTATCATATATAATATTTTTATAACCTTGGTGATGGAATTTCTCTTTGACTTGAGTGTAAAGATGGGTAGATTATTGGTATGATCGTGACTATGGGTTCTCTTTGGCCCGATGAGTGCAAAGTTGAATTGCGAATTGGTATGATCGTGCACCATTGAATTTACAATTGAATATTTTTAGCTTAAGTGCAAAGTTGAATTGATCAACATGGTTATAATTATTGTTTATATAAATTCTGAAATGATTATGTATTTCTTTGATATATTAATATCTTTGGCCTGTAGTGCAAAGATGAATTATTGATGAATATCTTTGGGCCAGAGTGTAAAGATGACCTATTATTGAATATCTTTGGCATGTAAAGTGCAAAATGATCTGTTGTTGAATATCTTTGCCCGTAGTGCAAAGATGAGCTGTTAATGAATATTTTTGGCCGTAGTGCAAAGATGAATTTATTAATATGATTATGAGCAGGAGGCGTGATTTGGTATAACCATGATCTTTGATGTTTGGTGATGAAAATTATCTTTGTCTTGGATGAGAAAAGGAATTTAGAACTACAATTACGATTATGAGTTATACATGTGATTGTGGATGTGAATTGTTGATTGATGTTACTGAGGATAAAACATTGTTGGTGGACTTTTAACATGGAGAAGATAATAGATTTTATGATCTATTGACTCTTCTAATGGATCGCTTCGTTCATTGTAACTATGGTTGAAAAGTTTTATCATCTACCATATGTTCTAAATCTACGATTTATTATCGATGAAGGCTATTGATAATTTAATTATCTTTAGTCATGATATTCTTTCTCGAAAGCTAGTTGTGCTTACCCTTCATTTCACAATTCCTTTCGTGTAATAAGAGTGTAAATTTGGGTCGGAAGGGGGTAATGAGGGGAATAGAGCGGTGGTCATCATTTAGTAGTTATATTTGTTGAATCAAATAGGGTGAAAGCGAACCCAACGTTGGAAGGGTATTTTTCTTCTTATCATACAAGATGTCTAATGACATACAACCTCGTGTCATCATAAAGACGGGGTTGTCAGGCTCATCCACTTCTTTGAGTATATATCTACGAGCACTACCTATATAATCTTGGTGTTTGGTTGAAGTATAACTCTCAATTAGAGCGATTGGAGATAATGATATGTCAAGAGAAGACTCACCATTGGAAAGAATACGATAAGAATCTTCTCGCTTTTTCTTTGGGGGGTATATAGGTCAACCAAGGATAATTCTGTGACCATATGATATCTATCATAACCTAAACGCATAGCCTCCCATATACGAAGGTTTCCTTGAGCACTTTTCAAAGATTTTAATTTCTAAAACAGTTTTTGACTATACCTTTATGTAAGATGTCATGGTGACGTGCTACTCAAGTTGGTGTCAAGAGTCACAATTGATATATATATTTATATCAAAACTCACAACACATGAGTTGTTGTATTTTGCACGACAATTGTTGTAATAAAGTTGTAGTTGTTTTTTGTAGCATGTATTTGGCGACTCAGAATGGAGTTGGATGAAATGGACCTATTTTAGAATTGTCACAACATCATCTCGGAAAATCAAAATTACAGGTCTTTTTCTTGGTCTGGGGATTCAATTGATCTCACCACCCAACACATCCCCAACCATAGCCGAAAACCACTCTTTTCTTTTCCATATTCATCCGAACAAAGAAGGCGACGCTCGACTGTTGTTCTGCTTCTTTTGCTTTGTTTTTCTTAATTTGGTTAACACCATCTTCCGCGACGGTGATAAATCTTCAAACCAACAAACACATCCTATTTTTCTCCTCTATATATGTTTGTAAATGTGCATATGTACAGAACCTAACCTTTTGGGTTTGATTTTATTGTAAAAGATTATGATTTTGTGATTGGGAGAATCAATTGATTTTTATTTTGAGGATGGTGTGTTTGATAGATCGATCGACTGGGTTTGATTTCACGATTTCCTTTTTCTTCATTTGTTACTTTCGAATTAATTACTATTAATTGTTGTATCAAAATTTAATTTGATGATGATAACTCTTGGTTGGATCTAAATATGATTTTGGTGAATTTTTCAAATTAAATTTTAAACAAATATATTAAAGATTCGACTACCCATCCAAGTTTTCACTACATTATGTTTATTTATTTTCTCGTGTTTTCCTGGAGATATCTATCTATAGCTAGAGGATATCATGATTATACAAATTATTATGGTAATTTTTTCAATAAATCCAAAATGCAATTAATATATATATATATATATATATATATATATATATATTATTCTCTTACTCAAATTCTTAGCTGAGATACAAGGATTCTTACAAGAACAATGAAGAAATTAGCCAAAATGACAACCTACCAACCAACCAACCAACAAGAAAAGATCGAATAATTACAATTGGAATAACTAAATACAATTGGTAGATAGCTTCCTAGACTCTAAAATCCCTTTGTACAAAACTTGCCAATTGAGGGGCATTGAGGCGTCTAATTGGCGATTATCAACAACCTGTAGGCTTGGGTCATTAAACCCTGAATTTGATGAGGAGACATGCTTTTTCCGATAACATCCTTTGTTTTCTGATGGCACCACCTCCGGGGAAAACCTTACCCTCTTCTTTGATTGATCTTTCTGATCATACCCTATATATATATATATATATAAAGAACCAACAGTTAGTTAGTTGGTAGTTAAGGTCGGTCAGACATGTATATATATTATATGTCAGATTATATATGTCTAATATAACGTCGGCTACCAATTAATTAATGTTGGTTATGGATCGATCAGACCTAATTAATTTTATACATGCATGTAAATTTACCTAATTCAACTTCAATCTTCTTCATGAAGTCGGAGAGGAGGCGCTTATGAGCTTGAAGAGAGAGAAAAACAACGCTTCCTGAGACGGCAAAAACTGCCATGAAACCTCCAGCTCCCATTGAACTATCCATCTCTCTCTCTCTCTGGCTTTTCTCTTCAGAATCAAAGCATGGTTTGATCAAAATATATAAGTAAGTTTGAACATATATATTTTTTAGGATTAATTGATCGAAGAGAGACAAGTAATTAATTAAAGAAAGGGAGCTCGATCGAGATATTAATAAAAAGCTGCTGCATTTCAAGGAAAATTAAAGTATTGAGGGATGGAATTAATTAGTAATTTGAAGCATGGGTGTGAAAGCTAAATGGTTAGTATTAATTAGAATGGAGTTTTAAACGGAGAATTCAATGAACGTTTTTTCAGATACCTTCATGACCTCTCACATGACACTACCTAACTCTATTTTGTTTTTTCTACCTCACAAATATTTAATTTCTTTTATATTAAATTATAATTTAGTTTCATAGGACCCAATTTGTCACGCTGTTCAACTTGGACTGATCAAATGGATCCTTTTTTTTAGAAACGCATTCAATAATTAATCCCCCTTGATAGGAGGATAGATTTATAATTATAAATAATGTAAAATACATTCGCACCCTAAAAGCATTAACAACAGTTTTCTTAATTAATTCTCTATCTCCAATTTTGAAGAATGCATCAACAAATCATTATTCAATAGTTTTTGTATCTTTATTTGACTCTCTATTTTAATCTCTATATAGGATTTTATTCCCCAAAGTGAGGGAGTCAAAAGACCATTCTCTATATATACAAAAATTATTATTTCTAAAAAATCTACTTCATTTTAATTTTGGTAGTCATGGAAATCGGATTAGTTTAGTTGACATTTTTCATGTGTAAATATCAAAAAGCGTTGTGGAAATATCAATTTACATTTAATAATTATATTAGTTAAAATATGTTTAGGTAACTATCAGATCATCAAGTGGATCCTTGGCGCAATGGTAGCGGGTTGCGTGTTCGATTCACGTAGGGTGAGGCTCCAAATTCGTGTAGCTCAATAAGCACACGCGGTTTATGTGTAAATTATATTAAGATAAAATAAGTAATATATAAAATTTGAAGGATTAAATAAAAAGTATAATATAAAAAAAGACAAATTAGGAATTATCCTAAAAGTAGGACATTTTAGGAAAAGCAAAAAACCTTCAAAATTTATATAACGGAAGATAATGGTTCTATATATTCCTCATCCATTTTAAAATATAAATATATATTGTTTTGAGATATTTTTTAATTTAAAATTGTCTAATTTTAGAAATTGTAAATTATCTTTAAAATTATACCAATTTCAAGAGTTAAATAATTCTCATTTTAAAAAATATATTTGAACAAACTTTCTTTCAAAAAATAATTATAATTTGTAAAAGATCAACGAAATAGCCCATCAAATTTCCTTTCCCAGTTGAATAAAGCTAATAACTGAAAATTCCTTGTTTTTCCCCCTCAGCATTGTCCCTCTTGTTTTCCGGAAATTCGTCTGCAGTTTCTTCTTCTCTTTCTTTCGTAAAACTGAAAGCCATTATGGATAAAGCAGGCCATGGCCCTATTCCATTCCAACCCTGCTATGGCCATGGAAGAAAGCCTTTCGAGCGAGGAAATGGATGAAGCAAACAGATGCTGATATAATCTTCCTCAATGCAAATAACCACCACCGTAGTTCAGCTAATCTATCTTTAATGCAAATGCCGACTTGATTTTCTTTAACTGGAAATAATATCATGTACGCAATAGAAATATATCAACCAACCAAAACTAAATTTCTGCTTGTTTATAATAAATACATTGTAACTAGCCAGCCAGCCATCCTCGTGGGGTTGATACGTAAGGAAATTGTAACAATATATGATTGTTGTATGTTTATTCAAGCAACAAGACAAAATGAAATATGTTAGTATATTAAGTCTTCAAGTTAAGCTAGAAGAACCAAATTGAATGATCATTTGGCGCAGCTCCATTCAACCAAGTTTGATGCACTTGGAGCCAAGTGAGCCCTTCTGAAACAATCACATCCTGGATAAACCAAATACAACTTCAAATTAAAACATTTACCAGACTTTTAATATAATGTTTTACTTATAGAATCTCAAATATTCACCACCTTTGAACTTAATAAAACTGTGGTCAGGCAGCCATACTGCTCTTCACCTACATGAGTTGGTGAGCCATTAGAAAGCTAACTGAGGAACATGGCAAAACTATAACATAGACAAGATTTATTTATTCTTAGTAAAAAACACAATGCTGAATATTATAATTATAAGATTTATTGTTTGATAATTTTAAATGAATCATTTCAATTTTAAATTTGAAAAAAGTCTAAAATTGACTTTTAAAGAATCAATAATGACCTTATACATATAGGAATAGAGAGGGTATTAAAATAATGAAAGTAAATTGAATAAACCATGACATCAACTAATTTAATGACGTTGAAGAAAATGCAGCAGGCGATAGAGAAGGCGAGGTAGGAAATCGTGTCTCACCAGATAGCTCCCACTTCTTGAACTTTACAAGCCATGTGTCTGAACCAACCTGTTCCGGCAAAACCTGATCAACCCAAACCCGAAATTGCTTCCCTTGTTTGTCTCCATAACATTGTTTCAATGCATTTACGCATTCATGAAGAGGTTTCTCAACACCGGATGGGTGAACGAGAACACCAGGTGGACCCTGCAAGATGGTAAAAAAGTTAAACCAGTGCGATTTACAAAGTGTATTACAGTACAGCCAAGGCCAAAAACACAAAATTAGGAAGCATGACTGACTTGATGTTATAAATCACCAAAAAAAGGAACTAACATGCCTATAACACACAACAGCCTACAGATAATATACACAGACGTGTACTTTTAACCTTTGATCAGATTCTGAAAATGAATATATCTTATTTAAGCACTAGAACTATGACAACACATGGATCAGTATTTAGCCCAAATATACAAATTATGATGCATATTTTAGAATAATTATAGTTTTCTCATATTGATTCTCATGTGAGCTTAAGATCTAAAATGAACTATTCAAACTAAACAATATATATTAGAAAAATGAAACTGGCCAGATTTACTACCCTAGCTCTTCTAGTCAGATCATTGTTCATAAAACTACGATACCACATGCATCAATAATGAGATTCATCTCAAGTAAACCAATTATAAATAATGAAATTCCACTTCCATGTCCACTTCCTCTCATCAAATCTTATTCAGCCTGAGATATACCTAAGATAAAAGTATTTATGAGTGACTTTTCTCTGCTGTACACCAAGCTTTTACAAGAAAATTCTAAATCACAAACCCCGGCAATTGGCGCAATGGTTCAAATGAGACCCCGGGACGAGCCGTAAAATCGGACGTTTTGGGTTCGAATACGACCAGCTCCAATTTGTCAAGCCAATAAAACAATGGTCATGGGGCCACGGGGACGCGGGCACAAGCTCGTATGAAAAGCCTGACCCGAGGTGGGGAGATTAGTGCGGGCTGGATACTCCACATTATCACAAAAAAAAATTCTAAATCATAATAAAGTAGATTTTAAGTAATATCACATGGTAACATCCAAGTGTACATATGGAATAAGCATATAAATATGAATCTGCAGATGACAAGGCATAGACATACACAAACTGATTTCAGGTTTGACAAATAAATCTCAGAATTCTCAAACTCTGCACGTCTCCATTTCTCGAAGAACAAGTAAAATTTCACTACTTCATACGCGGGATCAAACTTTTCTAACTTGGAGTCTGACAGATCTGTAACATCCCTTGGCGATATACTCGGGCCCAGGCTAAAATGACCAATGGCTTGTATAATACCCGCTGCACACCTCTCACTTGCATGAATTATATTGGGATTTCCTTTAGCATTTGCAGCATGCCACTGCAACAATTCTTCCTGGGCATTACTGACCTGTAACATAAATTTTTTATAGGAAACAGTCATGAACAAACTCAGAAATTCTCATCCAGAAGACGAAGAATAGATGATAAACCACCAACCATGACACCATATACTTCTGGAATGCTGAAAAGTTCAGCATCATTGCCAGAATCACCACAAGCAAGAGTATTCTTAGGCAGTTTTCCCTCGGCCTTTAACTTCTTAAGCAAATAAGCAAGAGCTTGCCCTTTTCCAGCACCTTGAGGCAGTATATCCAAATCTATCCCTCCGCTGTAAATTATTTTAACATCCAACTGACCAACAAAGCAAAAACTGAATCATAAGCAAAACAAATGAGCTTCATATTAAACACAATCCATATTCTGTAAAACTTCCATATATTCTGCAAAATTAAATAGGAACAAAGTTAACATTCTTGAGGATAGACACGAAAAAAAATGTAGTTTAAAAGTTCAATCTTACCTCACGTTTTACCAAACACTCGGAAAAGTTCACTTCTTAGCCTCTTTCGAACATTTTACCAAACTTTGCTCAGTTTCAGACTGCAGTACCTCAAAGAACCTTCAAAGATTCCAGATAATAAAACAACATCTTGAGCATCTTGTCAGATTTTCTGAACATATAAAGTTAGAAAAACCTTGACTAGTCGGAGACTGTGGTCGTTGCTCAGTTTCAGACTTTGATTGCAGTACCTCAAACATTACAACTATACAAAGATTCCAGATAATCAAAAAACAACATGGGAAAAATCGAAAAAAAGATGGTCCATCATGTGAGAATTGAAGTTTTTTTCAGATTTCCACAGATGATTTAGTATATATATATGCAGAGATTACATTTTGTGTCTCTGCATGTTTTTATTTGATGAAGTTCTCAAGAACACAAATCTACATTTGTAAAAATATACCTGATTAAAGACTAATTCCCTAGTCTAGTGGAAACTTGCTTGTTTCCTCTAACAGTTACATGCTCTTATTCAAGAACACAAATTCTGATCAAATATAAAATTTTAACCCAACCATCACTTCTGGCACCATCATCTGGCACCATAGAATTTCCATATGTTATCTCAGTTCCCACAGACATTATGGTAATATCAGGGGTTAGCATGGGCTTCTCTTTCCTCAACTGCTTATACAATGTAAGCGACCTTCCAGTTGAAAATACTAGCAACGAATCATCACGGTAATTGGCTTCCCATAGGGCATTAAACCTTAGCAAAGAAAGGTTCTCAGGATCATGATGATCAACCTGCAAAGCAACTTCCCCAGTAAACCACAACAGCAGCATAGAGTATAGTAAGTTAACCACAAGAATACCAACCATAGTATGGTCAAGATCAGAAACTATCATGAGGCGTGGAGCACTCATTAGCCGATTCATGATTTTTCTTATGTCAACTTAACCTGTAAACAACAGGTTTGTATTATCAATAATATAATGAATTAGTGGAGTAGTACATACTACATAATGTTATTATGATTTCTTGTCCTGCTAAGTACTAGTGCATAAGGTAGATATTAATAAAGCAATTGCATAGTTGAAGTCGTAACTAAATGGATAGAACAACCCTCCAAAATATTTATGGATTTGATGAGCTATAATGTATGTTGGTTAATGTCTTAATTCAAGAAAAGCAGACTACCAGTGTAACTATTGCTTCAATTAGTTGTGGAAAACCTAACAAAAACTTGATCAAAGTGTAAGTTTCCAATTAAATGGGAATAAACCTCACGATGTGACAGTATGTATCATGCTCTTTTATGTTACAGAACAAATTTCAAAAGAATATTTCTGGGGAAGATAACCACGAATGCTGAAATGAGAAATTGCATATCTAAGTCACAAACACAAAGACAAAAATTTCTACGTGAACTCCCCCGCAGACTAAAAATCAACACAAACTAAATCAAACAGTCATCTCACGACAGACTCAAATATCCATGCTTCAGCTTATGAATACAGTTGAAACTAGAAAGTAATATGAGCTTAGCACCGTACACCTCAATTGGAAATAATAAAAAGGATTTACACCCAGAAACTTGGTGCTATATCTGACATTCTGACTTTGAACTTGCATGAACATCCCCTATTGCATTCATGTGCTACCAGCCCTCCATTAAACAAACTCATTTCAAGTTGGTCGTTTCAAGGACATTTTATATAAAATGGCTTCCAAAAGAAAATCTCTCTGAAGGGAATCAACTATAAAGTTTAGCGTTCCTTTGCTTTAGCTCAGCCTTTCCACTGAACCTCCACAAAAGTATTTGACTCGTAAACTAGATAAAATTTTATGCCACCTAACTAGGTGAGGCCTGAGGCCTCTCACTCTTCGAACAGCCAATTGTCAAACTGAAAGCGGGTTGCATTAGGATTCGCACATTTAGTTTTAGGATTTGCAAAAAACTATGCAATTTTCTACCATCTAGCAATTGTAATTGAATCGGTATGCATTAGCTCATATAAATAACATAAGAGTAACATAACAATAATTACCAAGCACTAACAAAGTCAGGGATCAATCAAACGGAATATTCGCAAAACCCACCACAAATTACGCCATGGAAATATAAATTTCACACAAAAAATTAGGTAAGAGAAGAGAGGGAGAGTACGTACCAGGGGAGTAAGGCCTTGATCGAAACCAGAAATACCTAACTGGGGTGAAGTGGTTCTGCGGCCTTTAAATTTGTTGAGATAATGGGGATAGGGGTATTCGTATTATTTTGACACGGAGGAGAGAATTTGATCCAAATTCTTTGGCGCTTTTTTTGTCGAGTAAATTTAGTATTTTTGGTAACGTCTTAAAATGAGCAAAAAGAAATTTATTCCTATTATATTAGTTCGATTAAAAATTTAATTCGAACTTAATTCAAAATATAAATAATTTAAATATGAATAAATTTTAAAGTTCAATAAATAAATTATTTAAAACTATTTCAATTATAATTTTTTATTAATATTTGAATCATATTCGTTCGAAAAGTTCAAATTATCCAAGCTCGATTCGATGCTCGTTTACTCGGTAGCTAAACGAGTCTCAATCAAACCTTATTTTATATTTGATAAATTTTATAAATCAAATATAAGCAACTCAATATCTTTTTCTATTTCGGTTAAATCTGGCTTTATTTATGGGTGAGAACCTCCTCTCTTTTTATAAGTGCAACTCTCATCACAATAATTATTATTATGTAATTTTAGTAAATTATCTCAATTTAAACTCAAATTAAATTTCAAAATTAATAATAATTTTATAATATAAAATATGAAAATATAACGACTGTATAAAAGTTTTGTATTTTAAAATTTTGTTTGCTCGAAAATATTTTATTTTAAAGTGTTTGAGATTTTATCAAACGTATTTTGATATGGTGATATTGATGTGTTTAAAAGTACAAACGCATTAGATGTTAGCAAACACTAATTATCAGACAAATTCATATAATTTGAAATATTTTTTAATATGTGTATTTTTAGAACAAATATATATTCTATTTGATTATTAAACAAAATAATAAATATTTTTTCAAAGGTAGAACAAATAAAATAGGATGTTACGTTATGATGGAATTGATCAACCTATTTATCCTTAATTATTTGATTAATCCACCCCCATCACTCAAACTAAAATAGGTTTTGCGAGGAATAATTTCAAATTATTTATATTCTTATAAATTTAGTTCTAAGAGCTAATTTTATAATTAAATAATTATATTCACATGTTTAAAAGAATAGTATTTTTACATTTATTTTGTCTAAAATTATTTAAAAGATTAGATAAAAAAGAATATTATTTGGACTATTATTTAATAATAAAAAATAAAATATAGTGTCAAATATTTAATAAAATAAAATAAATGTTAATTTTGTCCACAATTTTTTAATTAGTAGGGATTAAGATGCCAGATATTTGCAAACACAGGTTTCTTCACTTCTATTGACGGAATATATTTTTTTTACTCCTGCCGGGGCTTGAAAAGTCCCCGATATTGGATGTTGATCATGACATCCAGTTCAGGAGATTAGCTGAGTTCAATTAATTAATGATCAACATCGAGATTGACATTTGATGTTGATGTTTGATCTGGGAAATTTTGTCAAACTTAAATAAAAGTGAATTTATTTTTAAAGAATGTGATCAAGAACAGTTGGGAAAAATAGGATATCAATTCTTGATGCAAATCCCACTTCTACTAATACTAATACTATGCTATGAACATCTGTTGGGGTAATGACATCTACATAAATCCCTAGAATATACTGTAAAATTTATGGTCTTCAATGCCAAAAGATAGGCATAATGATGATTCACAAGTTCTGGCCTCATGAGACTTGGTCTTTCTATGAATGATAGTAGTATATTAATTGTTATTCATCTAATCTAATAAGCTCCATGTAGCTTCATCCTTCTCAAAGACAGGTATGCCAAGAGGCGGTAGCCAACAACCATGGCTGCCAGGGCACAAACATCTGTTAAACCACTATCTATTTTCATCCCGTCCATTTGTTGAATCACGTCTTCATACTGAACCTTTAGGAGGAGTCTGTAAGTGTGATAGTTGAAAGACAGATAGCGGAGCCACGATATGAATATCGGAACTTTCTGCAAAATTTTGAAGCTTTTTAAGTATTTGCTAGTCCAAGAACGAAATTTGTCCTTCTTATACTAATGCATGCTTACCTTGACAAAGTAGCCACCAGCCAACATAAAGGTCATAACTGTTACAGAGGCCAGAGTAGTTGCCCTCTTTAAGTCCATCAGTGTAGCCCCAATTGCTAGTCCGAGTCCCTGCAATTTTACTCTAGGTACTTGTAGTAAATAAAGCATAGCATAGCTGGAATGGTTGTCATTAATTGTACCATATTGATTAGCTTATCTTATCTTAGATTAGATAGATGGAAGAAGGCATACCTGAGCTGCTACAATGCAGAGGAAAACTGTAAGCATGGTTAGGAAAAATGCTTCTGCACTATGTTTCAAGCCTGCCATGAAATAGACAACGAGAAGGAAAAGTAATGGCAGTAAGAGGTCAAGTGGAAGGTCGCTTGTAGTTCTAGCCACAAAATATGCACTTAGTCTGTACATGTCAGCAGCTCGTTCCTTGTTCAGCATAGCTCTTTCTTGAGGAAATGTGAAGATTGCTGTGAACACTGGAAAAAATCCCCAGAAGACAGCAATAAAGAACAGCAACCCTGCCTGGAATCAAATTCCATCTTAGGTTGAGACTTGACTCCATGAAATTTTGTTCTAAAAAACTTAGATGAGGAAATGACTGATACCTGATCATGCAGTTCTTTTGCGTTATTTCCATCTGATTGCCACCAAAGCAATCCCAAGATAATCGCTGTTGTGACTACTTGGGTAATTCTCAACCAGCTAAAGTAGTCATGCCGCCGTTCTTTGAGTCCTCTCCAGAATAATATGGAGAACTGTTTCCTCCAGCTTGCTCCCCATTCTCGCTTTGAAGAATACACTCTCGACTTCATTTCTTCATCAATGGGTATAGGAACCAGAAGTTTGTTCTTCGCATTTTCAGCTACTCGTGTTTCGTAGGCCTCCACAAGATACTATTTTGAAATAAAAACATAATCAGGAACATGATATATAGCATTCTTGCTGCATCAATCAGGACTGCCACTTCTGAGTATAAAATGCATTTAAAAAACACAGCATTTATTAGAACTGCTCATTATTTTATGTTTATAAATCAATATCTTTACCTCATGCACAATTGCTGGAGACGGCTTTCCGTTCTTTGCCTCTCTTTCTGAACTCCCTATTTGCACTCTGTCCTCCAATTCTGATGGGACTGAAACATCATTTAAGTTTCCATTTGCAAGATCTAGCAGGAACTCTGCTGGGTTCATGGCAATCAGAGGAGAACATCCTATGGATGAAAAATATACCATTGCTTCTGATGCCTTCCCAAAGTAAAGCATGCTCCCTTTACCAAGAAGGATCAACTTGTCAAACTTGTGGAAGAGCCTGCTAGATGGCTGATGAATTGTGGTGATTACTGTTTTCCCAGCCTGCCATAAGATTTGTATTATTTAGTACCATAGCCTGAATAATTAAGATTGAAACACATTAATAGGATATTACTACCTAATGAAAAGATTTCTTAATTTGATGTGAAGATAGAGAATACATGCATATATGTATGTATGTACGTGCCTCGGCTATATCTTGTAACACTTGGACGATCCTCAGAGCAGTTGTAGAATCCAATCCAGAGGTTGGTTCATCGAGGAACAAAAGGGAAGGGTTGATTATTATTTCGTTTCCTATGCAGACACGCTTCCTCTCTCCACCTGAAATTCCTCTAACAAAGGAGCCACCTATCATAGTGTCTTGACACCTGTCCGTCCACAAGGTTATTCTCACTAATCAGATTACACCCAACCAATCAAGTTATGTTCTAATTAATCAGATTACCAAGATTCAGTAATACATCGAGGAAAATAAGCTTAATTACCTCTCCAACCCAAGTTCGTAGATTACGTCTGTAGCTCGTTCCTCCTTTTCCTGTTTTGTTAATGTCTTTGAGAGTCGTAGGAGAGCTGCATATGTTAATGTTTCTTTCACTGTAAGATGAGGAAATAGTGCGTCGTCTTGTGTCACAAATCCTATCCTGCCAGTGCCAGATACTCGGTGTTATAATTCTGTTGTTAGAGGGACGGACAAAAACAAGAAATCTGACTTTAATTTTTGGTTTTTCCTACTTGTCTATTGGAACTCTGTTTTCTAAATACTTGTTAATTTTCGATCTGGAATCTAGTTGCTTACCTGCTCTTCAGGAACTTTGAGTATGGCTGGTCATTATAAGTAATTGAACCACCTGGGGTACGATCTCTCACCCTCCCTCCTAGCAGACTTAGGAGTGAAGTTTTTCCACTTCCTGATGGTCCCATAAGTGCCAGAACTTCTCCTGGGTTCACCGAACCAGTTATTCCATGCAAAATATCCTTCTCTTCTGTAAATGTCACTCCTTTGAGAACGACCTTGTATGTGACGTCCGTAAACTGCATAACATTGAAGAATCAAATTAACATTACTTGTTAATATTTGAACAACAAGTTCCTTAATTTGTATAACTTGTGGTGGTGAAAAGCTCAATAGCATAATTTTCATTTATAGCAAAGATATGCTTACAGATATGCTGGAAAATTCAAGTGTTCGAGCATGAATCAGGACTGAGACAGTGAGACTGAGTTTAGTCTCAGTAACAAGTGAGATGGAGACTCTTGAGACCATGCATGTAATGTAATGTAACATAATTAGTTCCTTTGTTTCCTAGGCCACTATTACATTTTATATGAATTATGGCATAGAACTTTGTTGTTAAAAAGGAAAGTCTTATACATTACTGCCATAGATGTAAGATGATGAGACTCTGTACAAGACTGAACCTGACATGATAGCCATGTTCAATTTGTCCCGTACGTTGATCTCTAGCTAGATAAACACCTCCATCCTTGCCTGTTAAAATATAAATTTAATCAATCCATTCGCATTTACTGAACACTGATACACCACGACTCTGGGACATGTTTTTCTAGATTTAGGAGGTAGCACGAACTGAAAAGCATGCTAAGTTCATTACCTTTAGGTAAAGTGGCATGGTCGGCTCCGTTTGAATCCTCTTTTTACGCGTGCCGGCTTCAAGATCTTCCGCTGCAAAAAGCATATATATATATAGATATCATGATATATATGATTTGACATTTGGGTGTGATGCTGCATAAGCACCACTTGATGACATGTTCTTCAGTTGACGATTGGTAGTGTGTTATTTATTTAATAACATTAAACTAATTAGAAAGCACCTAGCTTCAAATGTTAATTGCCCATCGAATACGACTCTGTTTTAAAGCTGATTATGTACTTGTAAATATCTTGAATGTAGTGCTTTTGTTTCAGCCATTTTCAGTATTTATCCATTGCAAAGTTGGACTAAGAAATTATTTAGAAGCTCAAACCATCTTCTAACAGGTGCGATTTTACGAAAAAGATTTATCCAGAATAGTTCCTTGCACAATATTATAGGCTTTTTATTTTTAAATCTTGACAAGTGGTCCATCGAATATGAAAAGGAACTGTATAATCTGAGGTAAATGGCTACTATATAAGACAGACACACACACACACACAATATATATATATATATATATATATATATACCTATATTTTATTTACGTTGTTAGATGACTCTATTTTGTTAAATATCTTGAATGAGACTTCATAACAACGTAATCTATGTGAGCTAGCGACTAAAAAAAAGAGTAAAACAGAGTACTTAATAAGAACAAAAATACTTACCAATATCATCATCACTAAACGGCATTGAATCGGCAATGTCGTCTTCAGGAGGCAGCGTGAAGCCGGTGAAGGAGAAAGAGAGTCCCAAGCTGGCACTCGAAGCTCGGCTAAGAGCTGCACCGCTGCTCAAATCATCCAGGTCAAATTTCATCTGGGCACTCCTTGTCTTCCTAATGTGTGTGTTATGCCTACTGCTGCTGCTGCCACGTCCCGGCGAGGCACTTATTAGCCCACCTTTGCTGGACTTCCTTGAGAGGGTACTCTCGGTCCCTCCTCCGGAGCCGGAGGCCTCGCTCGATACTGGTGACTTCATTCCCGCCATTGCTGATGATATTGCCTCCAAAAGTTGATCGGAGTTGGTCCTAATTAATCCTGAAGCCGAGCTTATTTTCTCCATTTCTATCTATTTTTGCTGCTGCTGCAGCAGCCGTAATGTACCAAAAAAGATTTTTGTTTATAGGTCATGAGTGAAAGAAGAAACAAAATGAACTTAAACAAAAACTGTACGTTGCTAATTGATCGGTGAGAGTGTAGATAGATTAATTAATTTGCTGTTTGTTGTAAGAATGCATGCATGTGATACTGTAAGTTGCAAATCACTTTATCTCAAAAGGACCACATGATCGATAGTAGTTGCAAACTCTCTCACCTTTACAATTTGCTTAGTATATATATTAATTTTTTTTTTTTAAAATCCCTACCAGAAAAAACTAAAATTAAGAGAAACACATTAAGAACTGCAAACACAGAAAACATATATAGTGCCATAATTAATTTATTTATTAGGTTCTTAGGCGACTTCATTCTTCCTCACTGACTACGTACCAATATTTGGAACAATAGCTAGGTTGGTTATTCACAAGTTATTACTAGCTGCTAAATGAACCGAGTCGATCGAGCCAAGTATTGAGTTATTCATATTTAGTTTACAAAATTTATCGAGTATAAAATAAGATTTGATTGAAAGCTCGTTTTAATTATCGAGTCTAAAGACGATCTCAAATTCGAACTCGCAGGTTTGAACGAACGAATATGATCCGAGTATCAATAGAAAATTGTAATTTGAGAAAGTTCGAGTAAATTATTGAATTTTAAAATTTGCTCATATTTGACTCATTTATATTTTTGAATCGAATTGAATTTTTTTTTCGAAATGCACGAATCGTTTCGAACTGCTTTCTTTCATTTTACAACCTTACCTACCTAAAGAGAACTCGAGAAATGATATAAATTAAAACAAGTGTCATGACAAACTTAAGGAGATCGAATAAATTGTATACGGATGAACCGTAAAATTAAATTTTTACACCCTCCAATAACACCATGTCATGCCACGGTGGAAATTTAAGAAAAAATCAAAGGATTTAGAATCCAATATAATTAGTTAAACAGTTTTAATTACAATGGCAAAAAAAAAAACAATCTGTAAATACAATCCAAATTACTTACTTTTGTCCGAAGTTTCTAATACGTGGTGTTATTCGATCGAGGGGTAAAACTCTAAAATATGGGGAATAGAGAATTTGGTTGTGGCTATGCAGTAATTAATACTCCATTCTTGATTTTTTTGTCCCCAACAAACCACAAATTAGAAAAATATGCAGCACGCAGGCTAGGAGGAGGAAATAAAAGAGTTTTACCATGCATACCTTTTTGTTACTAGAAAGGGAATTGGAGGGACCGGAAGAAGATCAGAAATCTGTTTTTGGAGGGAGGGAACTAGTCACCAACCCACAGTACTCGTGAATTCTAACAAAATATTTCTTTTCATTTTATAAGCAGCTACTCCACTTAATTAATCTGAAGTTACTAAAATAACCCTCAACTTAATGTCCATGATCACTTGGAAAAGTACTTAACTTTGAACACAATGATATGCATATAATTAGATATATGACCGACCATCCATCTTATTCATGGAGATCAGCCATGATTACCGTACACGTGTTCGAATACAGATCATTATTCCGCTAGATGTAATCAGACTTTTAACATTAATGGTTTCTTAACGTTATTAGATAGTCGCATGGCCGCCTTATCAAGTAATGGAATACGACATCAGCCATTAATCCAAATGAACATCAACGTGAGGCCTTGCTTCATTCTCAGCTTACCCTCTTTGCAGGGAATTGGCCAAAGTTTTTGGGGTTTTGCTCCTTTATTTCCATGTACACAATTTAATATTTTTTATTTTTATAAGATTTTGATATTTTTTTTAATCTATTTTTTCTTTCCATAATTTTTGGGTGTCATCAGTGACGGTTCTACTATATGGCAGTGTAGGCAATTTGTCCACAGTGGCTTTTTGAGTATTATTATTATTATTATTTTTATAAGGATAATATATATAGGAGATTGATTTATAGTTAACGTCTTAAGATTGATCTCAGTCGTCTATTTACGGATCCAACTATATAAAAGAACTACAATTCGCAGTTTAATATGGAGACGTCCGCAGTTTAATTATAGAAAAAATTGACTAAATTTTATCTCTTTTTAGAAAAATCACCGTCTGCACAATTAAAGTGCAAACAAATATTTTTTATTTATTTTTCTCGCAGAAGAAGCCTTCAATATATCCCCTTCACAATATTCTTCATTATATAAGTTACTATATATATGTTAACGGTCAGGATCAAGATCATTCTCCTTAAATTTTTTTTTATTTTCGTTTTGGAGGAAGCGGTGGCATTTTGTAAATACAATGCCACAATATTTCTTAAAAAATCGTCCCTCCAAAAGCACGTAATTTTAATAAAGAATATTATTTAAAAAAGAATGCTATTTAAAGAGAATGCTCTTGATCCTTACCGTATACGTTAAAGTCTACTTTTAACTTTAGCTTGAATGAAACTATATATATGTTACTATATATAACAGCAGTTTCATAGTACAACAACTCAAGAGTACTATTGAACATAGCTACTTAAATTTGGCGCACTCATTTTATTTTATGGACGGTAGATGTATATATTAATCAGACTAACTAGTGGGTTTAATTAGCAAACTAATTGCTCCCCATAATAACTTTTAGTCAGTTTAAATCTTAATACATAATCATTATTATTATTTTATTTTATTTTGATAATGTGGAGTTTCCCAATTGCAGTCGGACTAATCTACCCATAATAAGGCTTACATACTCCGACTTTAAACCCGTTAATACATTTAAGTATAACAAATGTTGCAGCGGATCGTCAAGGCGTCTCAATTTTTCTATCAATTTTTATTAAATGCCGGTCATAATCATTCTATCAGGTAAGTTTTTTTAATTTTTATTTATAGATCCAACATTGAATAGAAGGAAACCGACATGATAATTTTCAGTTTTTCAGCACTTGAAAATACATATACATGATATATGTATGGGTTCTAATTTGTAAGAAAAATATATAGTACTAGATTAATATTTATTTTTGGAGTTAAAACTATCTAGTCGATCTAAAAAATTCAGTTCCAATATTCAAGTAGGCTTATAAAGTTGATCATGATCAAATACTTTCTAAATATTGAGACTTTTTTCAGCCATGCAAAAAATATTACTTATTAATTATTACCAATCTCTATTCAAAATGCTTAATTATGAGCTAAAAATGCTGGACGAGATTTAATTTTAACATGTTAATTTCTGCTATATATCCTGCTCTATATGGTTTTTCACATATCCTTTTATAAAAAATTAAGAATAATAAGAAAGTCCTCTTCTCTTATTGACTCCTTGTAAGTATACGTAAATTGAAAAACACATCCATAAATAAAATTGAAATTTTGATCAACAGTTTAAGAGGAAGAGCGGGTACTCAGTAAATGCAGATTAAACATTAATGCAAGGAGGAAGGGTAGGATGGTAACTTAAGGAACGAGTGGGTGCTAGGTGTCCGGCCGTCTACAAAACTAGTATTAGTTGTCGTTGTTGTAATTTTGTAAACAAACTTAATAGACAATATATATATATATATATATATATATATATATATATATATATGAAAATGATTCATAGTATATATTTGTTATGAATATTTATAGGACATACATTATTTATACCATTAAAAATAAGAAAGAACGATCAGAATTAAAAATTGAAAATCGATGTTCGCTATTATTAGTAGCGGACGGTAAAAAAATATTTAGCCTCCACTATTAATAGTAGCATACGCTTATCAGAATGGGTTTGGCTTTACTAATAAATGTTTAAATTTATTAATCAGTGTTTAGAATTTATTAACTAGGGTTTAGAATTTACAATTATGTATCTGCAACTTATACTTTCTACCTTGATTAATAAACTCTAAACTAATTTATAAATCTAGTTAATATATAAACCCTAAACCAGGGGATTTATAAATCAGGGTTTAGAGTTTACAATCATGTATTCGTAAGTTGTACTTTCTCAACTTTAATAAATCATAAATCTTGATTAATAAATTTTAAACTCTGGTTCATAAACCACATTGGTTAATAAATCTTCTTATTCTATCTGATTAATGTTTGCTATTAATAATAACGGATGCTAAGTGTTTTTTTTATCGTCTGCTACCATTAGTAGCGGACATCGATTTTCAGCTTCTAATCTTAGTCGTTTTTTATTATTTTCAATGATATAGATGGTGTATGCCTATAATAATTCATAGCAAAATATATATAGATCATTACCTATATATATATATATATATATATATATATATATATATATATAACTTAAATTCCATACATAAAGTATACTACTTACTTTATGATACTTTGAAAATTATTTGGCATGCCAATATCTTTTCTAATTTAATTGGTTGGTATTTACTTCAAAAGAGTATATATTTAGTACCAAGTACATATTTTTAAAATTAGACTTGAAATTAGACTATTCGTCTTAAATCTCTTATATATTTTTAAAATTAGACTTGAGACTATAAATCTTAGAATAATAAAATGACTTAAAAAGGTGATTATTTCCTAAAAATTGTCGTTTAAAGTTAATGCACACATATTAAGGAATACAATTAATATCTAGCGAAAATACTATTTTACCCTTATTAATTGTCTCAACCAATTATTTCATTCCCAATATTTCTTATTCAATTCAACTAATTACTACTTGAATTATAACATTAAATTGAATAAGAATCATTGAGAATGGAAGAAATCTTTAAATAAGGGTAAAATAGGAAAAAAATAGCTAATGTGTATTGATAAACTCAAAACGATAATCTTTTTGAAACAAAAATTACTTCCTAAAACGACAATCTTTTAGGAACGGAGGGAGTACCATATTCAATCAAGTATTATAACTTCTATTATTTATGATTAAAAACTTGTAGACAAAACTAACCTTAATATTTGTTTAAAGTAACCGTTGTATTATATCCTACCGTTCTATACTTAAACTTAAACAGGACTGTTTTTATCTAAATTTTTAAGTAATTCTAAACAAAACAAATATATGTAATCCCGATCCTTACATACGAACGTGGTCCTAGCAAATAATTAATTCATGTACTTCAATTTTTTACCCTAAATATTTCTTGTGAAACAAGTATATCAATGTTAATTATCTTTAGTTAAAATCAAGCATAAATTGTATTTCCTTCATTTTAAAATATAACTTAAAACATTCTAAAATTTAAAAATAATACTCCCTCCGTTCCTAAATAAGTGTCATTTAAAGTTTTTACACATGAATTAAAAAAATTATTTAATACTATCATTTAATAATTAAAATATGTGTAAAATTTCATCACTACCACTCTTTACGGGAAGTTGAAAATTATTAATACTAAGGGTAAAAATTTATTGGGATAATGAGAAAAAATAGAAGTGATATAAAAAAATAAATAATTTATTCTTCTAAAAAATTATAAACGACAAATAAATTGAAATACATTTTTTTCTCTAAAACATAATTGAGGGAGTATATCCGTATATGTGTAACAAATTCATAAATGTCATGGGCGGTGCCGGGGTGGGAAGGGAAGGGGTGAGGCACGTGACAAAGACGGCACTGTTTGGGTTCGGGGACAATGTCTAGTCTAGTCTAGTGTAGTCCAGTCCAGTCAGTTAAAGATCATCATCCGCCACGTGTAGAGCAACATGTAATAATAATAATAATAATAATAATAATAATATTGGGTCATTACATTTATCCATCCCTCCCTTACCTTCTGCCAAACTTCCACGTGTAACTCTACATCACGTATCTCCGATGATTAGACACACCCACCCATCATCAATCACAATCACAACTTTTACTCTTACGCATTACTTACTCAAAAATTGTTCACAGCTGGCAGGCAGGCCTTAGATTTTATAGGGAGCCCTTAATTTTAATTAATTGATCAACAGACGGAAGATGATATCTCTGTACGTGTTAATTTATTATAAAGCTAACTTTATAATAAACGAATTCGATTTTATATATTAGATGTGTTGCCTGCCAGTGCTGATCAAAGTTCATAATATAATCTAAATGAAGAAGCTTAAGCTCTTGCCTGCCAGTGCTGTTTGCGTCGATGGCATTCGGCACCTTTAAGGACAAAGCCTACCTTATTGTAAAATAAAACAGGAGTGTGGCAGGGAGGCATATGGAGAGGAAGCAATCAAGAAAAAGGTGCTTCAAACCCTCAATCCCACTCTCTAAAACCAGTACGGCCAGCGCAAAAGTAAAGGTTATTAAATGTGGAGTTGGGAGGCTTTTCTCGTTTTCCTAGTGATGTTTCTCTTCTGGGAAAAAGCTAATGGTTAGTTGTACTGATAAAGATGGTGCGTTAGGTTAGGTGTCAACTGTCATGTCATGAGGACTCAGACCTGGCCTGGGTGTTGCCCAGAAAGTAGTAAGTCCTTTTATAAATGAATAAAGGTACTAGTAGTATATTACCTTAATTATTTATTGATAGGTTTATCCACTTGAAAACACTTATCTCAAAAAGTTAGGACATTAATTTAGTAATTTACCCAATACGTCTGCGGTCTGTGTCCGCGTCACGTGCATGTCCATAAGATAAATTGCCATAAGCACAGTACTAGTATTCCTTCGTCCATTTGGAATGTTAGCATAGAAGTTTATTTTGGAGAAGGGAGGAGAGGAGAAGGAGGGAGGGAATACGGGGGGGGGCGTGGTGTTAATATTTTATTATCAATCAGATAAATTGCCATAAGCAAACTACTAGTAGTACGGATCCATCTATTTTCAACTTCTCAAAGAAATACATACAATTACAAGCCTCGCTGCTTATGTAATTAAATATATAATCTTCTCCCGAGGCTCCTGCAAAAACTCCCCAACCCTTTTTCTCCACACAAAGTAGAAGAAGGCTGTAGCCAAAAAAACATAACAAATCTATTCTGAACTCTCCCTCAACTAAAAATGTGTCAAAACACTAGCATGGTGTTTTAGACTGCCATCCTCATCTTCAACTTAAAATCCATATACAGATAGATACCTCTTTAACATGCACAAGTGAAAAACAAATTCAATTTCAACAAGACAAGACAAGACAAGACAAAAGTATAATATACATGATAGTTAAAAAGAAACTAGTTCCAAAAATCATTACATGCTCAATGAATCTACATGTGAAGGTTATAATTAATATATCTACCCTTAATGATCGACTTGTGCATAACACGTTTCACATATAACTCAAAACAACTAGCTCAACTCCCCTTAAAATTTCAGCAAAACTTGTGCTAATTGTAAATAAGTACAATTGGATTCCATCATGCAGCAAAGTTACTTTGCCATGATCTATTTCAGTTAGTACTGTCGAGTAGTCCAATATTATAGGTGGAACAGAATTACGAACATAAACCAAATAAATGGGTAGAATTAGTAACAGTGCTGTCAAGGACACACAATGACCTAATAAATGAATAGAAAATACAATGAGACACTAAAATGGGACATAATTTTTGCTCTCCCTTTCTTAAGCTTGATTTATCTTTTACAAAATTATGCATTTCCAATTTTGAGGTTACAAACTAGGGAAAAAAAAATTAGTCAGCAGCTACTCAACTATTAAGTGTGTTGTTGAATGACAATAATCAAGTATTACCAACCTTAAAAGGCATTCCTTGATCCAATGCTTGTGGTGTTTTGAAATCCCTTCTTGCCAAACCCAGTATCTTGCATCATGGACACAAATTCACCGTAATCAATGCGTCCATCCTGAAAAAGCAAATTCGCATCCAAGGTAAAATTAATGTTATTTTCCTAGAATAATGTGATGTATATGGGAAAATCTGGCATTTGGCAGGGAAAATGATTACATTATCCTGATCAACTTCGCGCATAATTTCATCTAGATGAACATCTCCTAAACCAAACTGCTCACAGGCCTGTTGGAGCTCATCTGCAGTAATGTATCCACTTCCATCTTTGTCAAAATATGAGAAAGCCGCAAACATATGATCCTCCTTCTGGGTTTTGTTTAGATTCAGCATTGCGGCAACAAATTCACTGTAGTCAATGGTACCACTGTTGTCAAGATCCGCCTGCAATGCCCAATTACAAAATGCCGGTAATGAACTTTGAGGAGAAGCAGATATGACAAAAACATTCACAAATCAATGCTTAGGGAGCAAATAGACAAACAAAATGTATCAGTCAAGCTCGGGTGTCCTCACCATTGAGAGACAAACATATGACATCTGAGGTTATGGCTCATCTGTCATCCCACTTAAACTTGTTATTTGTTAACTTTGGGCCACCCATGCATATTTCAGTTTAACAATTCTTAATCTCGAATTATTAGTTGTTTTTACGTTCTTTGGTTTTCCTCTTTCTATTGATAGTTACTTGTTTTTACTTTCCTTTCTAAAATAAGAAGCACGGATATGGGTGTGGGAATATGGGTGCATCATACGGGGGATACAAATATACTTTAGTTCATCGGGTAATGAAGAATCTCTGCTTCCTAGCTTCTAAAGTGTTTTTAACATAACCAGCTCTGGAAAAGATTTCATAAAACTAGAGGTCAGTACTATAAAGAATTTAAAAATAAGAAAACTAGTAATTAAAAATAGAAACAGATTTTTGAAATTAAAAAATGTAAAGAGTGACAATTTAATATACTAAAATTTTATTTTCTTAAATAAGTTAAATGAGAATAAAAGGTACAAAAATTAGGGGCGCTAACTACCCTTGCAAGTAGGAGGAACACTTGGTTTTCCATAAAGAAACAATTGTTATTATATCCCTCAGTCTCAAGTTATAGACAGTCAAAATACTGTCCCAACAGAAGGTAACATTAGGAGGGGGATTGGTTATCCACACTATTTTTCATGGGAAACCTGGATGATAGATCAAATGATTTAACCTCGAACTAACCATAAGAGAAAATGATGTCACTGCCAAAAGTGGGCAACATCTAGTTTGGGATGAAAACAATTACACACCTCTAGCACACAATCATAAAAAACATTTGAACCCAATAGGACACAATCACAACATGTAAATTGACCATATAATCGAGCGATACAACGTTCTTATATTATACTCAATAATGCTTGGAACCGTGACTTCAGCTGACTTATTATTATGACTGTGTACTGAGTTATGGGGGCGAATCCCACATCACTTATATGGGCAACTTGGTATTGGTTAATATGTTTTTGGGTTCTCCCTCCCTAACAGCTAGCTTTTGGAGTTGTGCTCTTCTAACATATAAGAAGTGGTATCCAAGCAGAGTGAAGCCATCCAAAAGAGAAAACATGCCGCGAAAGTGAAGCTACCTAGAGTGAAAGCCGCCCTAGTTCCATATTGGTTGTATGGACAACTTTGTGTCGTTATACGGTCTTCGGCTCTCCTTGCTGGCAACTAACTTTCGAGAAGAGCTAACAAAATAACTAACACCTATTGACTTCCCACCACACAACTGACCATGCGAAGGCCTGACCCTCTGACCAAGCCCTCTGACCAGGCCAATGTAGCCTAGCATGGATCACAACCAAACATGGAATTGGGAATGTCTATGCCACTTGCTTTAGAACAGGGTACATGTGTGGATCAGTTAGTCAGAACACAATACACTTATTTAGAACACAAACATTCAATATAACATACTTTATGAAAAGACCTACCATCAAAGTATTCTAACAATAACTTTTCAACCAATGACTTCGATTCTAAACTAGTTTCCAACTTATTCAATTATAGTTATACTGAATTGCAAATGTGTATGGAAATTGGAAACAACCCCACCATGCTAACTACAGATAGGGGCTTTATGACAAATAAATCAGATAAAACATAAAAGTTTAGCTGCACGTGCATATATATGGATTAGTTAGTCGGAACACAACACACTTATTTGGAACACAAACACTTGGTAATAACATATTCTATGAAAGACTTGATACCAAAGTTTTCTTCATGTGTAACAATAACTTTTCAACCAATGATTTTGATTCTAAACTAGTACTTATTCAATTATTATTATACTGAACTGTCATAATGTGTATGGAAATTGGAAAAAACCCCACCATGCTAACTACATATGTGGGCTTTATGACAAATAACTAAGATAAACGTAAAAGTTTAGCTGCACTCACCGCTTGCATTAAATCATTAATATCTGACTCCTCTATATTGGCACCCACTTTTTCCAAACCAATCTTCAGTTCTTCAAGTGTGATATGTCCACTATTATCCGTGTCTATCATCTTAAACATTTCTTTCAGTCCTGCAATTTCCTCTTCAGACAAACGCTCAGCAATTACCTGCAAAGAATACAGAGGCATTGTAAGTCAGAAAAGAGAAAAAATGAACAATAAAGTACAACGGAAAATTGATGAAATGCAAATTACTTTCCTTATTTCACAAAAATATTTAAAAAATAAAATAAAGAAAAACCGTAAAAATTATAAGATTAGGAGAAGAATCGTTAAAAGGTTGTCAGGTGATACCATCCTGTCTTCTCTTCTGCTTGTTGATGCTAAATTTGAAAAAGTTATTTTTCTCTAAAACCTCTTTGGTAGTTATCTTGCTATGCATAAAGCATGAAGATCTTTTAGCAGGTTACTTGACAGAAACTAGGAGATTTTACACCAAACATAAGAAGCCCGCTAAAGAAAAAATTATATGGATTACTTTACTAATTTACTTTGTAATAAGATAGTGAAACTGTCAGGACCCTTGGGTTGGTTTTGGGAACAGAACCGTAGAAATTAGGATTAGAACTAAGGTAGAATAGAAGATGAAGACGGAACTGAGATTCAAAAAGAATGGAAGGAAGAAGCATAATTGTGACGCTAATGTGCTCAATTTCTCATAATTTCATTCATCATAATACTCTACTGACCTTGTCAGCAAGAAATAAAAGGGAAAAGATTTGATTACCCTTCTGACTTCCGTACTAGAATATATGGAACATTCTCCATGATATCTAATTACCACTACAGTACACCTTATTTTACCATCCTACCACTGGGTTAATACTCAATAATCCCGACAGAAACTGAACAACTTCCTAAGAATTTTATCACTAGATCATCAAAAATGCCATGGCTATTCTCTGAAAAAGTTAAACATTTGAAGGGCTATATATACTTACTCTGATGGCAATCTTCTTAAGTTTATTCATGGCAGAGAATTGCTTCAAACGACTTAAAACAGCAGAATCAAGAGGTTTATCTGGAGCCACACCATCAACCTGCACCCAAGGGTGGCCTGGAAAGGAGCACAACCATCATTTCATTGGCATTGTATCAGTTGATGAAATGCTTTATAGACTACCATTTTTATTTCAAAGTTTTTCATGAGCAGTACCTATTAAAGTAACTGATAAAATTCAGGGAATAAGCGTAAAACTATAGTCAATGAAGATAAAACACAAATTTGTTGATCAAGAACAATACATCATAAGATGTAACCTTTCAGATTTATAAAGAACATAACAAATTGTTGCTTGTGAAAATTAAACTATTTTACAGCTATAATTTCAAAATTTTGCGAGTATAAAAATTGCTTCTTTACAACAATTTTTAATTTTGTTTCAAACTATGGGATCAGCAAGTGAAGTAACCTGGAACGCCTTACCCTAAGATTTGTTCATAATAGATATTGTGCCATCAGATTAAGGATTATATTTTGACAAGCGAAGCTCATGTTTATGTAACAATAATGGTCGAGTTCAACCACCCTACGCATAAGTCATAACCCCTCTTGATCATGCACAACCAACAGGCCCCGACTGCCAACTATTTCCCATTCCTCCCACTGCTATTACCATAATCCTTAAATACACCTTCACCGCGACAGAAGAATTTACAATATAAAAAAAAATTGTGCTTGAATACCACAGAGGGTTCCCCTGATAGATGTAGCAAGAAACAATTCAAAATACAATTTACTTCTAATAATACAATCAAGAAGTATTATTAAAGAGAGCATTAATCATGACATTACAGTATAAAATTTTAGATAAAAAATAAACTTATTTTTTATTTTATTTATTTGGGGAGGCAGAATTGAAGAAGAGAACCGTCTGAAGTAAATACTGATTAATATAAATAGTTATTGCATAGATAAAATATGGTACATATACTTACGGAGGACCTCATGAGCTGTCAGTCTCTCTTTAGGATCTCTTACAAGCATTCTTCTTACCAAATCCTTTGCGCCATCAGATATACTAGGCCATGGTTCTGATTCGAAATCAAGTTCGCCTTTTAAAACCTGCTCAAATATTCCTTGCTCCGTTTCTGATCCCCAAACATACCAATGCTAGATGGTTAGACAAAAATCACAGTTTGGTACACTACCAGAAAGCAGGAATAGATTAAGTTCCTCACCATCCCAAAATGGCGGGACCCCACTAAGCAAAATATAAATGATAACCCCAGCACTCCAAACATCACATTCTTGACCATAAAACTTCCGCAACACCTCTGGGCCCACATAATATGGGCTCCCAACCACATCAGTAAATGTTTCACCTGGATGCATGAAATATTAGTTCTAGATCATAACTCAAACTCAAATCATATGGAAATGTGCCTAGAAATATTTAGGTTAACTAATAGTTACTAAAGCCATGTCTAGAAAATCTAGATGTTGCCAAAATCCTCTAAACTCCTAAAGCATTCAGAAATCTGATCTACAGAATATTCACACAAACAGCAATTATACCAAGTCCTGCAACACATAGCAAAGATATTTGGTTTAAATATACAAAGAGAAATATTAATAAATAATACTCCCTCCGTCCCAGGATAAAAGTTCTGGTGATTTTTTCACGCATATTAAGAAGAGGAATGAAATGACAAAATTGTTCATAATAATATGTCATTAATTATTTTCAATGTAGGTGAGAGAGTGACTTTCTAGCTATTCAATTCAAAATATTCTATCTCCATACTTATTAAATATGGAGAGATAATTAGAATAAGAAAAGTATGAGATATTTAATGCAACGAGCATAATAGAAAAAAATGTGTAAAAATTTGGTTATTAAAGGAAAGTGGACATTTAACATGGGACTACCCAAAATAGTAATAAGGACTTTTATCATGGGACGGAAGAAGTAATAACTAAGGTGGATCAGCAGCTAGGGATTTATAATATATAAATAAATAAGCATGCTCTTTATTGCTTAGAAACACACTCCTAAGGCTGATTTTTCTTTTGTTGTTGTTTTTCAGTAATTGGCTGGCCTTAATGTTGTCCATGTGCTTTTGTCTATTATACATTATCAAGCGACCTCTTTAATGGCTTTGTGAAAGTTGCAACTTTATTGAAAGTAATTCAAAGGAAATGTGTATGAACAACCTCCAAAACATTTCTCCCAAAGGAAGCTAGTATAACCAATTAAATTTAAACAGGTGGATCATGGCATGAAATAATGAACCAACGATGTGTTTTCTCATACTAGTAAAGTTGTGGAGATGGATGAGTTGGAAGCAACTAATTTTAGCAGGTCCAAATGTTAAGGGAAGTGTTATTCTTCTAGATAGTATAAGAGGCTTGTGGATTAGAGATTTCTTGTAGAGTTACTCATCCAGTTATCATGAGTCGTTAATCCATGTTCCATCATATGATGCATGCTCAGCACCAACCAACATGAAAATAGATATCAGTGTAGACATTAACTATGCACTTGATTGATGTGATCATTAAACTTTAAATCTGCAAATTATTACCTGATTATCCTGTGTAATTTGACAAGAAACCAGTCACACAGAAATTAACTTAACAATAATGTACTCTTGTAACGGTTCAAAATTAATTTCAAACAAAAAAGTTCAACATATACATGATCCAAGAGCACTCCCATTCAGTCTTTTAATCTTAATCCTTCCAGTTTAGCCTTTTAATATGATAAGATCATAAAAATGAACTTGCCATATGAAAGAAAAAAAAAATACCTGGCCTAAAGAAAACTGAGAGCCCAAAGTCTATCGTCTTAAGTGGTGACTCTTCTTCCTCATTGATGAAAAGAAAATTCTCAGGTTTCAAATCTCGATGCATAACCCCTAAGGAGTGGCAAGCTTCCACAACACTGACAATTATCCTAGCAAGTTCAGCTGCCTTTCGCTCCGAATAATGCCCTCTCTGTATAATCCTATCAAAAAGCTCCCCGCCCGCACAAAGCTCCATAACAACATGTACTGCAACAGCGTCCTCATAAGCAGCTACAATTGATATCACATTTGGATGCCCTGCCAAATGGTGCATTATCTGAATCTCCCTCCTAACATCCTCCACATCCTCTTTTGTAATCAACTTCCTCTTTGCAATAGATTTGCAAGCAAACTCCTTTCCAGTTTCCTTCTCCAAACAAAGATGTGTGGTCCCAAATTGACCTTGTCCAAGTTTCCTCCCCAAACTATAAATGTCCTTCAAATTCCCAGTTTTCCTCTGCAATACTGATTCAATCTGAAGTCCTACACTTGACACACGCTTCATATGCTTGTTAGGTTTTGCAGGGTCTGCTGCAGCAGGTTTTGCTGATGACTCCTCGGCCGCTATTTTGACATGTGGAGGTGGTGTATTTTGAATCTGAGCCGCTGGCTCAGACCTTTTATGTCGAGATCTTTTATTAGACTCGGATTCCTCATCAGCATTTGATGAATTTACAGATTTTGGGGATTTTGAATTAGAATTGCTGTTGTCAGAATCTGCATTAGGAGGAGGGAGAGTGTTTTCCGGTGGCCGGGTTCGCCAAACAGCAGCTGAAACAGATTGCAAGAATCCATTTTGGCCTATATTGGGCCCAACGCATGAATTCCCCATCAAACAAATATCTCAAGTTTTCTCTTCAAAATCCGCAATTCGCAGTTTTCATCCGTTCATATGATGCAAGACAAATCAAGGCGTGTAATTGACCCACATTGAACGAACCCTCATCTTTCAAAAAAAAAAAAATATGCTCACAAACCCAATCTTACAGATTCAGAAAAAAAAAATTTGATGAAGGGATTCCCTGGATATTTCGAACTTAACGGTCAATAGCAATACGATCAAATCAATAATACAAATATAGCGACAAATCTCAACAAGTGTCGGAACCGATCAACAAACTTCATATACAAAGCATAATAATCAACAGAGAATTGAATACAGTGGAATGCGAATGGGAGTGAGAGAGGAAACGAGGGAAAAATGAGAAAATGGGGAAATTAAGAGCAAGTAACTGAGGAAAAGAGAAATATCGATGGGCTGATTTGACTTTATTGCAATTGATTTTGGTGCGATAATGGATGAGGCAACGCCATTTCTAGTCCAGATTAGAGAGGAGAGGAGAGGAGAGGAGAGGAGAAGTCTGTGCTAATAATAATATTGGGCTACCATTATGATGCAAATGCATGCACACTCTACATTATTACCACGTCACGTTTATTGAAAAAATAGGCGCCAACATGGCATTCATCATCTACAGTACTCTTGTTTCCAATCTTTTCGTGGAAATGGAGGACGACATTATAATTATAATATAGTAATAATATAAAGAAAAGAATAAAAAAAATTAAAAGTTATAAATAAAAGATTATTCAATGTTTTTGTTAGATTATTATTTTATTCTTAAATTAATTTTATTGTGTGTTTGTAATGTAAATGGTATAACAAGAATTATAAGAAATTTATTTATGTTATTTAATTTTTTGCTTCATCGAGAAAAATAACTAAGTTTTCTTTTCTTTTTTTCCTTTATTCATTAAAAGAAAACTCACTAATATGTTGGACAAAACATCATGATTTTAGAGACCTAAACAGAACATGGGTATGGATCAATAGCATATCTAGGAATACGTAATTAACAAATTTATTGATATGATTTTATCTGTAATTTGAGTTGGCTTAAAAAATTTATTGATATGATTTTGTTTTTGTTATACTAATGATTAGATACTATGATTGTCATTTATTATTGATATCCATATGTTTTATTTTCATAATAATTATATCTTTTGTCGATTTCAAAGTATCTTTAATTTAATTCTAACAAATTTATTTCTAAAAATGCAAATTGTGACTAGACTTTCAAACTTGGAATTCAAAACTATATAAATGTTACGGCTACCAACCCCTTTAGACCTTTTCGAACCTAAAAAACATTTATTATTATCCACGTTCCTAAAAAATTAACGTTTAAGATTTTTATATATGAATTAAAAAAATATTTATTACTATCATTTAACAATTAGAATTTGTTTAAAATTTCATCGTTATCCCTTTATAAAAAGTTAAAAACGATTTTTGTATAACCCTGTTTTTATATATATATCCAAATAACACCTAAAATACTATATTTTGTAAAAATTATTGTTGAAATAAATACTATATATTTTTTGGGAGTCACAATAAATAAAATAAAATAAAAAATGTCCTACTCCCTCCGTTCCTAAAAGATTGTCGTTTTAGAAGAAAAAATTTGTTTCAAAATATTTGTGCTTTATAACTTTCGAGGAGAATAAATTATTTACTTTTCTATATTACCCCTACCTTCTCTCATTGTCCTAAGAAATTCTCTCTTTCAACTTTTCATAAAGGGATAGTGATGGAATTTCAAATAAAATTTATTTAATAAATGATACTTTCTTAATTTATGTATAAAAATTTTAAACGATAATATTTTAATAACGGAAATACTAGTATTTTCCTGTTCAAATTACCGGTATCAGGCGGTATTATTTTTTTGACCATTTTCTCTCTCCAACAAAATCATTTTGCACGAAACTCAATGCAACAAAATAAAACTAGGGCTTCAAAATCTATTTCCCTCCTCACTTGACAATTTCTCCCATTATTTCCGTCGCTTTCCACAATCTCCAAACATAGGGGAGATGCCGTATCTCGGCCTTCTTTCTCTTCAGATCATCCATAATTATAATTATTTGAGAAAATGCTTTCCCGGGAAAATTATCTCCTTCTTGGGCTCCTTTATTACGATTGATTTCTCCTTCAAGGTAATATTATAATCTTACATATGTTATTTGTCTGCGCAATACATTTCTATGCGGACTGATAAGGCACAGCTGGTACTATTGAAGGAGATAGCTCAACAACTGTGTAAAGATGTGTCACCTGCAAGAATGCTGCCAGTGAGTAAGCCATCTGTTGTTGGGAGCTTCTCTTTCATGTCAATATTCAAGGTATTGTCTTATGATTCCTCCTGCAGGCCCGTTGCAACTTTTTTGTCCTCGTTGTTTTTTGCCCCCTTCCAAAACTGTTTTCTATTGCATTAATACTTACTCCAATTAATACATTTCTTTCTTATTTACTATATATATACATGAGTACACACGCACACACATGTATGGATGTTTCTTCTTTCAGAGTTTATTTGTATATTTTCTTTAGGGAAATGTCTTTTCCACATGGAAATTGATATTTCTGCAGGGTAAATGAGTCCTACATTCACATGAATAGGCCATGTAGATATATCAAATTTCCTTTATTGGAATAACAATTACATATCTTTATCTTCTACCACTTCTGTTTATTTGCCCTAAATTATTGGTGATAGTAAAATTTCAACATGTTGATTATTCTTATGAGTAGTGTTTCAATGTACATTTGATTAATTAGTGTGGATTTTCACATGGTATTGTTATGTGAGTTTTATCTTTTGTTTTTGAATATGGTATTTATGATAGGCTGTTACATCCAACGACGTACTCCTTCCGTCCCATAAAAGAGCCTAAGTACACTTTTCACACAACTTAAGTAAAACCAAACTAGAGGAAAGAGAATAAACAAGTTTCAATTTTACTCGCAATGGACACCGCATAATATAATATGATTGTTCGTTTTCCTAAAAGTAGCGGACCCAGTTTAAGTACTTTGTAGAATAGTCTTCATACAATATTTTGAATTTGAACTGTGTACTTTTAGACATCTTATGGGGGACATTATTTTATTTTTTTGGTACTTTTGATATCTTTTGTAAGATGGAGGAATATACTGTAATTGTTACTTGGATCTCTCACTTTTTATTAATAATTTTTTTTCTTCAGTGGATTGTATCATTTGTTTTCTGGAGAAAGATAGCACGTCGAAGCAAGTAAGTAAATTAAAGTTTAAGTTGGGCAATTGTTAATTCTTGTATTATAATTAGCTGCTTTGTTTCCAAATTTTATTCTTTACACTTCACTTTGCATGTTTATTGTGATTCTCGCTTAACTCTTTTAGTGACAGTTAAGAAGTATATCCCTATTAATAAAGCTAGAAATTCGAGTGAATCAACGTTATCTTTAAATATAATTTAAATTCTGCACTTAATAAACGGTAACAAAATTAGTTTTTAGGTGATACAGGTTCAGATTTTCACTTTGACCTTTCATGTTACCTTCCAAGATATCAGTCTGGTCTCAATTCACTAGCGTGACATGTGGAATTATTTAAAAGCTGAATATTCTTGGTCGTTGGTCTGATATCAGGAATCTGAGAGCAATGGTGAACTGTAGTATGGAGATTGGGATAGGGAAAAGAATAGAAGTGTTTTGAACATAATACATTGAGAACATTTTCTATTTAAAAACAGAGACAGTCATGTTGTAACATTTCATTTTGAATAATTTATTTGATTAATTTTATCATTTTATTTTCGCTTGATAGAAAGAGTAGGGGTGGATAATTGAATTGCTTTAATCCTCACTTGAGCACAAGTGGCCGTAGCAACGCTGTTGTCACTCTCTCAAATCAAAGCTTGTCGTAGTATCAATTCCATCACAAATATATTGGATTTAGTCGGTGGCTAAGGATTAATGAACAATTGGAGTATGGTGTGCTATTAATGCTTTCCTTTTCATTTACAATCTTCAATTAAAATATCCACTTTCTTTTTGCCTACTCACGTTATTTGGGTTAGGTAGTTAGACTAATTTGGAAAATCTATCAAATTTAGGCTCCGTTCTGACTTGGAAAACTCAAGGGAAAAGGAAACAAAACCAAAAGGAAATGAAATATAATATTTATTTCTCATTCTTTACACTGTATTTCATTATTGTTTCTAATATTATATTTTTTTTAAACTATAGATGGTAAAAATTTATCTTTTTCGGGATATATTTTCTTTTTTACTTATATTTTTGTCTTCCTTTCCTCAAACGGACCCTTAAGGAAAATTATATGTTCTTCGTTTTTTTGTGTCGATTTTTCAGCCGATTAGACAGTGGAAGAATTTCCCTAAGATTACAGATATTAACGAAACAAACCATTGTATCTAGTCGCAATATAAGATAAGATTATAAGCGTTTAATATAATGATTATATTGGTTCAAACTTTTGTATCTAGTCTTATTTGGCAGCGGTGGCAAGTTCATTTTCTAGATTGGTTCTAAGTTCTAACCTTCAACCTATTTCATCTAATGTTATGTATTGCACAATATATTTCCAGGTACATGTCTGGGATGTCATCCAATAATGTGGGATTGCTAATGCTTTTAGACAAGGGATCTCGTGTGGGGCCGTGGAGGTGTATTTCAAGTATGCAAGTAAGCATATAAATAAATCGAGTTGAGTTGAGCTCAGATTTGGTTCACAAAATTTATCGAGTATGAAATAAAGTTTGAATTTGGCTCGTTTAGTTACCGAGTCAAACACGATCTCGAATCGAGCCTGAGCAGTTTGAACTTCGAGCGAATATGATCCGAGTATCAATAGAAAAGTGCAATTTGAAAAGGTTCGAATAGTTTATCCAACTTTAAAATTTGCTCATATTTGAATCATTTATAATTCGTTCGGGTCGAGATGTTGTTACCTTTAGGTTTTTTATTCTGTTACCGAATTCATTGAAAAATTCGGTACTGGGTTGTATATTGTATAGTGTTCTTTTAATTCATTCGTTGAGATTGAAATGTTTTTGTTAGTTGATTAGCATAAATACAGATATACCATTTAGAAATTTTTGTCATATGATTGGTCTGATATTGACAGCCCCAGCCCCAGCCCCCAGCTTATTCTTTTGTTTGTAAAGCACCGTTTGTTTGGGTGCTGGCAGAAGTTGGAGATTCTTTGTATTTGTTGCTGCTACTGCTTATACCAGATTTTAATTTTTTTCAATTTCCCCTGTTTGAATACTTGTCAAGTTAAAGATTTTCTCTTTACTGGATAATATGTGATGAGTTGGATTCAAAGTTGTTACACTTGTACATGGGCAATGTAATGTGCTTCCTTAAATCATATGGATTATGTGAAATTCTTCTCATCTTGGTCATTAGCAGCAATGATAATATGGGTTTAGAGAAAAAGATATTCCTTTATTATTTAATAATTGTGAGACTTTGTAGTACCATTATTATTTTTTTATTTTTATCAAAGTAATATGTAAGAAAATAAATAACTGATCTACTACTCAAATTTATAACATGGGCATGATAATGATCAAATTGAGTTACTTGGTTTGAAGAAGGATTTAAGAGAAATTTGTTTACAGAGTCTGAACCCGACAGTCCAAATCTGATTTCCCATTTGTTGTCCCATCCCATGCTATATAATAAAATAATATTGAACAATCCGAAGCAACTTGGGTAAACCAACATAAATCAAGAGAAAGACTTGTATTTGAAATACTAAAATTCTAACTAAATTAGTAGTACTAGTTTTAAAATTATTTTCTTATTGTAATTTAGTTAGAGTTTTATTTCAAATATAAGTCTAAGACCCAAATTAAAACAAACATAACATAATTAATTACTCCCTCCGTCCCATAGTTATAGGCTGATTTCTTTTGGCACATAGTTTAAGAAAATCAATTTAAATGTCAATTTTTAACATAATTTTCCACATATACCCCTTAATATGGAATTAATGAATAAGTTAATTACTCCTTACTTATCACACTGGAACTCTCAACTTCATTGATTGACGTGTACTGACCATTAAAGTCCATAATCATAGAACTTTAACCAATGAGAATACAACAACATTAAATGTGGTGATAAAAATAATGACATTGAATGTTGTTTCCTCAAAAAAAGAGTAATGGTTGAATATTTATTATAAGGGCATAAAAGTAAAACAATGAACCAACTAAATTTTATAAATAGTAAGTAGCCTATATATTGTGACATCTCAAAATGGAAAATTAGCCTATAATTATGGGACGGAGGGAGTACATAAATGCGGGTATTACATCAGCTAGCGCGCACCCGGTCAACAGCAACCATGCACGGACCTCATCAAACACAATTCATGATTTCATGCTGCCAAATTAACCACCACCACAATCATGTAAACATATACACTTAGAATAATCAGGCATTAACCAACTCAACTAAAAAAAAATGAAGAGAGAGATAGGGGGCGGGTACGTATGTGCATATGATTAATTTAATTTCTGTTCTCACTTTTAGATTCTGAGGCCGTCAACGGTGATAATGGGAAGCTGAGAGATGTCATGCCATTCCTTGCCTGTATCCCGCTGGCATCTTCATCTTAGTTTGGGGGCTGGGGCAGTCCACAATTAATTAAGAGTTCTATTAGTGGAGGGAGTGGAATTGTCCCCTCACTTAGAGACATCAAGTTGGGGCATTCACTTCTTCTTCTTCGGACGCAAGGATAAAGAATCTTCTTGGGAGAGACCCTGTAAGTAATTTTTTTATAATTAAACCTATATATTCCCTTTGAATATAGAGAGGTGAAATTATAGTTCGGAATCCTTCCTATATACATGTCCAAAATTATTACACTAGTTATATATTCTTGTATTCATATATTTGGAATGGGATGTGTATTCAACTATATAAAACTTGAGTTTTGACTTATAATTTCACTAATATGTTAAAAATGAACAGTTTTGTAAAATCCACCCTATCTTTCATCACTTCCCTGCCACCTGCCATCACCAATATTGGATCAAGCTTAACTGATTCAAGATTTGGGCTAGCAGCTTCAAATGTGTTCGCACAAAGGTGGTCTCTTTGTGCTCCCAACCTGTAATGATAGCCTCCAATATTACTCGTACTATATATTTTATCACACAACGTAACTAGCTAGTTAGCGGTACCGACAAGTATTTAAAATGACTTATAATTTCTCAAGTATTTTATTTGTACTATTATATCACAAACAATAAATAAAAAGTTTAGTGTATGTTTTTTCAAAGTTTGGTGGGAGAGTACTTGAATTGAAGAGATTAGGGTTAATTTGATGCATGTGTGTTTTAATTATATATATATCAATCCCGGAAGTGAATCATATGTAATCTGAGATAGGCTGGCTGGATGATCATAAATTGGAGTACTTGAAAGTGGGTGTCAGAAACAACTTTTAAAGGTAAATATATATATTCCACATACAATCATTTATATATATGAATGAATTCATGCATGCATCATATCGCATTAAAATTGTAGTACATTTGTTGGCCAAACATAAAAGAAAAAAGGAATCTACAGATAAGATCATCATCAAAAAAGGCTAAAAGTAAGGTTCTCGTAGATATTCATGGAACCTGCACAAAACCCCCTGCTGCACGTCTTTTTGTGAGTTTTATTTAAAAAATATCGACGCACTCTTTTATCTTTGTTAATGCACAATTAATTTACAATTATAATAATACATGTAGAATTATTTAAAAGTTTTAACTTGTTCCATTATCAAAAATTAGCAAGGCATATTGTAATATTTATTCATATGACACAAAACCGAGGTTATACAAAAAAAAATCTTATTTTTGACGGAACATTTCCTCGGACATAAGTTTATTCCGTCAGAAGTAAATTATTTTTGACGGAATATTTCGTCGAAAATTCGGTCGTATATATACGCGTCGAAGATAAGGTCTCCGTCGCAAATTCTGTCGCATCTATCTAATATACGACAGACTTATCTTCGACGGAATTTCGTCGAGTATAATCTATTTATGATGTAACAAATACGACAAAATAATATTGTCCGAGTATAAGCGTAATTTATTCCCGTCGAAAAATTCCCACGAAAATAGGATATTTTTGACTAAAATTTAAAATTTGTTAATTATTATTGAAATTTGGCTAATCATTAAATTCGACGGAAATTCCGTCAGAAATAACTTATTCCGTCGAAAATAACATTTTTTTAAATATAAATTTTAAAAGTGCAGTTTCCAGGTGTTTAAACTCATTTATGTACATGTGACATGTTTTATCCCAATACAAACAGTAATATAAACATGTGTCACACATTCAAATATTCAACCTGTTTTATCCCAATACAGACAATAATATAAACTTGTATCACACATTCAAATATTCAACATGTTTTATCTCAATACATACAGTAATATAAACATGTATCACACATTCAAATATTCAATGTAGCGCTAAAAACAATAGAAACACATCAACCAAAACGTAATCTACTAACTGATTATCATCAACATCACTAAGATAACAATTAAAAATATAAGTTAATGTTCCATAAATGATAAACAATATGATTTATAATACTTATATAGACGCAATTAGACTACAATATATATATATATATACAAATGTTCTACAATAACATGAATACAAATGAACTATAAAGTAGTAGTCGTATGATTATTATTGGGCGAAGGTGGACGACGCTGCTCTGGTGTATGGAAATCAGTATTGTCCTCTTGGTCGCCATCGCCAGTCCGCTCGCCATCGCCACCCTGTTGATAAAATTAAAAATAAAAATCATTAGTCCGTATATATGTGAAAATTAAAAAGATACTGTTAATTGAAAATAACATAAACATGCAGAATACCTGAGTAGGCGGGGGCTGACGAAAAGTTTCTTTTGGGAGGATAATCACCGTCCGAAGCATCTCGCCGTTGAACGCGTCGAACTGCTCATGCGGTAATCTCGTACTCTCTGTGGAGGCCCCTGCTATAACCTCCTGAGCAAGCTGGTGAAGACGAGAACTGCTAGTCAACTGTTTACGACGAAAGACCGGATCACTATGGAACCTATCCAACACGGCCGCTATCAGTCTCTGAAATAACTTGTCATCCAAGCCAGCGTCTGTATGAGATGGTCTGACATGTGCTCTCAGACGCTGGCGTTGGCTAGAGCTTACAAAATTATATTGGTCCATTACTAATAATAATTTATATAATGTGATAAATTATGATAGTTTCGTAAAACATAAATAATATTATTACATCCAGGTAGCTAATGTATATGCGGGTATCCTCGGTACGTAAGCCCACGACTTGATACCTGTCGGTACTAACAGTAGGGGGATCTAAGACTCGACCCAATCCCGAATATATAGTATATACCGATTATTCGTACTGATATCGGACCGATATCTATTTATCATGAACCGTCCCGTTCGAATTGGTATGGTTTCTCCGAATACCAAATATAGGGGAAAAAATGCCCACCCCTAGTGTTGGTGGTTTAAGGTCTTTCTTAGATAGATTTAATTCAATTCGAATTTAAGATTTGACTGATCAATATATATATGTCCTCGACTCGAAATTTGACTTAAATTTTTATATAGGCCACATGCGCGAGTCAACACAAAAATCACCACCGTGGAGGAAATGTATAATAGGGAGTTCGGAGGCGGAACCGGTGATGGCAATGGGTTTATAGAGGCATAAAGAGAGGTCGTGCTTTTTGTCCAAAACGCAGTTTTTCCGAATGACGAAGCCGCGGTCGAATGTTGAAGTCTATTTCATCTTTCCAGAAAATTGAACGGTCGCTATAGACTTGAAGGATGTTTCCGCAATCCTCTATTTTCTTTTTGTCTCTGCTTGGGAATTGGATTATGATTAACATGGAATCATAGCAGCTACGTACTAATATAGACACGAAAGAATTGGAGAGAAAAGAGAATTTCAACATTCTCCAGGGACGTGATTGTAATTTTAGCGTGGCATAGACGTTATTTGCATGTTACTACCTCCATTTTATAATAATTAACTTTTTAAAAGAAAAAATTTATTCTAATTTATTTATTTTTTACAACTTTTTAGGAGAATAAATTATTTATTTTCCTATATCAACCCTAACTTTTTTCATTGTCTCAAAAATTTTCTTCCTTATATTAATACTCCCTTCGTCCCATAATTAATATACGACGTTTTAAATAATTTTATTTTTTTCAAATTATTTGACTTTTTATATAATATAGGAAAATTAGCCACAATCTTTTCAAAATTACCGTTTATGAGAAAATATTACAGATGTGAAAGAGAGAGAGAGAATGAGACAAGTATGATAAAGAGTATTATAGACAATTGATATTATATTTAATATTATACAATCATTTTCTTAATTTTTACACACAACTCTAAAATGTCATATATTATGGGACAAAGAGAGTAGTTTTAAACTTCCCATATAGGGGTAGTGATGAAATTTTAATTTTTAAATGATAATATTAAACGATTTTCTTAATTTATGTGAATAAAGCTAAATTGACTATTAAATGCATGTACAAGGGAAAAAAATTGTGTGCAATAATTAATTGCATAGTATTTACTACTTGAATTAATAATGATCTTTCCATTAAATCACATGTAATTTTTTGTCTATTGATCGTGCAAACTAAGTAGAAAGTACGTAAAGACACAGTTTAATCATAAGTATTGATGATTAAACTTAGTAGTATATTTTAAGTACGTACAGACACCGTACGTACGTTTAATCCCAAGTACTGCTCTGTTTTCGGCTCGTGGCTAAGTGTCTTAATCCTTATCTTTAGAGTAAAAAGAAGAAGGATTGTTTTCGGTTGTTTAAAAGGAGATATATAATGATTTGATTTGTGTGGTAGATATATAAATCCATACCACTCGAATAGTAGCTACTAGCTAGATCTTGTTATATATATTATAATATATATAAAGGTTGTATAGTACATACATCTTTTGTCCTAAAACTTTTACTAGATCTTACTATGTGTATATATATATATATATATATATATATATATATATATATATATATATATATATATATATATATATATATATATACAAGAAAGTATTCTTAAGTAATAGAATTTCTTAAATAATAGAAGCTTTATCAAGCGACATAGTTTTGATAAAAGCATGATAGTATTTTTGTAAATATCATGCCACCACGTATTTACAAAAATACCACCGCGTCTTATCAAAACTACGTCATTTTGATAAAATTCTATTATTTAAGGCATTCTGCTATTTAAGAATTCTATTCTTGATCCTTTCTGTATATATATATATATGTATATGTTCATTAGATATTCCTCTCGATTATTGTTTTAAATTAATGTATTTTTCATTAAAGTAGCACTAGCTAGCGGTAGCACACCATTAATATATATGATCACACATGCAAAAGCACTCAAGCATACGACAAGTGAAGTGATACTAAGCGAAATTTACACTTTTCCACGGGACGGACGGACGGACGGACGGATTGTATCATTTACATATTTTATTATATTTTTAAAAATAATTATAACAATAGTGCACTCATAAAATTTTTACATAATTAATATACTTTTATATTTATTTACAATAGTATTGTAATTAGGATTCCTTAATTTAGGGAATTAGTATTCAATTAGAATTCTTTAATTTAGGGATTAGTGATACCCATTACTTCTTCTCTCTCTCCTCATCTATAACAACTGCAGTTAGTCATCACCCTTCTTCTTTATTCAATATTTCTCCTTCAAAATCGCAGTCTTCTTCTCCCCGCCCAAATACTCCTCACAAACGTCTCCACCATAATCCTCGGATTCGCCGTCACCACAGAATCCAGTATCATTTTGAAAAATTAACAAGAACTGAAAATCAATGAAAGCTTCATTTCTGATCGACTTCAAATATAAATTCAGAAGGTTGCAACAAAGCAATTACCATGAGAAACTTCATGTTTTCGCAATTTTGAAACATATTTGAAAACTTTCCCACACCCAATTTTTGAATAGAAATACTGAAATGAATCTGCATCATGATAGATTTTTTATGATCATGATATTTGAAGTCGATCATAAATGAAGCACATTCAAGCACTTGTGGTCCCTACACTCGTTTCAAAGCATTTCAAGTCATACAATACAAACCTAATTGGATACCACGAGCACATTCAAGCTACTGGAGAGGTGACGGGGCATGTTGGACCGGTGAAGTGTTTCAAAGCATTAACAAGAACTCATAGCTTGCTACTACAAAATTCACCGCATCATCATGAGCATTAACAGACTCCATGCTACTATAAAATGAAGGTTTATATATATATATATATATATATATATATGAGTCAACCAACTGTATATCTCCAGTAGCTTCTCAAAATGAAGGGTCAAAATGGAGGTGGGTATGAAGATTCAGGCGGTGGTGGCGGTGGATATGAATACTGGATGATGGTAACCAAACCTTCATACCAAGATAACCAATTCAGTGTTATTAAGTTTATAATTTATTTTTAAAAAATCTATTATAGATTTTTTTATTTAATAGTGCAGTTGGTAGTTAACACTTTATACAAATGTTACCAATTCAGTTTTATTGGGTTACCAATTAATTAAAAAAAAATTATTGTAGATTTTTTTTTATAATGCAATTGGTAGACAAACCTTAATACAAAGGCAACCAATTCAGTTTTATTGGGTTACCAATTAATTATAAAAAATCTATTATAGATTTTTTTTTCATATTGCAGTTGGTAGCCAAACCTTAATACAAATGTAACCAATAAAAACTAAAATTGTTACCTTTAAAAGTTTTGGTTACCAACTGCACTGAAATTTCTATTGGTTACTCACAAAAACTAAAATTGTTACCTTTGTATAAATATTTGGATACCAACTGCACAAAAATTTATTTTTTTCTCCTTTTAATTTTTGGACTAAATCAACCTTCGTCATAATGGCAGCTGTGGCCGACGTCCATGGTGTTGAAGCGGCGGCGTCCATGGTGAAGCGGAGGAAGATGACCGGCGTCCATGGTGAAGCGGAGGAAGATGGCCGGCGTCCACGGTGTTGAAGCGGCGGCGAAGGGGAGGAGGAAGATGACCGGCGAAGGGAGGAGGAAGATGACGTTGCCAAACTTTGAATATTTGAATTTTAATTATTATTTTTGAATTTGTTTTATTTGTTAGATCTAAGATATTTGAATTTGAATTATTAATTATGGTATTATTTCTCCTTGATTTTAGGTTTCCTTATTATTATGAATTGAATCCTATACTAATTCCCTAAATTAAGAAATTTTAATTGCACTAATATTGTAAATAAATATAGAAAATATATTAATTATGTAAATTTTTTATGAGTGCACTAATAGTGTAATTACTTTTTAAATGTTGTATACTTATGTAAAGGACCCTTATTTTTTCCTGGCTACTATGATTATTATTAGAGTTTTTTTACGGAGACATAAAAATTAAATATGAGTGTATTTTAATTTTATTTATTTATATTTTTATCTATTATTAAGGGTCAAAATATAAATAGATGAAATTTAAATACACTCATGTCTAATTTTTATGTCTACATAATTTTTGTTATTATTAACATTTTAAGGGTTTTTGGGAAAAATTATAAATAATTTATTTGAAGGGTAATTTGGGAAAAATTATAACCAATTATCCTAAAAATCATAGAACGTCAGATATTTAGGAACAAAAAAAATATTCTAAAACGTCAGATAAAAAGAAATCGATGGAGTATAAGATGTAGTAATTATTAGTTGCGGAAAGTCTTCACTTTTAATTATCTCTATTTTGGATTTATAAAAGTCGTTGAATATAAAAATTATATATCCAACACAAGGTTACATACGTTCTCCTTTTTTTGGAAAACACTATAAATTAAGTACATTATCATTATTATAATATCAAGAACTAATTAAAATTCACCGAAAGAGGAAAAATAAATTCACAAACAAGTCGCTCAACAAGACAATAAGTTCCGTGAAAGGGAGAAAGATTAATTGTAGCTAAAAAAAAAAAGTGGAAATTAATTAACAATCTAGCTATAAGTACTGCTGACGATGCATAGCAATGATGGAGGCAGGAAATGAAAATTTAAGTTGCTAACGCACTTAATTAATTAATTAAGGTGCTGTTTCTTTATATCTAATTGCATTTTTATGAACTGTCTTTTATTCGCTAAGAGGCATGATGCTGTTTGAGTGTTTGTTTTATTTTTTATCTCTGAATGCCTTTTAATCGGTAAGACAGAAAATGAAATCTTAATAATTAAGAGGTACCTCTTAATGAATTTTTTTTGATAAATTTTGTTTATATAAATATATTCAACAATATTATGCACTCATTTTTATTAAATTGAATATTTAAAATTATTAAATAAAATTTTACCCTTTAAAATGGTAAAATAGTATCATTAAGATGCAACTTACTATTTAGTTATCAAACAATTTTTTAGATTCAGATCTCGTAACCATTCAGATAATCTAATTTATTAAGACATCATAATCATTCCGATCTTAATTCTCAGGTTTATCAAACACAACCTAACTAAGTATAGGTAGAGGAGTTTAGTCGTTTTGACATGAAATTTTGAATCAATTGAAGTAGTGTATCTGAGGCTTGTGAGTAGGGTTGGTTTACAAAGAAACCATGATGCTCCCCTTGAAACTCAACATACTCTACTCTCTTTCCCACCTCTTTTAATCTTGTGGCGTACCCCTCCACTCTGTCTTTCAATAATTCATTGCCTCCTGCAACCGCCAAGATTGGATCAAGCGTCACCGATTCAAGATCTGGGCTGCCGGCCCCGAATGGGTTCGCCAAAGGGTGGTCGGATGTATTCCCAATGGGTAAGGATAGTCTCCAAAATCTCAAGTTAAATGCACAAAACATACAAATTATAAATTAATTAGTGAATTTATACGTACGTACGTACCTAGACAAGAAGCACATCAACCATACCTAATTATACAAAATATAATAATTGTGTAGGTAGGAGTAACGTTTTTCATTTCAATTTTTTTTTATATAATTTCTCAATAATTTAAGTTACATAAGGATATATATATATATATATATATATATATATTTATGAATATATCTTCCTAGACGTACAGGGCTGGCTACTATATGTAATGGTATTATTGGAGAGGGCACTAACTTAAAAGAGACACACAGCGCAATTAAAGAACATAACACATGCAAAAAACATTCTAAGGGTCAAAGGTAATCTGTGCTGGGAAAATTTTGGGCCTACCAAATCTTTTAAAAGTTTGATTTTATTTGTCTGGTTTTGGATAAAATATAGTATCTGGGATGGATATATTCAATGTTTTTGACCTGAGAGTGGATTTGTGAGGAAGAAAGACTATTTATTCATAGTCTATATATATATATATATATATATATATATATATATATATATATAGTTTTTGGCCACCGGTTGTTTAATTAATTATTGTAAATTTTATCTACAATTAATTATATATGAACGCATTTTCTCACATGTTTTGAATAACATTAATCCTTCAAAACCACTGAATGCACGGGACCAATCTAAACTAATCCTTTAATTCCTTTGTTTGTTCTTTAAATTATTAATCATGACCTACATTTCTTCGTTGCAGTTTCATGCCTAGCTCCAAGTTTTGTTTTAAGGGAGATTATATATAAATACAAAAAGAGTTCCAACTCCCCAATTTTTATTTCAAAAACAGATTCTTATTTTTTTTTATGATAATTATATAAAATTATAAAATTAATATATATTCAAATTTATCATCACAATTTCTTATATCATCATTACTATGCTAAACAATAAACATTCAATAACTTTAGAGAGATAAGAATGAAAGAAGAAGCCTTGTGGTAGATAAAATTAATTTAAATTAGTTATTTTATGCTATTTTACTAAAAGAAATAAAATTATACTAGTATATTTAACTATCCTCAAACATAACAACAACCAAGTAGCCTCGAATTTTAAAGTACCTGTCAAGGACGTCTAAATTCAAGAGCGGTTCTGGCACTCCCTCTGCCTCGGATTTTGTTCTCACAGTTCCACCAAAAAACGGCGCTAAAAGCACATAACCTAGTACTTGAACCGGCGCCAACTCAACTGAACCGGGCCCAAAACGAACAGCCAAATGATGCGCCACGTTGCCACCTGACGAGTCACCAATAACAAAAACCCGATCAAAGTCAGCCCCGCCACACAACCACAAGTCAGGATTTTCAGAAACAGCTTCGGCCTGGAGCCACTTAATAGCATTAACGGAATCATACATGGCTGCCGGCAGCCTATGCTCCGGCGCCAGGCGGTAGTCCGGTGCCACGACGACGGCTTGGAGGCTGGAAGAGAGACGGAGGCAGCAGTTATGAATGTGAGGCCACGTGCGTGAGCCGACACAAAAGCCTCCGCCGTGGAGGAAGTAGATGATGGGGAATTTGGCGGCGGAACTGGTGGCAGACCTGGCGGCAATGGGTTTGTAGAGGCGGAGGGAGAGGCCGTTTTTTTGGTCGAAAACACGGTCTGTCCAAACGACAGAGCCATCGTCTTGGACAGGAATGTTGAAGTCTATTTCATCTAACCGGAAAATTGAACCGTCGCTATAGACTTGGAGGATGCCGCCGCAGTCCTCTACTACATGAGGTAGTGAGCCCATTTATTTCTCTCTCTATATATAACTGAAATGTGGTTGATAGAAAAATTGTATGGGTATGTATAATGCATTGGAGGCTTGGGAGCTAATTATAAGCTATGTGACTATGTGTGTCTATATAAATATATATATATATATATATTCAGTTTAAAAGCTAACTAAAGAGCAAGTCGTGTTTTTAATATATAATGACGGATCGAGGCGTCGCCATAGACACCAAAGAGATTTGATTCATCTTTGGTTAGCTTTTTAAGATTCACTTTAGTTTTATAAGGTATATATATATATATATATATATATATATATATATATATATATATATATATATATATAGAGGAAGGATTAAAAGCATTTCACTTATCTAGCACTCATACTTAAATAACACTATTTTATTAAAATTATACGTCATTTTGGAGATTCTTGGTTCCACTTGCATTACTTTTATTTACAAAAATGTCATTCGCGGCCCCCACTTATTTTAAAAAAAAATCTCCAAAACAAATTAATTTTAATAAAGGGGTGCTATTTAAGATATGTATATAATATAGAGCAACGATAAAGAATATTCTCCTTATCCAGCATTTTTTTTTAAATAACACTCTTTTATTAAAACTACATCATTTGAAAATTTTTAAAACTCCCACTTGTCTATCAACATTAATTAGGAATTACATAATCAACATTAATTAGGAATCATCCTATTGTAATTCGTATATTCACGTGTCTATCAAATTATGATGTTCAAGTCGGGTGGGTGGACGGGTTGGGCGGGCTATTCATTTTTACTCCCGCCCACACAAAATTTATGGAGCCTACAAATAAAATCTCCATTTGATTTCTTTATTTTCGTCCTGCAACACTGATGTCTGATGTCAAGATCCACCTGAGCCAAGTATTGTTCAACAGTGTTTCCGTCTATACTTTCTTCTCTAAGCGGTAACCCAAATTTTTTCCCTTTACTTACACTTCTGTTGTACGCCTTTAATTGTATATTATCTGTCGTTCCCCGATCGTCTAAGTTTAGCTCCACTGTGTTAAAAGCCTTGAATTGTGGTTAGTCGTCCTTTCAAATTGAAAACACTGGGTTTAAGAAATTAGGATTCCGTGATATGATAATTTGTCAAAATATTGTGGCCAGTAATTAGGAAATTAGGGCTTTTGAATGGTAGAATTGATGTTATATATACATTTATCCTTTGTGTTTTTTTATTCGAGTAATTCGATTGATTTGGATATAAATTTGTGTAATACTATATGTAATTTGGATGTTAGGTTTGCTGAAATTGACAAGTTTAAGGCTTTAGGACATTATAGTTTCACTTTTATGATGTTATTATGTTATAATTGGAGGATTTTGACTGGTTAATTTGTTGAGGCTTCTCCATATAAATTGGAAGTTAGTCTTTAATGGATGAACTGAATTTATGCCTTATTTGATTGATGTGTGTATTTACCCACGTATTTTCATGCATACGTATAATATTCAACCTTTCCTAATTTTCGGGAGAAGATGTTGTATTTGAGATTCTGTGTCCATGTGCCTTCATAGCATGCAAATGAAGTGGAGAATTTTCTGAAGGAATTGTTGGCCTTCTATTGACTTGGTTTTGTGTTAGTGGCTCTTTTTTGGTCAATCTATTGTAGTTTAGAATCTTTGTTTTTTTAATTGTTCGATATAAGTGATCTTTTCGGTTTAGTTATTGTTAGTAGTTATGTGTCTCATAATCACTTCTAGTTGCTGATCTTAAATTATCTATCTCCCCAATTATCATGAAAACATGTGGGTTACAGTTTACATAGTGGGGAACTTGGGCAGTTTGAAGGCGACATAGTCTATATTGAAAGGAGAGTGACCTTAAAATCAAGGGGTACCCCACTGTGGTTTTCAACTTTTCAGCATTTGACCATTAAACTTTAAAAATATGCAATTAGCCAACTGGACTTGTTAAAATTTTAAATTTAGGCATTCCGTGAAATTAATTAGACGGACGTTTAATTATTTTCTACGGGTCTATCTAAATAAAATAAAATATTGCTTAGGTGGCAAAAGAAAATTAAAAAAATTAGAAGAAAAAAACTTGGAAGAAATTCAAAATCAATTTCCTTCATTGACTATGTTTCTCTCATGGGTGACCCAATCCCAGTCCCAACCTCAATCTCACCCACTGCATGATTTCATTACAAGGATGGAAGTTTTAGAGCAACCATGTTCTTCGACACAGCTCTTTGTGTAGGACAAAATACAAGTGATATACTGCATCCCTAGCTCTCACACTTAGATCTATACTTTTTTCCACATTGCGTCCCTACCCTAGCTCTCCCACTCTCATTTCAGTAGCCGCATAGAAAGAAAAAGAAAATACGACAACAATTCAAGATCGATGGCAACTCCCCCTAATCTTTCTTCTAGATAGATAGGCGGCTTAACTCCCTCACTCAGGTTTGCAACACATCTCTTTCTCATCTTTCTCCACTTCCTCTAACCCATTTTCTTCAGATTCTATACTTCAATACCCATATCATATTTTCCACTATTTGTTACTCATTTTCCTCCTTTAAGTTCAGATTTCAGTGGGTTTGATTCATATTTTTTTGGATATTTCAATTTTTTGTGGGTATGAGAAGTATTTGGGTGCTAATCAATTACTCTGTTAAGGAATGGTTTGTTTTGAAAATTTTGAATGCTAATGGTTAGGCCCCGCCCACTAGGGGTGCTCATCGGTAAAAAACCGAACCGGTACCGAAAAAACCGAACCGATACCGATCCAAAATTACCGAAAAAACAAGAACCGAAACCGGTACCGAATTACCGGTTTCGGTACCGGTTCGGTACAGAATCGGTATCGGTTTTTTCAGTTATACCGCATGCATGGTAATATATATAATTATTAATAAATAATAATAATTAAATAATGTTTTTTAATATATTAACAAATTTTTTTAAAACTAAGAAATCATCTACAATTATATATCAATTGTACTGTTGGGCTGTTGGCTTGTTGTTGTAGTGTTGGCTTGTTGTAGAAATCATATACAATTATATATCAATTGTTGTTGTAGACTTGTAGTTGGGTTGTTGTTATATCAATTGAAGCTAGTCAAGCTACTGTGTATTGTTGGCTTGTTGTTATATCAATTGAGTTATGAGTTATTGTTGGGTTATTAGACAATATACAGTATGTATGTATTGTTGCCTTGTTGCCTTGTTGGTTTATATGCCTTTCGTTTATAAATAGTCAACTACTGAATTGTAAAATCATGCATACTTGCCCATGATTTTATTGTCACTAAATTCATGGTTATACCTATAGCTTCTACATATAGGTATGTATGTACAACAGTACAAGTACAACCACCTCTTACAAAGATCAAAGGAGAAACAAATTTATCACCTCTCATAGTGACAACAATTAAAATCCTTCCTGTAGCTATTTTTTAATTACTAATTTTAACAGATTTTTCTCAAAACAGAGCCTCTTGGCAATCCTTCACAGTTCACTGCACTTAACAGTCAAAAAGAAGAAGAAACCACCAGTATCAGTCACCAACTAGCTACAATTTCAACATTAAAACTCTATACAGTCATACAAATGTTAATCTTGAGCACAAAAAAATTCAAAAAGTATTTCGATTTTTTTTCTTTTCGGTATTTCGGTTTTTACCGAATTCAAAAAGTTCAGTACCGCTACCGAAACCGAAAAGTCAAAAAAACCGAAAAAACCGGTACCGTCGGTTTCGGTACCAACCGGTTCGGTAAAAAACCGAAAAAATCCGAATTTTTTGATCACCCCTACCGCCCACCGATTCATATTCAGATTATTTTCTTGTGGGTTGTTCATGGTTTGTTTTTGCTGGCTTCATATTCGATTTGGCGGTCTCTGGCTGTCTAAGCCATGTCGGAATCTAGATCTGCTTGCCTTCTTCAATTGTAACCAAATGAAGAAGAACTTAGGAAGAGAGAGAAATAATAGGAAAATAAAAGAAAGAAAATAATAACTTTTTCTTCTTTTTTCAAATTCTTATGTGGTTGCCAAATCATTGGCCACATCAATAAATATTTTGTTTTCTCTTTTTCTCTCGCTGCCACGTGTAAATATGCAATCCAATTTAACGTCCGTCCAGATTTTTGGACGTAATGGTCTAATTAATAATTTTTAAAAAGTTTAGTGTGTTAATTTTATTTTTTTAAAGTTTAGTGGGGTAATGCTGAAAAGTCAGACAACCACAATGGGGTATCACTCCTTTTTGCCTAAATTGGAAGTTAGTCTTTAATGGATGAGCTGAATTTTATGCTTTATTTGATTGATGCGTGTATATACCCACATATTTTCATGCATATGTATAATATTTGACCTTTCCTAATTTTCGGGAGAAGATGTTGTATTTGAGATTCTGTGTCCATGTGCCTTCATAGCATGTAAATGAAGTGGAGAATTTTCTGAAGGAATTATTGGTCTTCACTTGGTTTTGTGGTAGTGGCTCCTTTTTGGTCAATCTGTTGTAGTTTAGAATCTTTTTTTTAATAGTTTGATATTAGTGATCTTGTCGGTTTAGTTATTGTTAGTAGTTACGTGTCTCATAATCACTTTAAATTGATCTTAAATTATCTATTTCCCCAAATATAATGAAAACATGTGGGTTACACTTTACACAGTGGGGAACTTGGGCAGTTTGAAGACGACATAGTGTATATTGAAAGGAGAGTGGCCTTAAAATCAAGTTCATACTCTACTTCACTATCAGCAATCTGAATCCCAAGTTTTCTTTAGCCTAACACCTTCAAGCACATACAAATATTTCCTCTCAACAGAATACAGATCTTCCTTTATTCTCAAAACTTCAAATGTGTTGCTGCCCAATTATTCCAGGGTTTCAGTGGTATGTTCTGCTTCTATAAGCTTACTTACTATGGGAGGCTCTAGCTCACCTAGATTATCAAAGCTTGAAAGTGGTATGCGAGTGTTCCTTGCTCTCATCTGGATGTGGATATAAGTTGTAGGCTGATCAAGTAAGACCCTTCCCCTCACCTTTAGCTTTCAATCAAGCAATTAGACACCAGATGGAACATTCTCAGCTGGATGTGGATATAAGTTGTAGGCTGATCAAGTATGACCCTTCCCCTTACCTTTTGCTTTCTATCAAGCAATTAGACACCAGAATTTGCATCCTCCCATAGCCTAAATCATGTGGCCAAATAAATATGCAGAATTAGCTAACAGAATTTGCATCCTCCCATAGCCTAAATCATGAGGCCAACTAAATATCAAGCTTAATTCTCCTTTCATCTGTGCAAGTCATCTATCTTCTTCTTTCTTTTTCTTTGAATGTAAATAAAAATATTTCCCAACTTAAAAGGCCTTCCAAATCAAGTAAGTGCACACCACTTCTCTAAGTTTCCAAAGGATGATATATCTTCATTAAGTACAAAACAACTTGGGGAATGTTGTCTGCACTGATCTTATACCAGTTGGATTGTTGATTATGATTGAGAAAATTGATATTAGTTTTCAGTCTTAGTTGGGCAAAGCAGCACCGTCTTTATTGAAAAGAAAGAACGACATTCCAAACAATTTTCAAGAGCTTGATTGATTAGATTCAAATAAATGCAATTAGATGTGGATACTTTTGAAAGGGAGCAAGAAATGATTTTAACACTCAATGTTCTAAAAAGCGGCCGCCAGGCGCTAGGCCCCCTTGGCGTCTCGTCTAGGCCCAAGGTGGCAAAAAATCCCTCTAGGCAACTTAGGCGGGCTAGACGGACAATTTAAATTTTATTAGTTAATAGCAATCTTGTTTATGAATAAAACTAATACGTTAAAGATATGTTAGTCATACTTAGCATATGGTATTTGTTATTTTCTTTAAGTCCTCAATTTTGAAGATTATACAAATAAAAATAATTTCATAATTAATAATATCAAATGTCTCATTCAATAATCTTCACACTAATTTTTAAAAATAACATTTATTTAAATTTAAAAATATCTCAAATTGATTTTTAAGAAATTAATATTAATTTGTTTGTGTTTGAACTTTGAACAATGGTAATATGGATATGTGTTTGAACTTTAAGCAAATGTCTTTATTATAGATTTTTTTGCTTTATATTATTGTTTTGTTTGGATAAATGTAAGATAAAATATTAAAATTGGTTTAAAATAAAAAATCCTGCCTAGGCGGGTAGGCCGCCTGCCCGCCTAGCGCCTTTTAGAATAACACTGCTCAACAAAACCTTGTTCCATCAAAATAGGGCATGTCATGAATCTTTATCTTCTATTGCAATTCTGCAATTTTCGAGGCAATATTCTTTCAAACCACTCCTACAATATCTTTCTTTACAATCTGCTTTCAATTTAGTTTTGGCAATTCTCTTCCACTAGCATAATCATTAGTATTGGGGAGATAGGGAGGGTATGTCTGTTTCAACTGAAATTATGAGGCTATAATGAGGCAGTTTAGATATTGTTGTAGCTGAATTTTGCACCCACATGGTAATTGAAGTTGGTATGTAGTTTGTGTAGGAGCATTTGCACTCTGGTTTGATTCAGACTTGATATGTAAGGATTGGATATCAAGTTAGTTGCACAAACTTATTGAAGGAGCACTAATTGACACTTTCAAATTTCATAATTCATAATAGATTAAGTAAATTGGACATTCCTCATCATTCATGTCAGTATGTCTTCTTAAACTATCCTTAGCGGAAAATTGGATCAACTTTCAATTCCACAATGATGCTCATCCCAGAGATGTGAATAGTTAACCATATTATGAATCTTTGATCAACTTGCTTATTAGAATTCAGAGGCATTTCTAGTCTTTTGTTTTATTTCAATAATTATATTTTCCTTGGACAACAAACAATTAGAAACCTTAACTAAGCAAAACTTTAGGGTTATGTTTGTTTGCAAGACTATTTTCAAGGGATTATAGTACAGTAAAACCTCTATTTAAGAATAGACTTGGGACCAAACTATTTGTATTCTAATTGAGAGGTTATTACTAAATAGAGGTATTGGTACAAAATATTTTCCGAACACCCAAAAATATCCACTTTAACAAAAATATCAATAAGAATTCCCTTATAATTATTATTCAAAAAATATTTATGCAAAGTTAAAGAAAACATAAATTATTTAGATTTTCAAACTAAGAAAATGTGGTCTTTTATAGGAAATGTAGTCTTTTATAGGAAATGTGGTCTTTTATAGGAAATGTAGTCTTTTATAGGAAAATGTAGTTCTTTATAGGAAATGTAGTCTTTTATAAAAAATATAGTGTTTTAAAAATAATATTGTCTCTCTCTCATATATATATATATATATATGAAATTATTACTATATAGAGATATAGTTTCTTAATATGGGACTTAAAAAGTATATAACATATTACAATTTAGAGGTTATTCCTATTTATAACTAGCCCAAATTGGGACCAAATTTTTTTATAATATTGTAGAGGTTATTCTTATATAGAGTATTCCTAAATAGGGGTTTTAATGTACTAGGCATTTTAACCCCTAGATTGTTAACCTAGCTATGGTTTTATCCTTTTGAAAAATAGTCACATGGTTGCGTAAAGGGGATTAAACATGAAATAACTCAATATAGGAAAATTTGTCATAATTTTTTAATTCCAAGTGGTAAATAATGAGACACTATATAATACCAGGTAGGGGTGGTATTTGACAGTACCCCTTTGAGGTATTATGTTAACCTGGGACTTAAATAGTCTGGAATACAAATTTAGTACAAAACATTAAGATTAAAATCATTAAAGGGCCGTCTCTTTAATATTTGCAAATATACATATCCTAGGGGATAGGGGTACATTTTGAATTCTCAGCATCACCTCTGCACTTTGCATTGGTGCTCATTTTGGTTAGATTAACCTACTAAATGTCGATCATCCTGCATCTTTACCATCTGATGAGAAAACCAGTACCCAGCCAGGCTACTGCAGTAGTCCAGCCCAGCCCAGCTTATACCAGGTGGTAGGGTATATATATATATATATATATATATATATATATACACACTGCCTCCTGTTAAACACTACTGACCTTGGGCTTGGTATATTTTTTGTTTTTCTTTGAATGAGTTTTTTTTTTTTTTTTTTTTTGGGGGGGGTCCTTTTCTTTCTCTACTTATCAGGGAAATTCAAAACGATATCATTTATTTAACTACTTTAAGTCTTTGCATGGGTTACTTATTGATATTATCTACAGAGAATTATCATTGTTTTTCTTCTTTGTGCCATTAGAAGTTACTCCCTCCGTCCCAGGATAAAAGTCTTGGTGGACTTTTCACGCATATTAAGAAGAGAAATAAAATGACAAAATTGCCTATAATAATATCATTAAATATGGAGAGAGAATTAAAATAAGAAAAGTATGAGATATTTAATGCTACGAGCATAATAGGAAAAAATGTGTAAAAGTTTGGTTATTAAAAGAAAGTGGACATTTAACATAGGACAACCCAAAATAGTAATAAAGACTTTTATCCTGGGACGGAGGGAGTACATTATATGTGATACATTTTCTATGTATGCTGCAGTTCACAACTTGCAACTAAATGGCAAAGCCAAAACAGAGGCATCGGGTGGCTAATAAAAATAGTTCTCCAAGTGGCTGTGAGGTAGACATGCATGGAGAATATGATTGGGTTATAGTGAAGAAGCAGAAAGTCACTATTCTGATTCCTCCATTTCATGTTACCGAACAGTCTTCAATGCCTAACCCAGGAGAAAGTCAGTTGCTAGCAAATCCCGCGATAGCAACCAATGCTATATCACCTTGTTCGATCAAATCACATCTCCTGAGACACTCAGATTCTGATGGAGAAAAATCTCTGTCATTGACTCCTGAGAAGGTTATGCTAGATGCTAAAAAGATTCTTTCTTCTCAACCCATTTCAACAATTCCAAACCTATCAAGGGCAGATGGCTCACATCATAGAATCAGATCAGAAAATCCCAGAGTAGATAACTATAGGTGTCATCGGACACTAGGGTTTCGTAGTGCTTCAAAATTAAACAAAAAGTCTAGAAGCTTCCTTGATGGGAATGTGTTGCTAAATCAAAGTTTGAGGGCTTTAAATCTTGAGAGGAAGCTTCAGAGAGCTGGTGGATTGAGCTGCTGGTTGGCATCACTAGGGCTCGACCAATTTGTTAAAATTTTTCAGGGTAAAAGTGTCAACAAATTCCAGTTGGTGAACCTGACCATGAAAAAACTAAAGGACATGGGAGCAAATGCTGTGGGACCCTCAAGAAGAAAACTGATGCATGCCATTGACTGCCTTTGCCAGCCATATTGTTTTGAGACCTTGTGAATGAGATCAAATGCAAGAGCAGTTGATTGGTTGGGAAGAGATGATGACTGGCATCCAGGAAAAGATAACAGGTTTAAGAAATCTATAGTATCTGTTTATGTCTAAACGAGAAGAATAACACTATTAGCTTGTGTGATTTGTTTTTTGAAGTACACAGAGATTTGTTTGGTAAGCAGTGAAGATAAGGCGAAGGTCTGAACCTTGCCATTCGGTTTAAAAAACTAGTGGAACCCTGTTAGTAACCCGTCTCTCGAAATAAATACTTGCACACATTGGGGATCAGAGGAAACCATGAAGAAAACAATAAGCAACGTATCATAAAAAAACTTGTATTGTAAGGAATTATGCAATGTAGAACTTTTATTACTTTGAATTGCTATTTTCTTATCAATGATGAAAGGAATGGGGAAGAACTGCGATGAAAAGCACTTAATAAAAAAACAAAATTGCCAAGGATTTAGAGTTCTCATAATTTGATTCTTCTCCACGTACTTTTTTCCCATTATTTCACTGTACCACATTATTTGCAACAGTAGAATCGAGCAGATAACGTGACTGAAACGTGGGTGGGTTTTGGGTGGTGCCACCATACAAAAGTGCCTACAATGTTTTGAACAAAAGAATGATGCATGGGATCATCAAACATGATGAATTGAAAATATTAGTTAAATAAATGAACAATTAACGTGACATGAAACGTGGGTGGGTGATCTCTTTTGGGCGGTAATAAGAGATCAAAATCATTACCAAAATCGAAAAGTGCCTGGGCTCATTGTAAGAATGATGGCATTTTGGACCAGGACCAATATGATTTGAGTTGGCATATTTTATAGACTTATAGTTATCTTTTCATTATCAAACATTCCATGCTCCCCCTTTGCATCAATATCCATTGAAATAGTAAAATTATTAATATCCAAACATAATTTAATTTGTTTTTATCCTATTTACACAATTTAATTTGTAGCGTATTGCGTATTTAATTCTATGCACCCAAAAAACCGGGGACTGATATTTAGAGTTTTATGTATTTAAGATGCACCCCAAAAAAGCTGGTGACTTAAAGTTCTAATGTCTTGGTAAATAAATACCGAGATAGATTCACATTCTTTTCATTGAGCAAATAAATATACCAAAAGATGTACTAGTTTTAAATTAAGAAAAGTTTCATACAAAATTCCATGACAAAGTGTGGACAAAAGTCTAGCCCTAGATTGGCTACTCGTGCCACGAAAAGAGAATAGGATAAAAAAAGTGTGAACAAAGATAATGAGTTGACTTATTACCAAAAAGATGTTCTCTAGTGGGGGAGGCAACTTTTTTATTTTGTTTTAAACAAGTTTATATTAGATGTAATACTAGTTACGAGTTACGACTTGCATTTACTTGTAATAATTCGTTAACGGAAAGGGTTACAAAATGGTATTCAAGTTATAGAATGTCAAAGCTTCAAAGTTAATCTCCTACCAATCGGATGCAAATTTGACAGACACTTAAAAATTTAAATGAACCGAGTCGAGCCAAGCATTAAGTTACTCAAGATATAATTCACAAAATTTATCGAGTATAAAATAAAATTTGATTAAAACTCGTTTAGATGCCGAATTGAGAACAATCTCGAATCAAACCCGGACAATTTAAACTTTTTCAAACAAATATGACACGAGTATCAATAGAAAATTACAATTTGAAGTTCGAATAATTTATCGAATTTTAAAATTTACTTATATTTGAATCATTTATATTTCGAGTCGAGAAAATCAAACTTTTAATCGAGCGAATACGAATCAAATCCGAACTATTTGCTAATTTTATAGCCTTAGACATAATAGAGTAGATGCCTAGTAGGAAAATGAGTTCTAGACCCCCCCTTTTTTTTTTTTTGCCCTTTTCCTCTCCTTCTCGCGGAATTCATGGTAAAACAACTGATAAATGCGGCCAGTACGAAACATGGAAGCTATCCCATATTTCACCTACCAAGCAATTTCAAGAGGAGAAAAGTCGGAAGAAAAATCTCACTCCCAGACGCCACAACTAAGTAATTGATGAAACTTCACAATACACATCGTAAATCAACCATCCCTTCATTAATACACCAGAAAAAACATGAACCTGTAGGGATAAATCTAAAAGATGAAGGGCACTTGCTTCAACTGATGCAGTATGCAACTGTGGAAAATAAAGAGATCAAGCAACTAAAAAGCCAGAACTAAGATCACAATCAATAAATCATAACCACTAGAGGCATTTACAATATAACATAGAAATACAAGGCACTATAAGATAATCTTTGACTGCAGAGCAGTATAATCGTCTCTTTCTACACAATCACTAAATAGCTTAACATGTACCAGTTCAGCCAACCGTTATACAAAACCCATCCCCCAAATGCCACAACAAGGGACAATGAAAGGCACCCACTATACCCAGTTTACAAATTCCTTCAATCAAAATCGTTTATGTACTAGCTAAACTACATAGGAACCGGATATCGAAAGCCCCAACCTTCTCAAGGCAACATAGTGCCTTAATATCAAAAGGGACAAAAGGTCAAAAAGGAGTCGAACAGCTCAAGTGGGCCTTGTATAAACAATAAAAAGCGGGATAAATTTGATAAACCCTCCCTTCCCCCACCCAAGTCAACAAAGAATAATTGCCTACAAGCTGAACAACCAAACCCATAGAAACTAGTTAGGGAAAAAAGGGAACAGAACCGTCACATTAAGTTCAGCTGCCTTTTCTTGATCAAATTTCTTCTCATCCCTACTTTTTACATTATACTTGTCTCCAGGAGGATGTGGTGTTCATCCAATGCTCTGTCAGGTGGTTCAGAGCTCTTTCTTAGTTGTATATTTTGACTGGCTTCTCGTATGTGTGCCGGTTCTGCAAAATACAAAAATGTAAGATCATTCTAGCAAAATGAGGTCATCCATCATCATGAAATGGTGAAACCACGAAAAAAGAAGAAAGAGCAAATAAATTAATTAAGCTATATAATATCAGACCAATTATTTTCTGCAGTCTCCTATCCTTCCATTTTCTACATCCTAAAACCAATCAATATTGCAAATTAACTGTCTCAACACGAAATCTTTACCTGATTTGCTGTGAAAGCCCTTTTAGGAGTAGTATCAGAGTGCTCCAACCCGAGATATTGCTCCCAAGCGCCATAAACATCCTTTCTCTATAGTCAAAATTGAAAGTTTAAGCAGATGTACAGCAAAACTGAATAGTAAATAAATTGCTAAAGTATACATATAAAAATAGAGAAAATATATATAATGTGCACCTGGAAACGGCTGGATACAACATCTGAGTCCATCAGATACTCTGGCCTCCCCAATGATAAAAAGGCAAACTTCCACTAGTTACCCACCAATAGTTTCAAAAACAAACAAGAAAAAGGTCACTAAAGATCGAGCACGGGGGTACTACTATAATAATGCAGTAACAAATACTTCAGAAAGTTTTTCTTAATCAACAATCAAACAGCATAGTTGGAAAGAATTATGCTGGAAAGAAATCAAATATACCTTGGAGAACTCCTCATCTGGAACCTGCAATTTCTTTTGAATGCGCATCTTAACTTCTGCCAAAGTTTCACCTTCATGGATGACCAAGAAAAAGGGCTCCCCAAAGTTTTGTACTTGCTGTTAAAACAAAACATGTATCCAAGTTGTAAATGACTAATTGAATATTTGCACAAAATGTGGCCTCAGACAATGTCAGTTCACATTAAACTTATTATCTGCTGCATGTAATCTTTACCATTTGATTCTGTGCAGTCTCTTTAGTGAAGTGGTAAACATGAATCAAGCGATCATGGGGACCAAGGTTCTTCTCTTCTTCTGGAATCTGAGTTATGAAAACAAATATTCATGTATAACAACTTTTCAAGACAGAATACCATGTATACACGGAAAGCAAAAAAAACCTTAATAGATATCAAAATGACTAATCTTAAAAATAAAAATAAAAAAACCACATACAATCACAGTAACAAATTCCCAACAGGGAAGAAGGAAAGCAAGAAAATAATCCATGACTGCACATTCAATTTGTTCTATGGACCATATTTACAAACCACAAGTCAATATTCAACAAGCAGTTGGAACTATGAAAAGTAAAATGAAGGATGAGAAGGAACTTGCCTCCTCTGCGCGCAATGTCCAGTACTGGTCATTTATATTCTCAATTTTCTCATTCAGAGGAAAGATCTAGCCAAAATCAAAAAGCAGAATTATGAATACTGACAAATGTAAACCAAATGTTGCAAAATAAGATAAGACGGATTGCAAATCATTCAGAAAGGTACAATGCTAGGTAGCTTAAGCCCTAGACTGAAGTTGTATTTGTTCATCCAATGTTATTACTTTAGTTCCCAGCAATCTAAAGGATTATAACAGATGGTGTGATAGTATCATCCTCAAAGAATAAGAACACCATCTAAAATACACCAACAAGCAAGAAAAACTCCTCATGGAGAGCCCCACGGCCACCAGTGACCAAGTTTCAAAAGATGCTAAAACTAAATTAGAGTTCGTCTTCCCTCAAAATACTCCACAAGGTCCAAATATAGGATCAAGTTTGACTTTGAAAGTCAATTTGAGATATTTCAAATTCAAAACTAATGTGATTCATTAAACTAACTTCTGAAAACAATAATCTTGCAATTTGTAATACCTGAAAAAAAATTATATATATTTTTAAAACATATTGTTTGGACTTTGTCTTTTATTTGGGTCAATCTAATTTATGTGGGATAATAAGTATTAATAAGTGATGAATAAATTAATTTGATAAAATTAGGACTTAAAACTAATTGGGTTTAAGTTATATGTGGGTAATAATAAATCCTATTAAAATTAGGAGAGTTAATAAATTAATAATAAATAACTAAAACCTAATCTCCTCACAATATATCTGATACAAACTCTGAATAAGGAGAGGAACGGAACAAGAGCAGCGGCTGACAGGAAGAATTAAACTGGTACGTGATTTACTTTGTGTAGCTAGTAGAATTGAGATAACCAATTATAAGATAAAACTAAATTTTATGAAACAAAGCGATGATAATTATATTTTTGACTTTTGGAATATCATGTTCCTATTTTTTTTAATTGTTTATATATTTTACACCTATAAGAAAGCATAGATTCATAATATGCCAAATTGCCATTGGTAAAAACTTGCTATAGTGTTTCTATACTCTCGTTCGTTTTGAATCTGTTAATGCCTCAAATGGAAGAAAAGGGAGAACCCCGTGGTTATTCTTTTTATTAATTAAATAATAGTGATACACGTTAGCATTGAGCATTGTTCTGATTTGTATGACCAATTAATGAAGTTGTCCGATTAAAATGGGTCAAAAATATAGTCCCACTTTTTTTTTAATATGGTATTTACTCCAGTATTAAATTTGTTTAAGCTATTGCGTGTTTACAGTTCACCTAATGGATTGCCATGTTCGAAAGGGCAGCTTGTCCTAAATCAGAGTCATATGTAATCATGCACAGAGGACGGCCATGTATATTAATCCAAACTAATTAATTTTGCTGATTAAGTTATAAAACAAACTTAATAATAAATTTAATAGTATTATTTAATTAATGATTAGATTGTAATAAAATTTTGTTTTATATTATTAGATCGGATTGAAGGAGACTAGCATAATCTTATTTAAATTTCTGGGTATTACATTACTTACTCCAGGTACGGACTCCATACTCCTTCAGCGATGGTGTTCTAAAAATTCTCGCCAGGCCTCCCTTGGCGCTTAGGCTTAGGCGCTAGCCCCTAGCGCCTCACCAAGGCGGCAAAAAATCTTTTCGAGAAAATTAGCGAGGGTCTAGGCGAGTTTTTTTTATTTTAATAACTACCCAAACCAAATCTTGATATATTAATTTTTCTAATGATTTACCATATTCATAACACAGGTTGTATCCTATTAAATCACAACAAGAAGTGAACAATATCAAGTCAAAATAGATAATTTTATTATAGTTGTAATTTTTTGAACTTGTACCAACTTCAAATTATATAAATGATGATACATTTGTAATATTTAGTTTAATTCAATATATTTCTTAAATTTATGTTTACTTTCTTAAGTTTTAATATCGAATTAAATTCTTGAAATTTTAAATTTTATTATTTAATAGCAATCTTGTTTATGAATAAAACTCAATGTTCTAAAAAGCGCTAGGCGGGAGGCGGGCAGCCGAGGGGGGCCTAGGGGGCCTGGGCTGGGTCTGTGCGGAATTTTTTATTTTAAGGTAATTTTAATATTTTATCTTACATTTATCCAAACAAAATAATAATATAAAGCAAAACAATCTATAATAAAGATAATAAAGGCCTTTTCTTAAAGTTCAAACACATATCCATATTGCTAATGTCAAAGTTCAAACACATTCATATTGCTAATGTCAAAGTTCAAACACAAACATGCAATTGTTCAAAGTTTAAACATATTTTTAACATATTAGTTTTATTTATAAACAAGATTGCTATTAAATAATAAATTTTAAAATTTCAAGAATTTAATTCAATAATAAATTTAAGAATTATAAAATTGAATTAAATTAAATATTACAAATGTATCCTCATTTATATAATTTGAAGTTGGTACAAGTTCAAAAAATTACAACTATAATAAAATTATCCATTTTGACTTGATATTGTTCACTTCTTGTTGTGATTTGATATGCTACAACCTGTATTATGAATATGGTATCATTAGAAAAATAAATATATCAAAAAAATAAATATATTAAAATAAAAAAAATCTCTTCGCCTAGAACCCGCCTAATTTTCTAGAAGGATTTTTTTGTCGCCTTGGGCCTAGGTGAGGCGCCTGGGGGCTTAGAGGCGCCAAGGGGGGCCTAGGTCCTAGGCGGGGCGCCAAGGGGGGCCTAGCGCCTAGGTGGGGATTTTTAGAACAGAGATAAAACTAATACGTTAAAAATATGTTTAAAATTTGAACAATTGCATGTTTTGTATTTGAACTTTGACATTAGCAATATGAATGTGTTTGAACTTTAAGCAAATGCCTTTATTATCTTTATTATAGATTGTTTTGCTTTATATTATTGTTTTGTTTGAATAAATGTAAGATAAAATATTAAAATTGGTTTAAAATAAAAAATCACGCCTAGGCCCTGCTCAAGCTAGGCGCTAGGCCTTCCCTCGGACGCCTGCCTTTTAGAACATTGTTCAGCGATAATCCTTTTAATTTTGAATTGTTTGTTTTGATTTTCATTTAAAAGTTAGTTATTGTTCCTTCTCAAATTCATATGATAGTTTCGTCATGGAATTAATACTTAGAACTCGTTTTTGTACTCTTTGATCTAGTGTATCATGTCTAGTAAGCATTTCGATCTTTGTAGAAAAGTACATGTTTAGCAAGTATTTTTGGCCACTTGTGTTGAAGATTTGTGTCGATTAAACATGTACGTATTAGAACTCATTTGTGTTGATATTGTGCCACATATGTTGTGACATGATATCTTTGTCAGAATATACCATAGGTTATACCTAAGTTATAACCACATGAGCGGTACCACAATCTTGGCATCGAGATATGACACCTTCCGTGGCGGTGTGATTAGTCCATAGTATCTCTTTTTTGTGCTCCTGTGGGAGTTGGCCATATGGTGATTTTGTTGTGGGAGGCGGATGGGTCGACCCTAATTTATTGTTCTGTTATGCGAATTGGTGATGTTTGCGTCAAACACGCCTTCCGATTTTGTAAGCATCTGTATTGCGCAATTCGATGTGTGATTGCTTGTATGGCAATATTTGACTTGCCTGTGGCAAGTTATATTTTTGTTTTGTTCTAAGCTCCGTATGAAATAGCATCCAACCATTTGATTCAGCCTATTATTTCGTTGTGCTAGTTTTGTTCGTTTTAGATGAGTTCATTTGATTGAGTTAGTTATTTCAGTTCATTATTCTTATACTCTACTCTATGGGCATTTCATCTTTGAAAGCATTGACGAGAGCTCCTTTGCGCAATTGGTTTAGATATATTTTGTTTAGGTTGTAATACATTAGTTTGTTTGGAGTTGTAATAATTAGCTTGTAGTTTGAGCCGATTTGGCATTTAGTATGGATTGTTTTTGATATTTATTGGTTATGATGACTATTCTTTTCTGGCTTAAAGCCTTGTTATAATTTCATCAGTTTTGTTTTGTTTTCGTAAAGGGGGTGTTACACAATTAGTTGTACTATTTAGATATTTTACAATTTTCATGATTGTATTATTTAAAATCAAATTAGTTCATATTTTGAATTTAAAAATAACTCAAATTGACTTTGAAAAGTTTGATCCAATATTTTGGAACGGATAGAGTAGTTTTTATGAATAGGTTCATAATGTCAATATTAAATTCACATTCACATTGTTCTATACCTTGTAAATCTTGTGGTAGAACACTTCAAGCAGTCTGAGTTCGGCATTGGGATGAGATAATTCCACCTATAGATGAAGCGTTAAAAAAATAATTAAAAACTTGGCAACAAATGACCATCACTATTTCAATCTTACATCAAGGATAAGTTGTGAATTGCAAAAGTACTTGAGCATTCTGCAAGTTAATGATAATTTCTCTCTAATGCCTTTCTCTACTAAAAAAGCATTTCTCAATGGATAGATGTATAAAGTGCCTTCAAATGGAAACAATACAATTATTTTTCCCTAGTAATAATAAAGGTGGCAGCAGTTTAATTAAACAAGACATCATCAAGGATAATCTCAGTTCTTACCCTGAAGACCTAACCTAGGACCTATCTAACTAGCAAAGTATCTGTAAAACAATTCTGCCCAATTAGAAAACACTCAACAAATAACGTTCTTATAGAAGTAGGATTATCAAGGTAGTCCAATAGTTCTATTTGTTCACATTGTTTGTGGGCATCTGAGACGTGCAAATATTTACCTTTGTCTTAATTTCATTAAGCACATCTCCTACAGTGCTTTGTTTAGGCAGTCGAATGTTGTGGATAACCACCTGAGAATAGTGCAATAACATTATAAGAATCATAAAGAAGTTTGAACACAGTGGACAGGGGAAGTTATTTGCAGTCGCAGGCACACCTCATCCTCACTTGCACGATGAAAAGCAACTTTCAGAGTTTTCAGACACTGCAATTCTGGCAGAGGAATATCCAGTACTTCATAATATAAAATATCAGAGATCTGCCCACAAGACAACAATTAACTGTTAACTTCAAAGTAACTTAAATTATAATCTCCTCTTTGTACTTAATTTTTCTATACATCGTTATTAAGTTCATGAATCCAACAAAGCAAGGTTCATTTCATCGACCTGATTATAGTGAACCAGCATGTCTAATAAATGCTCTGCTACTCTATATTTGATAGGATGAGGTTTAGGTTGCTGAGAGTAGCAATTGTGAGGAGTAAGCCTTATTTTTGAAGGATCTTCCAGACCAAGTTTCCCAGCCACCCTTTCGACTACATCGTCATAAGTATGCAGTTTTGACCTTACAATTCAACAAGGAATTTATTAGGTATACCAATAGCAGCAAAGATGAATATCTTAAAACTGTGTATACAAATGGCATAAAATTGAAGTACGCACAATTCTAGACAAAAATCATCCTCCTTAGGCCTCTCGAGAGTTCGAAAATGAACAACCTGCAAAGAATAAAACAGTACGAAGCGAGGAAAATCAAAAGAAAAAAAAAGTAGAGTAACAGAAGTTCTTGCACAACCCAACCCCCTGCCTCAAACACGCAGATTAAAAAAGTAAATAAATAATAAATAACATACCGAATTACATGATTCAGTTTAAATATGGTATTAAATTTAAGCTTTGGTACTACATATGATCAACAAGAACCATTTCCTGAGTTATATTTCCTCAAGGTGATCTAGGTTCAAACCCAAAAATTGGGGGAAAATATTTATAAAAAAAGTGAACAGGGAACAAGAACCATTTCCTGAGTTATATTTCCTCAAGGTGATCTAGGTTCAAACCCAAAAATTGGGGGAAAATATTTATAAAAAAAAAGTGAACAGGGAAAATACATAGACGCTCTTCTAAGTTCTAACTAAAGAAAATTGAAAACCATGTATAAAAAATTGCCTCTCAGGTTTATTGTCGAAAACAAATACTCCCTCTATTCAACAAAAAGAATCCCATTTACAGATATTCAGGATGTATTTTTGTTCCATGTTCACCCCTAAAAATAACAATTTGCTAGTTTAGTAGTGATGGCATGATAATGAAAATTGTGATCATGATAAACTTGAGGAAATTGTGATGACGATAAACTTGAGGAAATTGTGTCATTTTATACATTGTCAATAAGTAGGGTACTCTTTTTGTGGATCACAAATAAAACAGGCACATGCGACACTTTTTGTGGCACAGAGAGAGTGGATCAGTATCACTGGGCTGATAAAACTTGGATAATTCATCAAATTCAGAGTAATAACTGAGTTTTTCTGTAGGAAGCAATCCTACCAGAAAGAGGCATAGACTTGGAGATGTTTTCAACTATAAGAATCACCGACACATATTTAACATGTATCTTTATCTATATTCATACATATTATTCCTAGAAATATAGCTGTATAAAGATTCCAATTAATAGATTAAGATCCTTCCCAGATTTAAGAAAAGAAGGTGAGCAGAAAAAACTACACATCAGCAGGAAAACAATCATATGCATTTTTCACTACTTAACATCCATCTTAAAAAAGATTATTTCAGATATAAATAAATTTAAGGAAGTCTATTACCAGCACATGGACAAAATATAAAAATGCATTTAAATCTGCAGCCTACAGAAAAAAGTTGGGGACTCATGTACGAAGAGAAAAGGATGAGCAGATACCTGGCGATTTTTCACATATTCCAAATATGAAGGAACATCGGGATATCGGCATTCCTCCTCACTTTGAGGCTGAGGGTATTTTTGAAAGCAAATTATGTCCCCATCTTCAATCTGCAGACAATGAAATTAGATAATCATTACCACATTGGATACCATTCTGCTAAAATTACAAAATTACAGTAAAATGATATACCTGGCTCAACCGAAATGAAGCTCTCTTGTCAAAGGCGTTCACACATGACCTTAAGGCTCAATTTAACCTCCTGAAAATATTATGTACATATTTTAACGAGTAATATCTGGAAAATGTTGCACAAAAAGTCTTTTTGTCCACCAAGTCTCACGAAAATTTTGTGGGGCAACAATTTACAAGCATACATTTTTTAATATACTCACTCCAAAATGAGCCATCAATTTGTACAAGTTATTAATAAAAAATCATATATAAACGTCTAACTGGAAAAAAACAAAAAACTGCCAAAATAAATGACAATCACGGAGGTAATGTTGAAAATCGATGAGAAAACAAACCTCATAGAGTTCAATTTCTTCATCAGGATCAAATCCAGCCATTTCATTTAATTTTGTTAGGATCTCAATTGGCTTGCCTGAACTCTTTACAAAAAGCCTACCAGCATATCTGGACAGATGAAATGGATCAAAATCCCGTAAACACTATTAAAAATAGTAAGAAAAAGAAATTAGAAGGTAATTTTCTTCCTTCACTCTATCTCTATAAGAAAAAGAAATTAGAAGGTAATTTTACTCTTCTTCCCACTCTATCATTTACACTTCAATCCCAACCCCTGCAGTTTAATACTTGACACAAACACCAGCTACCCTTTGATGGTAGAGAGTAAGCATAATATTAAATTATTAATGCTAATGATGGCACACAAATCTCTCCCCTGTAAACTATTAAGACGTGACTTTGTTATATGGTTTTTATGGCATAAAGATGTACCGATAATATATTTATACATAATATTATTAACATTTTAACGATAAGTATAAAATAAATAAAGATATAGAGATGCAGGAGAAAAGGGGGTGTCATCCCAGCACAAGATGCAGGTGAATCCCAAAAAGAATAAACCGCAGCATACAAGAAGCAATAAGCCCAAACCCCTTCTCTACATAGTCCTCAAACAATACTGAACTCTCCCCAAAAGTCTACGAAGGACACAACAAAACTTGGGTAGATAGACATCGTGGTAGCAAATGTTCTAAAAGGCGCTAAGCGGGAGGCGGGCGGCCGAGGGGGGGCCTGGTCGGAGCCTATGCGGGATTTTTTATTGTAAGCCAATTTTAATATTTTATAAACATTTATCCAAACAAAACAATAATATAAAGCAAAACAATCTATAATAAAGATAATAAAGGCCTTTGCTTAAAGTTCAAACACATATCCATATTGCTAATGTCAAAAGTCAAAATTCAAACACAAACATGCAATTGTTCAAAATTCAAACATATTTTTAACGTATTAGCTTTATTCATAAATAAGATTGCTATTAAATAATAAAATTTAAAATTTCAAGAATTTAATTCAATATTAAAACTTAAGAAACTAAACATAAATATAAGAATTATATTGAATTAAACTAAATATTACAAATGCATCATCATTTATATAATTTGAAGTTGGTACAAGTTCAAAAAATTACAACTATAATAAAATTATCCATTTTGACTTGATATTGTTCACTTCTTGTTGTGATTTGATATATTACAACCTGTATTATGAATATGGTAAATCATTAGAAAAATAAATATATCAAGATCTGGTTTGGATAGTTATTAAAATAAATAAAAACTCTCCGCCTAGGCCCCGCCTAATTTTCTAGAGGAGGCCTAGGTGAGGCGCCAAGGGAGGGCCTAGGTGAGGCGCCAAGGGAGGGCCTAGGCGGACCTAGGTGGGGATTTTTAGAACACAGTTAAACAAAATAACAAAGTTAGTTAAGGAACAAAGTTCTGACACGAAAAGCAGACTTTTGACAACCTCAAAAATCATTTATTCCTTTTGCACCATAACATTCACCAAAAAATAAGTAGTCATGTCCCACTTCGCCCTCGACATTCGAGAAATCCTGACACATTCTTCCAATAATGAAGGAACTTGACGACAGTCTTGTGCTTTAACCATGTCAATAAATCTAAATATAACTGAAACTATAGTATACAAAATATATTAAATATATAAAAATATCCTAAAAATATAATGTATATCAAAGTTTTCGGCACTCCTTAATATATGTATCATAAAAAAGGACAGTACTCATCTTTGCAGAACTGAGAGTATATTATACACGTATAAACCATATGAAAACGTGCACTCAAATGGGATAGTGGGAGAAGACAAGACAACAAACAGGAACATAATACAGCAAGGGTGTTTGATTTGATAGGGCAAACCAATAAAGTAGTAACTAATTACCTAAGCTCTTCTTTCTTAGGATCGTAAAGCTTGAAGAACAGAAGTATATCCTCCTTAGTTTTGTCAGGTGGTGGAATAGGAAGTAGGTCCTGCAAATTTTGGAGTATCAGCAAGCGTCAAGAAAGCAAAATTACCAAAAGTCTGTCAAATACAAAGGTCCATGACCAGCCCAGGCTCGATTTCCAAGAACAATTTCAGCTCTGCATTGTGCGTCTTATTAGAGACCTCCCTCAACTGTCCGACCTGCATGTGCATATGTAAGTCATTAGCTACAATAGTGTATGTATTCAATGGCTCATATTCGCTGTTTGCACTACACAGCATGTCAAAGCTTGACTTTCCCATTGATCAAATATATGATAGAAAACCTGAAGTGAAATGGCAGTTAAGTGAGAGCGAAGCAGTGAAGACAGCCAGATGATATTACGTAGAGATAACAAGTAGCAAATGAAGAGAACAAATGCAAAATTAATATCCCTGGTGACCACATGCCACACAGTCCCAGCCATTGAAGAACCAAGTATTATTTATCTACTTCAGAACAGAAGGGTGGCTGCCCGCGCGCCGGGGGAGGGCGGGGAAGGAATTAAAAAATAAGATTTTTCTCCCCATGATGACACACCCAATGACTTGTTTACTTATTTTTGAAAAGTTTCAACAGATTTCACATATTTTGTGGTCTTTGCGATCAGATGTGCTGAACGCCAGATGCTAACACATATAATCCAATTTGTAGCAGGAAGAAACCAAAACAATTGAATATCTCAAGGAACGCAGGACAGTTCAAGAAATTTGTATTGAATTTATCATGTCTTCATTTCTTTTTCCATTGAAAAGGACAACATTTTACACACGCACACATGAGAGACTGTGTGTGAGACTGTGAGTTCCCGCTCTTGGGACATGCATATTTATATGGACAAAGACAGGGAAATAGAATCAGCCAACCATCCACATGACGAGTTTCATTTAAAATTCGTCATCCATTTAAACTTTCAACCAGTCAAGAAGCAATAAAGCATTTTCACTAGCAAATTTGTGAACCAACATGTAGCCCAAACATTTGTGATGTCATGGTAACAAGTTGAGCAAAAATGATATTACTAGCAAATGCTAAAATTTACCGATTGTGCTTCCTCCTGTGGTGTCAAAGGTCGATTGGGACGGTATGTATGGTTTTGCCTCTTTGCCCAAATCCAGAAACGTTGAAACTGAACAGGTATACCAAATTCCTTGGCAACCTCCTCCTGCATATTAAATACAATTAGTATTCTACAAGGGAATGTAATAAGGCATGGACACTCGTCAATGAAACATGAAGAGAACAGACATAGAGACTACATATCTCATTAGCCCATAAACATGTATAGAATAGAATCTTACAAACACATCAGAAAGTTAAAAAGACAAGTTATTCTTTCCAGTTTGTGTGAAGAAATAAGATACAAACAACACTTTCATTTACTACAATGCAAATGAAGCATGAAAATGTAGTGCTTTTTAAGAAAGTAACAAGGACATAAATAATGCAAGTGATATGAGATTCCTTAACAGACTATTAATCTAAAAATGCAAGCGAGATGGCTAATTGTATAACACAAAGTGACAAGAGAGGATGCGGAAACTAAGAATAGTGAGACAATTAAAAGTATAAGATAGATAATTATGAATAAATAGAGGAGAAAATGAAACGAAATAAGGCAAAAAGATAGGAAATGGAAATAAAACTTTAGAAGGCACAAAATACTCAAAACATAGATGTCAGGACAAAAAGTTCAAAAATATATTCCGCCAGAAGAGAGATGAGGATATTCAAACGATATGAAATACATAAAAAAAATAGTAAGGAATGTTTGGTATACATAAGTTAAATGGTCTTCAAGACATAGTAACGAAAATATATATATAAACTTGCTACAAAATAACTAAATAGTATCCATTGATCGAGGTGTTGGCAGCAGACCACCTAGTAAGCATCTAGCCTTGGCATATCATTAGCACAAGCGGTTCATATCGCAACCTAACCTTATGATTGTACAAGTCTTAACAGGATAAGCGCAAAATGATAGAGGCTTCAAGGGTATTAATTATGTACTTCTGTTTCTTTTCATTAAGTTTTTTCTACCAAAAGAAAATATCTAGGATATCAAGGGTCGTAAACTTCTAGATAGGGAAAGGGATAGATGAGGTGATACACATTGCAAGAGCCAATTTCATTCATATATTAATTAATGAAAACAAGAGAAACAAGTGTATCAAGCAGCTCTAGGAAAGCGGAATTACTTGATACTCTTATTGACACAGCAAATTGCGTTTTTGAATTCCACTCCCAAACATCACATCTTAAGTTCCAGAACTCTAAATTTAGTAATGTAAACATTTCTTTGTTTTCTACCTTTAATTGCAAAATATCAAAGATTCAAACTTGGTCTTAAGTTCTCAAACATAACATTTGCATTAAACAGAAAATCTAAAACAATCAATTAGTTGATATAACTAACAATCTCTCGCTGAAATTTAGCTTAACTGTGTTTAACTTGATGATTCCCAAATATAAGAATCCATGCAAAGCTACCCTTAACCTAGCACGTTTTAACCTGTTACCAAGTAACATATTTGTTCCACAAACCCGAATAATCCACGATCCAAGTAAATAAAATCCACATAAGCTTCAAATAAATTTTTAAATAGCCACCTATCTCTCCCAACAACTAAAATGCAGTCTATATAGAATTTACCAGCCGCTCAACTAGACTTTCTACTAGGATTATAATACAAAAGGAAGTTCTGGAGTTTGGACAATCTCCAAGCCTTCTCTACACACATCAAAATCATTTACAGCCCCATAGCATAACTAGAACAGAAATTGGCCCATGTAACAGAATAATAGCCTTTGTCCAGCAAATATAGCAATCACCTAAATACCATTCCCAGAAGGAAAACTAAAACAAACTATACCTGACCACAGCTTAATAACCTAAAATGGAAACACTCAATCTCCGATTTATCTGTAATTTTCTTTTTGGTTTTTGTAAATAGTTTCTACATAAATCAAAATCTACCACCTTGATCTTGAACTAAAGCTACACAGGCCCCCAAAAAACTGTAAAAGGAAATGATAAATATAATAACAGCCTAACTATTATTGCTTAATTAAAGCATATGACAGATAAAATGTGAAAAATTAAATAGTACCTTGAATTGGACAAAAGGCATCTGCTTTTGGATACGAAAATTACGAACTTTGTCATGATCAACAAGATCAAAATAAATATCCTTTCCAATCTGTTCTAATAGGTCTTCATCACGAGCAACCTAGATTTTTCAATGAAATGATGCCGTAATTAGATACCCAAAGAGCCTAGATAAGATCTACTTCCACAATATCATATAAACAAAATTGACGTAAAACATCATTACCTTGATAATAGTGTAAAGGTGTGCTTGTGCTTTATATCTTCTTTTATCCTCCTTCTCTTCTTGTTCTTTCTTCAACCTTATCTGGAATGAGATGGTGTACAATTGTAAAACCAAACCAATGCACTTTGTTATAAAGAAGCTGAAATTAGAAAAAGTGTCATATTTAAGCATATACTAACCCTTAGGTGTTCTGCAATGTCTTTCTCTTCCACACCACAAATTATCTTATCCTTGTCACTCTCACGTATATAAACAAGCATGTACGCATTCGAGTACTTAGTAAATTTAAATGGAGCATTATTGAAACCAGGATTGGTCTGGGGCAACTGTTTGACAAAGGCAAGGGAGAGAGTACCAGATGACTTCACAGTGAGGCAACAAATTAGGAAAATTAAATTCTGAAAAGTAATGATGCACAGTACCTCTTCCTCACCACCATATTGCTCCTCCAAGGCTCTCTTCAAATCTTCTTTTGTAACCCGTTCATCATCAAATTTGAACCTAAAACAAATTGCAAATCACAATAACTGCTAGACCACAAAGATTCAAAGTACATGGAATTTTTAATGGGATAAATCAACTTTTGGTACCTGTACTGGGACACGACTTACAATTTGGTATCCGAAATGAAAAAAGTTACAAACTGGTGATTGTACTCAAAAAATCTTACACTCCGTTAAACATTAGGGACACGACTTACAATTTGGTATCCGAAGTGAAAAAAGTTACAAACTGATGATTGTACTCGAAAAATGTTACACCGTTAAACAGTAGGGTTTCATCTTTATTCTGTTTGAAAATTAGGGTTCTCTTCTTCTGTCTTTCTTCTTTTTCTCTCATTCTTCTTGTCTCGATTCTCCATTGATTACTGGTTCTCATATATTTATTAAAAGGTTTTCAGTGTTTAATTGAAAGGATGAGCTCGTCTTGGAGTGGAATCGTAAATGAAATCGGGGAAGAAGATTGTAGTTCATGCAACAAAAATGAATGGATTACACCAGAGTTCCCAAGTCGGTGCCACTGTGGAGCAATGGTGCGAATGCGGGAGGCAAGAAAAGATGGAACAAAACATCGAGGATCTTCTTCACGTCGACTTCGCTTCTCTCTCTGTATGTTTGTCTCTCCCGTTGGATCAATTTTAACGATTATTTAAAAATTGGAAAGTACAAGCACCAGATTACAAAATTTTTTGAGTACAATCACCAGTTTGTAACTTTTTTCACTTCGGGTACCAAATTGTAAGTCGTGTCCCTAATGTTTAACGGAGTGTAACATTTTTCGAGTACAATCACCAGTTTGTAACTTTTTTCACTTCGAATACCAAATTGTAAGTCGTGTCCCAGTACATGTACCAAAAGTTGATTTATCCCAATTTTTAATATCATTACAACTACATACATGCAAGCGCAAGCCTGATAATGCACAACACTTGCTAAGGAATTTTAAAATCTGGAGCATGAGAGAAAGAGTGGAGAAAGAAAAGAATAAAAAGAATGCTCCCCTAAAACAGTGCAGCGGGCGACTTTAAAGGGCCTTATTGTAAAAGGGGTTCGCTGTTAAACGTAACGAACTCCACTACCTTTATGGCAAATAAACTTAAGAAAAGTTCAATATTGGCCGTCCACGATCTGTATGGATAGCTATATAGCCTCAATAGCCAATGCTAGCTATTGATCACTGCCCTATAACTTGGAGCAATCATTAAGATGACGTCATTTGTTTAAGCATTCTTAGTAATACAATGTATTCAAAGTTGAGAACTTCAGAATATTTAGGCATATTATGTGTTCATACCATTGATCAGAGAGGGTTGGCCTGATATACGCATAATAGTGTCCTCCATGCACCCCACCACTATGAACTAAAACACTGGAGAAAAAGGAAACAGGTGTAAGCCAAAAAACACTTGCATCTCAAAAACAAAATGTATCACAGGCAAAACTATTTTTCACTGAAACAAGGGTGAGAAACAAGGGTTTTTATATAGATAGATTAGGAGGCCTGATGCAACAAACTACTATACATTACCAAATACAAAGAATATCCTGTCTCATAGCTAAAAGGATTAGAAACTATCATTTTAACAACGAACTCACAACACCAAAATAAACACTTAGTTTTGACTTTTCTAGTCAGAGCGATTATTTGTAGAATTAATAATTAAACATATATAGATCAATTTTTGAAATTACAAAATTTGGGGTTACTAGTAAATTCTACGCAGCTTCTTATTCAGTCCCTCCGCCTATATTTTCTAAAAAATATTAATACTGTTACAAAATTTGGGGTTAGAAGTAAATTCTAAGTAGTTTCTTATTATCATAGTCCCTCCGCCTATATTTTCTAAAAAATATTAATACTGAAACGATTGATTTGACTAGAAAAGTCAAAATCGGGATTTATATTAGGCCGAAAGGAGTATTTAACAAAACACCAAGTATTATATATTAACTTACCCAGGAAAACCTTATATCAGATACTTTTATATTAAAGGTCTATTAGGAGAGTCATTTCAACAAACCATTGACGACATTAACCAAAAGCAATTTCTAATCAACCAAAGCATGAGAAATTTCCAATGACGCAATTTAATATTAACCATTCTACTTGCAACTATGTAGGTTTTATATTATTTCAAAAATACCAAATTTTGAAAATTATATTCCTCATGAAAAACGTAAGCCTAAATGCTTTTGAAGTAAGATATACTCCGTTTGTCTTTAAAAGGATGGTCAAAATACATTTTGCACACAAATTAAGAAAAGTAAAGTAGAGGAAAGAGAGTATAAAAATTTCCAAGCTTATCCCTGGCCCAACAAAATTACATAAAGTGAGGAGTTTTTTTCCTTTTATATATATATATATATACACTAGTGGATCCCACTATATAACATATTAACCTTTTACTTTATATACTTTGGTCATCCTTTTGAGGACGAAGTGAGTAGCTTTTCAACTAGTAAAATGTCAAAGGGAAGTGGACCTTAACTACTAGGAATATTGGGGAGAAGGACTTCACATAAGCTTTATCCCTTGTCACCTTGTGGCCTTATATAAAGTGAGGAGTTTTTCCTTTTTCTATATATATACTAGTAGATCCCACTATATAACATATTTACCCTTTACTTTATATACTTTGGTCATTCTTTTGAGGACGAAGTGAGTAGCCTTTTAACTAGTAAATGTCAAAGGGAAGCGGACCTTAAATACTAGGAATATTGGGGAGAAGGTAAGCAAATAAGTAAAATATATCGTTTCAACTCTGTACATGGACACACTCATAACCAATTTCATTTAAATAATTCAACCAACCACATGGAGTGTCATGAAAATAACAACAAATATATATTAGAAATATGGGGCAACAACATGGTTCAAAGTATCGGCCGTTACGCCAAAATATCAACATATTAGTTAGGTATCAGTCGGTGCTGAACCGCAACCTCGACACGAATCATAAAATTAGGAAGTATTCATGGTAATTTTAGGCGAAATTTCGGCAACTCGCATAATCGGACGAAATAAAAGAGAAATCTCGACATAACGTAGCCGGTTCGAACTAAATAAAAGAGAAATCACAGAGTAATGGGGAGAAACGCCAAACACAAAAAATCAAATATGCTAAAAGCTATAAGGTGAAACGACAAGAGAACGAATTTTTCCCCATACATTATACCTATGTAGTACCTAGTTGTTAAGTACTCCCTCCGTCCCAGGATAAAAGTCCTGGTGGACTTTTCACGCATATTAAGAAGAGGAATAAAATGACAAAATTGTCCATAATAATGTCATTAAATATGGAGAGAGAATTAGAATAAAAAAAAGTATGAAATATTTAATGCTACGGGCATAATAGGAAAAAATGTGTAAAAGTTTGGTTATTAAAAGAAAGTGGACATTTAATATGGGACAACCCAAAATAGTAATAAGGACTTTTATCCTGGGACGGAGGGAGTATATCTTTAAAAATATAAAAAACATGTACTTAACATATAATTAATTAAGCTAAATTATACTTAAATTATTATTAAATTGTACCTTTATAGTTTCTAGTTAAGTACAACTTAAAAAAAAATTACACATAAAATATACTTAGTTAAGTTAAATTGTACTTAAATTATGCAAATCATGTATGCTCAATTATTTGAGCTAAAACAACATCAATCTCAACTTTATTTAAACATAAAATTGATTAAAATATTTTATTATTTGGAATGTTGACTAGATACTTTTTTAACTTAATTCATTCCTCTTATTGCTTTTATTATTTAGAATTTTTCAAAACTTTTTTATTGTTTTCGACGCTCCTAACTAGCTAATAAAGACTTATCTATATCGAAACCGATCATCGAGTCAAAAAATAACCTTCCAAAACATAGTCAACTACCGCGACTTTGAACCATGGGCAACAAAAATTGTGATACTCTTGAACCTTGATACTTTGAGAGACTAAATAATGTAAAATGTTAGGTCCAAGATATAGAAGTAAAAGCATATTGAAAAAGATTAGGCAAAACAAAAGAGGGCAAAAATGAGACAATCAATTGATGGCTTTAGAATGCTCAAAGCAACAGTTAAGCACTAGTTAATAACAAGAAGAAAGGTTAAAGTTCAATTACAGTTACAGTTACAGCTAGAAAAAACAAAAGAAAAACAGTTGGCTAGGCTTATTTTCTCCCTAGGTAAAGGGGGTAGTTGTAAAAAAAATTGAAAAAGAAAAAATTTTATAAATAGAAAAGAAAATATACAATAAATGGGGGACTAGACTAAAAAAACAAAAACAAAAGAGCACTTAAAAAAGTGCAACCCTCCAATCTCTACATAAAATGATAAAATACCTTTAAAGAACCCCATAGCAAAAGCCAAAGAAACGCAAGAAAAATAACCCTATCATTCAATAGCTTTAAAGATAAGCAACTTTCACTAAGCCACTTAGCATTATGCTCATTCCAAATTCCCCACAAAATAGAAAAGAAGGCACACTTTCATAAAATTTTGGCATCCCTCTTCCAAATCCTCGAAAACGAATTAGTAGCAAATCTTTAAAAACTTAGGAAGCTTAAATATGAGAAAATCTGCTTGCTGCACTCGAGAATAACTTAGATCCCTGAGCAAATAATGAATAGATCCTTACGAGGCATGATTTAATTAAACATAACAGGTTACCTGATCAATTTTTCAGTACAAGTTAATTCTCACGCCAAATCATATAAAAATGTACATTCACATACATAGAGATAACTGGTATAACAATTTATACCTATGGAGAGTGTAAAGGTTGCGAACGCTCCTATCTGCATCTGGTGATAAATATTTTCCATCCTCCCTATCAAGGTCAAGCTCCAAAGGAAATTCATATCGGTCATTTATCTGCACAAGCAAATCAAGAAAAACATTAGTCAGAGGAAACATAAAGAATAATGAAAAGTCACAAGGTATAAGGTTTAAAACTTGATGCTAATACGTTAAATTGAAGATGAGTAAGTTGTAACCACCACAAATATAATACTACCTATTGTCTGACTACATAATGTAAGGACAAGATCAAAATGCATTCAAAGATCATGGGATTTGACACCTAAATTTCAAAAGTGAACTCATTTATAGATATTCTCAAACTCAATTAGGGTCGCGAAGTAAATTCCAAGAGCAACTGTGTTGAATATATAACAGTTAACAATCCCCAAAAAAAAGAACATATATTGATCAATCCATAGGGAAAATGAATAAACTACAGAATTTTCCCATGGACAACTCAAGCATCATAAAATTACAGATAGAACTAATATATAAATACTTAACTACTATATATAAAATTAAATACAGTTGACATTGTAAACAAATTTCTCATTGCTGGTAATGGACCCAAGGGAAGAATTTTCACAATAACTCCATCTCAATTTATCTTCAAGGATCAAGTCCATAACAGAAAATAGCTAGAATGCTGAACACAAAAGATGTCAACACCATCAACAGATTATCTTGTGGAAACTACTCATATTGACATCTCTAAATAAAAATTATATAAACAAAGTAAATTTTATATTTTATACTAGAAAGCCAAAGGCATGCAAACATGCACATCAACGAGAAAATAAACATATTTGAAACAGTGCCCATCACTTACCTTCACCATGGTGTCCCGCATGAAATCATATTCAAACCGCTTTAACTGAAGTTGAAGAACGGGAGGGAACTCAATAAATAAGACACCCTTCTTAGCATCCTGAAATTAACATATCAATAATTTATCTTCAAAATATATTAAAAAGATGAAATGGTAAAGGTTCGTTAGAAAAAATATTCAGGAGCTCCAATTTAGGAAGCAAATAACTGAAATGGACCAAGATAGAGATGCACATAAGCGAAAGAATTTCCACCAATCTAATTTTAAAGTAATAAAAGGGGTTTTGACAAAGAGGAGGCTCTCCTCAAAACGTCGATACTGGATGTTATTGTCACGCCCCCAAATCCGGATATCCTTCAACTCCTAATATGGTATTGACGATACAACTTCATCTATCAAATCTATCAATAATTCTATTGGTTTAACTAGTTTATTACAAACATTACATCAATTCTTTACCTCCATCCCTAGATCGCAATATCTTTCCTTAATATTTACTAATATTATACTTGGTAAAAACTCATTTAATTAAAAACTTAACATCATACTCTTTATTCCAGAATCGTAAACTTTACAATTTTCGGTTACATCTCAAAGTCATAAAAATTACAACTTATTCTAATGCATTAAATATGCAACTCCTCCAACCCTACTTCCTCTTGAGTATTTCATAACTTCAATCCAACAGTAAACCCTTCTTCTCAACTTCATCACCATTTATCTATCTTAGACTTTCAATATGAGCAACCAGTCAATTCCCAAAAAAAGAGGCTTTTTGTTAAAACAATGCTCAATTAGACAACCCCTTTCTTCGACAGAACTTTTTAGACATTGTCAATATTGTTAATCTAACATAGTTAAATGACTTCTACATCTACTAGCTTAAATGTAAAGTACATTATACATTTTTATAATAATTCCCAACTCTTTTAATCAAATCTTCAAAGTTATTACAACTTTAAGTTCTATTACAAATAAAAAAGATCAATTATCTACTCTTCTTTAAGTTTCCGTTCTCTTGCTGACTCTTACGGTAATACTTTCTTAACTGTAAATGAAACATATTTGCAAGAATGAGCATAAGATAGCTCAGCAAGTCTAACACATAACATATAAGAGAACTCACATTTCTCTGATTCAAAGAAATGAATAGCTCAACAAATGATAACAATTGTTCATAATAGTAAATTGAGGGTTGTTAAACTAAGAAGTGTTTGTCAGTCATAAGACTTAGAACTCTCCATTCGTCAGTCATAAAGACTTAGAACTTTATGTAGATATTATAAAGAGATCAGCCTAATAATATCCTATCTTATGCATAACATCTATACTAACAACTTTTGTTTTCAACAATATAGGAGTCGGTTACCCAACACATCATAAATTCCCCCATGAATAAGGGTTGTTCATTTCAGTTACTAACCTAGAGATTCTACCCCAAAACAATTTAGTTTGGCATAATAAACTCAACTCAAATAAAGAATTATAACAATTCAATATCTCATCAATAATTATTCCGAAAAGAATAACTCAATACTTGAGTTAAGCCAAATCAAATGGCAAATAACTCTTCTCAATAAATCATTTCACAATATATAATGAACTTCATAATTCAAAGAAAGAATTAAATGAAATTCAACAATTTAAAACACATCGTTGCACTTTGCGTGAGTCCATAAATCGAATGAGTCAGAAAACTTGCCTGATAGTGTCTTCTATGTTTACGCTAATTTTTTGTATTTCGTATGGCCTATATTATTCATTAGGTCAACATACAATTAGTCATAAACATGATTTTACTCTTATTACTTAATTAATCTTGAGTATGAATTTTATTTCAATAATTTATTACTTACTATGTTTGATTTTAATATTAACATACATATCATGCTTTCTCATTTAATTAGTTTGTCTAATGAAGCAATTTAGTAGCTAGTTTTATCAAGTTTTACAACATAAACATACTAACATGTATAATCATGTTTTACTTTCACATTTACTATGTGATCTTACTATGCTCTCTCTTAGAATTGCTTTGGAATTTAATGAAGGTTATTAGGCATGAGGGTCTTATTTATAGGCAACCAAGACTTGGGGTATAATAGTTATCACACCGCAACCAATCACAGTGGCCAACAAGACCACCAAGCCATGGTTCACATAAGGCCACCAATGCCTAACAACTCCACCACTTACAATTGACCAACAAGGCCATGTCCTACCACTTGTGTCTTGCAACAAATGTGTTGCAAGGCAATAGGCCACGTCTCACCTCTCCAAGTTTGACAGCACCACAAGCAAACCCTTAGGCCACATCTCTCCATCATCATATGCTTGACAACACATCAAAGCAAGTAAAAGTTAAATTGATGACTAACTTCATAAGGCAAGAATACTTGCATAAACCATATGTAAGTATTTCATACTTACTAAATGGCCAAAAATACCCCTACTTTCTCTACACCATAACCGAATCCTATTTAGTTTGGTTACTCCAACTAGTTAGTCGTAATCGCCGACTTTGAGTTTTCGTATTTTTACTATATAATTTTCTAATTATACACGTATTCTACTCGTATAATATTTTGTATTGTACTCGTATTATTCTCGCGTATAATAATTCATATTGTACTCGTATTATTCTCGAATTAGTGAATAGTGATTTCATATCTAGGTTTTAACCCTTAGGTTAGATTTTCCAAACTTAGTTTACTTTCTGGTTAGCTTTCTCAACTAATATGGTTAGTCAAAATTGTTGACTTGTTTTTATGAATAATGGTTTCCTAGTTATGTTATGCAAAAAATTATATACTTAACCTTATAATGAAACTATAAACATTCAATCACATAATACATAATTTCAATCACCAAAACATCCTTTATTAATCATATAAGATTACATTACAAGTCTTATAAGCATTCGGAATATTACAGTTATATCAGACTAAAACAAAGTATTCCTAGGGACTGATATTTTCTCGGACACTTGAACAAAGTTCACACTGATTCATTAACTTGAGCACATTCTTGGGAGTATTTGGGAGAATCTCTCAACTAAGATTCTAACTAATTTCCTTTCATTTTCCCCAAGTTCTGGAGCATAGTGCTGTTATTTTTGAAAGTTTCCTTAATTAAATACTCTCCAAAGTCTAATGAATTGCAAGAATTACAATAATTTCACCATATGAATGCACTCACAGAACAAATTGCATCTCACAAAATTTAGCCGGAAAAAAATTTGCATCTCACAACATAATCTGCATTCCTCAACTCTCCCTTGAATAAACTAACTAGAGAGTTCTTTTCAAAAATGAAGCCAGGATTCCAAACTTCCAATTACACCTTTAAGACAGCAAAAAAAAACATTCAAACGCTACGGAAAGCGCATAAAAAAGATAAGATGCGTTTGCTTGACCCATATCATGACTCCAGACAAAGCTACTGCCCAGGCTAAGGAAAACCTAAAAAATACCAAAGCCACTGAGTCGAGCACAGAAAGCTAAGCAGTGGTAGTCAAACCAAAAGGAAACGATATTAAACGAAAGCTAAAAAGACCTTGCCAGGAAATCTTCTAGATTCTAAGCAGCCTCCAATGAGATAACCATATTCGCCCCTTTTCTTATTAACATGATCTGAATCAAATTATGTAACCAATATCAAATGCTGTTATAGGCACCAACTGTTCCAGATTAAGCAAAAAGCTGGAAAAGTAACAAATCCTGGTAAACTGGTTTAACTGAGCTTTGTTCTTTTTGAGTTATTTAACTGGCACTGCCTCATTCTATAATTTGGGCTTGGGACTTCCAGCTCATACGGCACTTTCAACTTTGAATAATAAAATATCATATGGGTCCACTTGTATGACAGGTTTTAAGCTCAAGCAGGTATACTCATATGAGACAGCTTTCATCACTCAGAATGATTGCAGTTCCTTCTGCTCGAGTCCAATCTCACCTTTGAACTTATTTAGCTATTATAAATATGGTGATTATAAATATATATATATATACATATATATGATAGAATTATTCAACTAAAAAACAGAAAATATTACTCCTTCCGTTCCAAAATTAGATATAAATTTTTCCTTTTAGTCCTTTCCAAAATTAGAGATATCTATTTTTAGATTATAAAGTGACATGAAATTTTTAATACGCCAATACTCATACTCTAGGAAAATTGAGTATTCTCATATCGGTGATATCACCACTACTATATTTCTAGCAAATGTTAGGAATATATTTGGAAAAATAAAATATCCTCAAATGTCATTGTTTTGAAAATGTATCTCAACTTCTGGAACGGACGGAGTCATTATAAAATATTCTATTTAATCCATTTGCTTGTTTTGTCCTGGGAAAATGAACAAAAGATGCAAGATCAAGGAAACCCAAAAGCTAAATTAGTTTTGATTCAAGATAGTGTATTATTCGTCACTAGCTAAAATAAAGATTAACAGAATAATGTGTCTGCATTTCAAAAATAATTCACAAACTAATTAAATTCTCAAATTGGAAATTCTTTGCAAATTTCAATCAAGTATAAAGTTATGATAATTTGGGAGACTGATGAGTTGGTTTTATACCTACGAATCTGGTATTGTTTAGCTTAATTATAGTTATCTTATTTTTAGTATCTTTTTATTGATTTTTGTGTTTATTTCTTGTAAGATGGAGCTGGAGGGACAAATTGGTCATTTGGGAGAAGAAAAGAATTAAAAATCATTAAAATTGAAGTTGAGTGACATTTTTGTAAATACACGATTTCAGTCTAGCGCCTAGTTCGCTTGGACAGAGTTATTCCTAGCGCCTAGTGCGCTAGTACACGGCCAGAGTTGGTGTTTTTGCTATTAAAATGGATTTTGAAGCCAAACAAGAATTTTGATGATGGTTTGGATCAATACAAAAGGCAAGAGACTTCAGAGAACGACGTATCAAACACTTTATCAAGAGATTTGCAGAGACAACGAGGAAAACACGAAAGAGGTTTCAAAGGCTAAAGATCAAATGGAGGATTAGGAGCAATCTAACAAGTTCTTCTAATCTTTTCTCTAATTCTTAAACTTTGTAATTATCTTGGATGATCGGATTATTAATTTGGATGATGTTTTCCTTTGCCATTATGAACTAAATTTTAATTAAGATTGCAACAAAACTTGGTATGTAATTTAAATTAAACCTTCCCATATAATGAAAGTTGATTTTTATTGAATTGTTTATTATATCTTATGCTTATTGATTAAGTGTTTGGCCAACAATTACCGTGATAATCTATATAAAGTTGGAAAATAGAGTATAGATTGAGATCTGGATATAATAGCATATGTTCATATAATCTGAATAGGGTTAATACGATTAGCATGTAGGATAGGAATATACCTATGTGTCTTTTGTATTCATTGAAAGAATTTGTGCTTAAAACTCTAATTAACTTGATTCACATAGGAATATAGTAAGTTGATTGATTAGGGTGTTCCTTGTAATTCTGTATTTTAAGGAAAGGATCGAATTTAAGGGGATTTGTTCACGTGTCTTTGGAAGAAGAGAGTGAATACTATAAAGCATTCTTGGATAACGATTCGTGTTAATTAACTAAATTAAATGGAAAATAAATTGATTTAAATGAAATACCGAGGGAAGATGTAATCTTAACCTCTTAAATCTACAGTGAATCTTGTGAACTTTGATCTTATTTATTAATTTTGTTAATTTAAATTTTCATATCACAAACATTATTTCGTAGTTTAAAATAAGATTAATTGGAATTGGTAATTGATAAATATTAGCATATTTCCTCGTGGGAACGATACTGTTAAAATTGTATTACTTGTTGACCACGTATACTTGTGTGTATTCATTGATTGCAAAATCAACCAACAGAGACACTCCCAATAGATAACCTATGCACGGTAACAAACTATGCAGAATCCAAATGAACAGAGTTTTGTCATGGTAATAGAAAAAAACACTACAATCCATCATGCATAAACACAGAGGCTAACCTGTAAACCGTGTTCTTCAGCATGATACTTATTGTCACCCTCGAGACGTTCAACCTCTACATACTTGTCAAAAGAAGCATATACATCCCGACATCCTTTGACATCAAGTTGAAGATCTGGAAGAATTAAATGCATTCCAAGCACTTAGATTGTTGAAGTACAAGTCTAGAAAATCAACCTTCTGCCAGTAACACATACCATAAAATGATTCTTTTCTTGTAGATTTAAAGTCCACGTTGATGCATTCAATGTAATTCATATGATGTCCCTCAAACAACTTCTGTATTGTCCCCTCCACAACCGTTCCCTGATCCAGCAGAATAGTAATTAAAATATCATAGGGAAATATGACCATTGAACGCTGCAAGTGTGGAACAGATGATACCTTCATCTTATCTTCAAGCTTTTCACTCAAGACTCTGTTAAGTTCTTGAACATCATGCTGCATGAAAGAATCATATGTGTCCCAGCCAAAAGACTTGGTTAATTCTTTTGTTGCAACACTGGTGTCATTATACTGGAGTTTATAAAATAAACTCTGCAGAGCTAGGGGAATGCTTCCTGAGGGAATATCATTCTCAGTTGTTGGCATATGATACACAGCCTGATACAGATATTAATGAATGAGATTAATCCTTTCCACATAAAGACAAATTATGAGTGATAAAAACTGAGCACACATCCTAACCTTCCTGAAATAAGGTATATGGTACAAAGTTTGAAGGAGAGAATTCATGTAACAAGTTGCTCCTTGGTTTTTGAGTCCAACAAAACCAGTCTCTTTTTTTGAGTCATATGTCCAGTAGTCAATGACCTTACGTACAGCAACATCGGCTTCAATTATGCATGTATCATTCATAAGAAAACCTTTATTTGGGTCATAGAGCTCACTAAGAGCCATGAAAGATGTGAAGCCCCAATCACTTTCTCTTGCATGGAATTGGTGTTGTGTGTCTGCAAAATCCACAATTTCTTTGAAATAAGCAACAGCATTGTGGTTGAGAACAGAACAAATCTAACATACATTTAATAAGTGATCAGCATCTGCTAGATGTAAACAAAACAAATCCCATCATCTATTGCTACATATGAGGTCACAACTAGAGTCTCCAATCTCCTCGTCCAGTGGCAAATAACAAGCCTAGTCTCATTTCCTTTAACCTTTTTCAAGGGGTGGAGATTTATGAAGCCAAATTTAAAATACAAGAATTAAACCTAATGGAAGCTTAGTAAACTTCTCAAACCAAAGTGCAACTGCTCCATGCAGAAATGAAAGCTGAAGCTATCATTCATAGAAACTAGCTTCAAGTCTCACCTACAACTTTTGAGCTGGTACTGATCTATATCTGGCCAAATTCTGCAAACAGACATCAATGCAATCATGACAAATTAATGGTCTCTTTTTCTAGGTTTCTAGGACCAAAATGATCATACATTAGTCCTTTATTAGAAAATAATTAAACACAAATATGATTAAAAGTTTAAAAATGTTTAACCAAATATTTCATTTGTTTCAATCAAGTAAATGTTGCCATTTTCTAGAATACAATTATTAACTTAACTTGGGAACTGAGTTTCATGCATTCAAGTATTCAACTAAAAATAAATTTGCCAGAGGTATACATGAAAACACAAAAAGACAAACCACAAATCCACAAGAATTTTAAAAAAATTCAACATCTCTAAAAGGACTTCTACCCCCTGCCCTAATCTGCAGGTGTCAATTTTAAAAAACATGCAGACGCGTTTTACTTGTCCCAAAAAGAAACACTCAAGTGTGATGGAAAAAGAAATATGAAATCACCTATTTTTTTCAATAGGAAATCATCTTTATTTTTTATGAGAAAATGAACAATTACAATGGGTTGCCTCCAGAATTACCCAATGATGCTTAGTGCTATTTATTAGTACTCTGCCTCCCACTGTCTGATAACCTCAATGGGTTTCATTTATTAGTTCCCAAGCCCTTTATCTATTAGATCATCTTATTTAGCATATACATATCCTTAAAAAACATTCCTTGACCATATCGCTTTCAACTTGCAATGATAATGTGATTTCTATATTTGATTTGATCACCAGGATCTCATTAACCTTTGGACGTAACATCAGTGTTCTGTAAACGGCAATAATGAAGTTTTGGCACGCATGTTGATCTGTATCAACATTTGCTTCCAAGTTCAGCACTACTGTCCTCCGATGCAGAAAATGTAAATAACTCACATAAACCATTTTATTTCTATTATTATACACCATAGGAGAATGAAAATACATCAAACAAACCTAGTTTGTTTTTATCACATATTCGACTTAGTAAGGCAGGGCAAAAAGGCGGAAGGAAGAAAAATGAGAATAAAAAGGAAGAATAATCAAAAGTACAAAAATTCTATACATATATTCATTCCAATGAATAATAATGATGTGTTACATCAGTTTACATAGGACTAAAAGAAATCCTACAACTTAGGGACCAAACCCTGATACTACATAGGTAACCTAATTTAACAGGGAAACAAACTCCCAATAATAATCTACTATAATTAGAAATTCTACTATAATCTACTTTAATTAAAAAATCTAGAATTATAAAACTACAATAATAAAACATAATTAATGATCACAATTATTTTATCTCTTGCTAATAACAAATACATAATGAAAAAATAATCTCTTGATCTGTTCTCCCCATTCCGCATCACTTGTGCATTAAAATTTTCCGTTCATTTATGAATTTCTTTACTTTTCACTTCATGTTTGATGTATTTCTCTAAGAAAACTGTTTCAATTATTAGTCGGAAGATGATGAGTAACAGTATTTAACAAGTATTTGAATTCAAGGAAGATGGGTGAAACCCTAAGGTGCAGGAGACTGCACATCAAGTGATTGGGATTTTATTTTGGGAATTCATTTCGTCGAAATACTCTTGGGAGATTTGGTGAAGCAATTTCGTAAACATGGACCCAAAAAAAAGAGAAAGGTAGACATTAGGACTTGCGTCAGCTGCTCCATCTTTGGAAGAAAAAAGGACAAAGAGATAAAGAGGAAAACTTACCTTTTAGGGGTTCATCGGCAATTCAGAAATAGGGAGGCAATTGAATGCTCCATTCGGTGACACAAGTTCAGATAGAGAGGTATAATTATCTTTCTCCTTCTCTTTCGTCACTTTCCCTTTCCTCTCTTTCCCTTTAATAATAATTAAATAAGTTCATGATTTAGATAGAGTATTTGAGGATGCCTATTTTGTTTTGTGATTGTGGGTGTTCAACTTTCTCTAACTTATGTTTTGTTATCTTCCAATGTCCACATAGGAAAAGCGATGAAACTATATATTTGTTGGATTACCATTAATCATTTTTACTTTTGAAAAACAAAATTGTCATATACTCCCTAATCCCTATGTTCCAAAATATAAATATTTGACTTTTAAAGTCAATTTTAAAAATTTTCAAATTCAAAATTAGCATAAATTCATTTAATTTTAATCAATAATGACAAAAATTGTAAACTATCTAATAAGTACTACTAATTATACTAATTATAAGATTTATTGTACCATAATATTTAATGAAACTATATTGATTTTAAGTTTTAAAATGTCACAAATTGACTTTCAAAAGTCGATAATAATCTTATAATTTGGTATTGAGAAAGTATATTATATAGTTTTTAAAAACTAAGAATGTGTCTTCCACTCCACTCCTAAACCTCTTATTTTTCAAAACAAACCCCCATACCCAATGTTGGGCACCCAAACCCCCATTTTTTAAGAATTGACAAACCCACTTACCCAGTGTTGTGTACTCGTATCCTTCCTTTGATGATAGTAAGATTCATGATTTTTGAGAAATACAGATATAGATGTGTGTCTCTAAGCTTGAATATGGAAAAACCCCATATCCCAATTTATTAAGATTTGACGAACCCTCGTACCCTAGGTTGCACACCCGTATTTGTATCCTTGCTAGCTTTTAGGAAATAGAGCTCAATATTTAATTTTATCTAATATATGTGAACTACCTTCTAAACAGAAAATGCTACATTATAACACTAACTGGTATACTTAACACAAAGATGGATTAATATAATATAATGGGTCAACGTTGTTAGAGTGAAAACGCCAAAGATGATGATTCAAAAACGTGGTGTCATATTATTTCCATATTAGCTTTAAATGGTCCCATCCCACATTGGATGTATGGCCAACTTGGTGTTAGTTTCCTGGTCTTGGGCTCTCCACCCCTAACATCAAGGTTGGGCTCTCCTAAGATTTAAGACATAATGTCAAACCCACCAGAAAAAATAAAAGAAACAAAGATAAAAATAAAAGAGAAACAAAGAGAAAAATAAGAGAAGAAATTAGTTAGTTGCTAAAGGGAAGAAGAGGAGGAGAGAAGAACTATTCAGTTATTTCAAAAGCTTGAAGGTTTCATAAGAATGAGGGAGGGAGGGAGGGAGGAGGAGGAAATACTCCTAACCTACAGCATACACAAGCTAACACTCATGTGCATACAAAGTATCTAACTAGAATATACTAACTATTTTAGTTATGCCCAGTTTACCCTTCCCTTTGCAATCTAACATTCCCTCCTCTTTAAGAACATTTATGTCCTCATGAATTTGTATCAAAAATAGAACAGTTGTAACCCAAGCTGATGTCTCTCCCTGATTTCCTCCAGAATCAAAGATGAAACTTTCGAGTTTGCTCATTAAAACTTTGTCATTGAAAAGCCCGTCTACATGTTCAATGAAAAGTTGTGCTTTACAAATCCTTTCTTGAATTTTCAGTTGTTGGTGCCCTCAAATTTCAAGGGATACCCCACATTTTAAATGAAAGATTCTAGAATATACTAACTATTTTAGTTATGCCCAGGTTAGCCTTCCCTTTGCAATCCTGACACATATCCACGAGTGAGCCATCCAAGTCTATTTTTCTCTTTCCACGAGCATTATTTTTCTACACATCTTGTAAAAGATACTTAGTAAATTGCAAAAGGCAATATTGTTATACCAAAACTGCTTTATGTTACACTTAATAAAACACGTGAGGAACTCAGGATCTCCTATCTCTACATAGACGTCTGTAAATGATTCATCTCTGCCATTTTTCCTATTCCTATCCTATCATTCTTAACAATTTCCACCAGTTCTATTGACGATCAGATTTAGCCACTAAAGATATCCTACTACAGCAATGAGGAATGTTCTTTACAGTATCTAGGAAATTATACGTGCATTATACTGTAGAATTCTGTTTAAAAAACAGAGAAATTTATAAAGAAATATAGACTCTGAACTATATGTTAGTGGAATAATAACAAGCATGAAGTTCATATATATGCAAGACATAAGAGCATAATAGATGTTACCTTTCTTTAGTGTGTACTTGGGTTGAATTTGATTCACAACGGCTAAGCTGAACTGCGCATATCTACTCCACCCGTAAGGCAATGTTGATGAATCCGCAACATCTAAATACATTGACAAGTGGTCCACATTGTTTCCCTTGGGAAAAATAAGTACACGCCTGAGCCACCCAAAATCACAATCACAGGTCACAGCTCACATAATAAAAAAGGCAAACCCTATATAAATAAGTTAAACCAAGGGGTGCCAGTCAAATACCATTTATAACCACCAACAACAAAAATATCAGAATAAAGCTTCTTGGTGTTCAGCCTAGAAAAGTTGTCGATAGTCCATGTGAACCTAGATGCCTGTGGCTGCTCATCAAGTGCTTGATTCTCCACTGTGTTTGTGCTTTCTGTTTGCGGTACTACTAATACAATACCAAACAAAGACCCAACATAAAAAGCAACTCAAGACCCACATTGCATCACATCTATTACAAAATTAAAATTCCAGTAACAGTGATTTCAATACACATTGAAATTAAGATGAACAGAATAAAACCTTCCATAGGCTGAGGACCTTCCAAGAGCTGAGGACCTTCCAAGGGCTGAGGACCTTCCACGAGTTCTGAATGCGGCACAAGCATCTCCTCATCGTCTTGCTGTAGAACACACACGCATTAGGTAAAATAACAACCAATCGGGCGTCTGATCCAGTAAACCCTAACCCTATCCCCTGAATCAAAACCCTAAATTTCAAAGACTGACACAATCACTTATGATCACATATAGAAAGAGGAGTAGAATGCAAAATTCAGATTTTTGGTATGGAGAGAGAAAAGAGAGGTCTTACATCCAACGGTTGAGGAGTCATCAAAGTCATGGTTCAAGAGAGGAGGTTCGTCCGATCAATGAATCTGGTACAATTAAGTTTAGGAGAGAAAGAGAAAAATACTGTAAATATAAAGGGAGAAGAGGGAGAATGGGCTATGCGAAGGAGAAACACTACAGAAACTGAGTAGAAGAGCGAAAGGCTCTGTGTTCCGAATTTTGGTTTTCAATGGAAGGGATATGTTGGGGATTTGATTGAAATAATGGGGTAATTGTGTAAGAAAGAACGGAGAAAGGGGTAGGGTTTGCTTCCCCTTCGGTGAAAAATTGGTTTGTGAACGACGAATGAGGATTACCCATGTAAGTAAAGAGGGATCAGTTGTGTATTTATACCATAGTTATTCAAATCTCAATCCAGATCGTAGGATTGTATAGGATCACGATCTCATCAAGATAAAACGATTCGGGTCGGAGTAAAATCATAACTACTACTATATATAAGATCGCATAGAATTATGTGGAATCATATAGGATCCTATCAAATGAGCTAAAAGTATGCATCTCGACTCTTTTTAACTTGTAAAAGTGACTTGGCTAAATTAACAAAATTTAAACTTCTAATTTCTAAAACTTTTAATTTAATAGGTATAAAATATGGATAAAATATATTTGATTTTTAAATATTGCTACTATATACTTCTTTCATTACTTGAACTAGTTAATTGAATTAGTTTATAGTACATAACTAGATATAAACTCGCGCGTTGCGGCGGGATTATTTAAAATTTTAATAATAAATGTGTACGTACAATTAATAAATTAAAATTAAAATATAATAAGAAGATGATATATTATTATGTGATAATCAAATTTTACACAGAAAAATAAATGAAAATACATTATAGGGGTAGTGGTGAGAGTTTACCGGTTTGTGCATTACACTCTAAGTATGTGATTATTGCTTTTAAACTAGTGGCAAAGTAAGTGATCTCAACTTGTGGACAAATCATTTTTTCTACTCTTCACTTTTTTTATCTTTTTTCAGTTTTTCTTGACCAAAGTGTCCTCAACTGATTTATATTATAAAATTAAGGAAATGTATTGCAAAACACTGCTATGTTATTTGTTTGCTTTCTTCCTCTAATTTGATGTCAACGATATCTATAAATTTTGGCATATTAATTTATATTCAAGTTAATTTTCTTATTTTTATGCAGCTTTTGCCGAGCTTTCCAGTTCAGATCAATGGAGATCATGGAGTCTATAGGTGCAGGAAATGGGGATCTTTTGAGATCAAGTACTTGGTTGGATTGATTGAACATACAAATGTTTACAAAGATACCGAATTGTGGTAGGCAAATATCTTAAGTCAATTGAAATCTACATAACCATCATGATATACCAGTGTGGATTATGTCCAAATGACGTCGCCAGTAATTGCTAAGCCTTGACAAACATTACCACAAACAGAGTAAAAAAACTAAAAAACTCAAACACGTCGTAATAACCTACACAAGCCCGATATCATATTCATATAAGATTTTAATCAATTTTTGTATCCATGAAAAATGGAAGAATAACACTCAAAGATAACCACCACCTCACTTAAAATCATACAAATACTTCTCATTTGAGAATAAAAATAAAACACAACTGAATTCAGGAAAAAAATCATAGTCATCGCCTTTAAAGCACCAATCACTGTCACTGCCAGTAGTGCTACATACCCTCAAATAATTGTATCATAATTTCATTGCAAGCATTTAAAAGCAAATAATTAGGCAAAAACATGTAATGATTTTAAGAAAGAAAAACGTGACAATAAAACTCTTACCAAAGTAACCAATATCCATTATCAATAAGATAATCACCAAGCTTTTCAACAACAATGTTGCACTGCGCTGAAGTCATTGGCTCATCGTAGATACCAAAAATCAAGGCCTTTGTGATATTATTAACAGTAATACCTCCAAAACCCTGGAACAAAAGTAAAAAAGTGTTAAAGGCAACCATTAAGAGGGTCACATCCTGAATGACACGACATATAATAACTACTCACGGCCCACTCTTCCTTCCTTTTATGCTTTTTCAAGAACTACTCGGGAACCACAACAACTCCCTTCAATTCCATTTCACCCATTTTTTTTACATAGCATAGACAAAATTAAATGCTACTATGAACCTTTTGTTGGGAGAATGCATATTATGATTTGATGTTTTAATGCATGTGTTCATGATTATTTGTAAGGTCCTTTAAAGAATATATGTACTGAGGACTTAGTGATAGATCAAAATTGTTAGGTTGATCTAAGCTTTCAACGTGTATCATTACGTTTCAGAATGTATAGATAGAAAAGATCAAAAGCTAAGTAGGTTGATCTTGAGATGTAATAGATTAGTCTTGAAGAAATCGAAGTGCATCAATCGATCAACATTCGCAGTGTAAGCGCGTAAAACGTTGAGCACGAAGATCATAGTGTGCGCCTTGAAAGGGGACTCTTGAAAATCGTAGAAGTGGTCCCAACGTTCACCAAGCTAACTCCACGATCGTAGTGTCTTTCAAGGAAAGCGTGAAGTTTATAAGTCAACGATCGTAGTGTGATCTCGGGGAACGTAGAGTCAACAACACTGAGCAAGAGAAGATCGTAGTGCATGAAAGTTTTAGAGAAATCGTAGTGTTCTCGACTAATAGCATTGTAGTATGCAAGTCAAAGCCACTACGATCTTAACTGTAGAACATCACGATCCAATCGTAGAACATCATCATCATCTCGTATCGTCGAAAACGTCAAGCCTCGTGAAGTTGTTAATTCAACATACGAGGAATAGATCCCGAGATCTGCGCATGTTCATCGGTCGAATATATGAAATATCCTTAGTATGCAACAAAGAAGCGTATTGAAGAAACTAAGGATAAGACTATGGATAAGAGAACAAAACACCTTTTCGGTGGTAGGTGAGAAAAAGCGACTGCAGTGTTAGTGAGCGTAATGCGTAATTGAGAGATGTGCGTAAATGTCTCCATCGCAAAGACTGAGAAAGTTGAAGCATTTAATGCCACAAATGATGGATCCAACGGATAGTTTTCAACATCACATATATATGGATCGGATATATGAGAGAAAAACAAGCAAGCAATCAAACATTCAACGTGAAGAATTCTCTAAGGCTCAACTCTACGATCCGAGATATTAAAAGGTTGTTTCATTACTCGATTCTTAACGAACCAAAGGCTTACACAAAGAAACCGAGTAAAGAACCTTCGTAACGCAACAACAACAACCATCAATCAATTGAAGAAGAGTACCAAAGTCTGCTTTGGACTTGAAGAGTTAAATAGTGAATCGTAAAGAAAGCAAGTCTGCTTTGGACTTGAAGAGTTCAAGTGAACTAGAAAAAGTTCTAGGCTGGCCGGTTCAGAAGGAATCTGTGTGATTCGGAAGATTGTAAAAGACATCCTTAGTGGATATCCTACTGCGTTGAGTAGAAGAGTGGACTAGGAGCTTTGAGTGCTCAACCACTTAAAAACAATCGTCATCAATATCTATATCTGCTATAATCGCTATATCTCATTATATAACTGCTGTTTTACTCGCCATAACTCCATTGTTGTTAAGAAGATTAAAACAAATACTAATTCCGCTTAAGTTTTAATCACTATCTAAGAACAAGTTTAAAATAAAAAGATTTTCAAATATCTATTCAACCCCTTCAGGTAACTTGTGCCTACTAAGAACTAACAATTGGTATCGAGCGGGTTCTATTTTACGACTTATACGCTTTTAGTAGATCCAAATGGCACTCGTACCAAGCGAATCCGGGGAGGGGGAGGCAAAGAAGCCACCAATGTGCAACAAGGATAAATTTCTTAAGCTGAAAGTTAGAATGCAAGCTTACATGGACTCAATAGATGAAGATCTATTTAAGACATTCTTAATGGGCCCTATATACCAACAAAGTCAGACAAACCATCGACGAAAAGAGCCAAACAAAGTACAAATCAAAGTGAAAAAAGAATGGATGAATACGAGAGAATAAAGCCGTCCAACTTCGACAAAAGGCTAAGAACATCCTGTTCCAATCCTTGGAGGACGATCTGTTTGACAATGTTGTAAAATCAAAAAATGACCAAGGAAGTCCGGGAAGCACCGCCGATCATGCACGAGGAAGGCGAAGAAGTTAGAGAACAAACAGTCTCTTCTAACATGAAGTCTGAGATGTTTGCTCGTGTGCTGGGCGAAAATGTAAGCGCCACTTATGAAAGATTCAACATTTCGCTCAACTCTCTACGAGCATATGAAAAGATCTATCCTAACAAAAAGATCGACCATAAAGTTCATGAGAGCCCTACCGAGCAGTGGGATGCCAAGACCACTTTGAATAAAGAGTCAAAGAATCTTAACGAGATGACAGTTCAACAACCGTATGGCAATCTCTCGACATACGAGTTGGAGTGACCAACGATGTTGAAACCCTTTCGGAAGGAAGAAGGAAGGAAAAGGGTGTTGCTCTCAAAGTGGCGAAAGTGTATCAAAAGTCATCATCGAGATTGAATCGCGATGATGAAGGCGATGATGGCGATCTTGCCATGATGGTAAGAAAACTAAGAAGGTTAAACGCGTCAAGGCAAAGCCGTAAGAAGCAAAAAGAAGGTCAAGAACTACAATAGCAGGGAGCAAATAAATGATCTATGCTATAACTGCAGAAGAAGCTGGGCATTTCATTGCCAACCGCAACAAACCCTAAGAGAAAAACTAAAGAAGAAACAGCATGGAAAGAAGGAATACGAAGGAAACAAGAGGCCTCATAAAAGAGACAAAGGCCTGGTAGCTGGAGGATCATGGAGTGATTCAAATAATGATTCAAATGCTGACTCTGGAGATGAAGTAGAACCACAAGTGGCCAATCTGTGCTTAATGGCCAAACATGCAAAGGACAAACAAAGCCTCAACATTCACAATGTAAATCTCGATGAGGTATTTGATTTCAACTCACCGATGTAGATATGAATGACTTAAGAAGCTGCTGCTGCGTGGCATAACCAATGATCTACATCAATACATGAAGTGGTTGAGTGTTGTCCAAGGATCATTTACTTCTTCAAGAGGAGAAGAAGAAAGTTCAAGAAGAGCTTGAAATGTACTTCTTCTCCAAATCTCGATCTTTTCCCCAAGCTTGAAGTTGAGAATGAAACTTTAAAAGCGCACAAACACACATCACGCACAAAGAGAGTCTAAGCTAACCTCTAAAATTGAGGATCTAGAAGACCATCTCTGCATGGAACAAATCCTCATCATCCATGGGATCTACCGCCTCTCTAGTCGGAGAAGCACATTCGATGTAACAAGCTTACGCTTTAGTGGAATCCATCTCAGAGCTAAGTGTGGAAAGAGAATGGAAACTAGCTCGTAATGTCTCGGGCTTTAGTAGAGGCATTGCTTTTGTTAAATCCTCACGGTTGGAAGAACCTACTCAACCTTGTTTCTACTGCGATTCTAGTTATACTCGGAGAAGTAAAGGATCACATCGCCGAGTGCAGGTTTCATAAAGGAGAAAACTCCAACCTCTACCTACCAACCTCGAAGAATCGTAGAGTCAGCAAAACTAACTCTACAAATCTACTGGGAAATGCAAGAGAGGTAAGGCTCACTCATCACTATTTATGAAACCTAAGGACAATAGAAGAAAGAGAATCGATTCAATAGAAGGCTAACTAAGGAACCACACAAGTCCAAGTGGAGGATGAATCACACACAGAGGTACGCATCATAATAGATGTGTCAGTATGTGATAAGTATATGGTCATAAAGCTACAAAGTGTTATTATAACTCCATGCATGTGAGACCCAAGACTAAACAAGTTTGGGTTCCCAAAAGCACTTAACACGAAGGACCCATGCAAATATGGGTACCAAAATGAAGGTTAAAATGTTTTGGCGGAAAAGAGCTCCACGACCTCAACATGGTATCTAGGCGGTGGATGCTCAAGGCATATGACAGGAACAAAGCTCGCTTTATCTAACTATGTGAAAATGAGGGTCCTCGGTCATCTTTGGAGATAACGGCTCGGGCAAGACAAGAGGATATGGCTCACTGGCAATGGTGCAATATCTTTCAAAGCAAAGTAGCCTATGTGGAAGGACTTCAACACAACCTTCTAAGCATCAGCCAACTCTGCGACAAGGGTCATCAAGTAACATTTCTCAACAATCAATGTCAAGTCAGAGATTTGAAGACATCTGCCATAAAGCTAACCGGAACAAGAGAAGGAAATGTGTATACTATAGACCTTGGTCAACTAAGCTCTGATGAAACCATATATTTTCTGGCAAAAGCATCCGAGGAAATGAGTTGGCTATGGCATAGAAGACTATCCCACTTAAACTTCAAAAGCATGTCCAAACTGGCATCAAAGGATCTCGTAGCTGGTCTACCCAAGTTCAACTTTGTGAAGGAAAGACCATGCAATGCCTGCCAGCTTGGAAAGCAAACCAGAAGCTCATTCAAGAGCAAGATTGCCAACTCCATTGACAAACCCCTGCAGTTGCTCCACATGGATCTCTTTGGGCCAATCCCAACAACCAGTCTTGGAGGAAAAAGATACTCTCTAGTCATAGTCGACGACTACACCAGATTCACATAGGTATTCTTCCTAACTTCAAAGGATGAGACAAGCTCGAATTAATCAAGATGTTCGATCGGTGATGAGCGAAAAGGAGAGAAAATTAAGGCCATAAGGAGTGATCATGGCAGAGAATTCGATTTCTCGAAATGGATCGATTCTACACGAATAATGGCATCGGTCATAACTTCACTCCATGAACTCCTTAACAAAATGGAGTTCTTTGAAAGAAAAAACAGAACCCCGATAGAAATTTGGAAGGACTCTACTAAGAAGCTGACTATCTCGCTCAATACTTCAAGCGAGAAGTATCGACAACACCGCATGCTACACATAGAATAGATCATTAATTCACTCTACGATCAAGAAGACACCTACTTAATTTGTGGAAAGAAGAAAGCCAAGTGTCGCCTATTTCCGTGTCTTTGGGCGTGCATCTTTATATTCTCAACAACGGAAAGCGATTGTCGACAAAATTCCATTGAAGTCAGATGAAGGGATCTTTCTTGGATATGTCACAGACAGCAAAGCTTACAGAGTGTTCAACAAGAAGACACTAAGTGTCGAAGTCTCAATACATATCATCTTTGATGAAACTGACTTAGACAAAACAGTGCCTCAAGACACTACAAATGAAGTCCTCGAGTTAAACACTACGATCGTAGTGCCAGATAGTGAAATCGTAGAGTGTGATAATGAGATCGTAGAGAGGTCCATTCAAGACAGCGAGCCTCCACTCCAAGAAGAAGAGATAGACCTTGAAGACTTAAGACAGGAAGGCATCAGAACAGATGTCCCAAGGAGCAGTTGTGGCGCCCCCCAAAATTAGGTATCATCACCCAATTTGGGTCGCTAGAACATGATGCAATTCAAATACAACTTACTAATACAATACTGTACCGTGTACTGATAAGACAAAACATAAAGTGTGAGTTTGAATACAATTATTCTCTACTAGAGATTATACAAACTCAAAAGGAGTCCTCATTGCAATTATTATCACACTATTTCACAAAATGGTGAGGACTACTAATGCTATCCTCTGGACCACCACTCCGTTCCCCGACTGCGTCAAATTTATATTCTCATTTCAAGAGAAAGCGGTGAAAGAAAGGGTGAGCTCAACTAGCCCGATTAGAAATATTATGACTAAGATAATGCAGAATAAATTATCATTAGCCTCCAACAATATTAAACCGATAAAATACAATAGACATCAAGTTTAAGCTGCTGCAATGAACAAGCAATCCATTAAAAGAGTCAAGTAGAGAATAGAATCTACTATCTTTTATGATTTAAAAAGTTTTCATCACTTTTATCATTTGAGACTCATTTCGATAAATAATCCACATCATTAAATCATCCCCGCACTACTGAGCCGAGGATATTCTTTAAGTATCACGACCACGAATTATCCATGCACTACAGGCCAAAGATAATCGTGTTTTCATCAATGATTCCGATCATGCCATAAAACAATTCATCTTTGCTCCCTTGACCAGAAGAGAATCCATAGCCATAATCATACAAAAATCATCCATCAATGCACTACAGGCCGATGAGGACTTTTAATTTTCACATCATTTGTAACATTACGGCCATGATTATACCGAATAATCCACGGTCATAATCATACCAAGTCCATCTATGCACTACAGGCCACAGATGACTTTCAACATAACATAAACATGAGGATGATGACAATGATATAAGAATTCAATTAAACAAGTTCAAGAATTAATTTGTCCAGGAACCAATAACATCCAAATTGTCAACATGATACTGCTTTGTAGAGTAAAATTCAAGAATGCTCGAATAATATTTCCACGAAAAGATCTTTGGATGAAGCCTTGAATATCGAGGATATTCCACTAATTTCATGGAGTATAGAAGTCAAAATTTTAATCAACTGAGTATAATAGAATGGAATAACAAAAGATATCACCGTGCATGCAGATGCTTAGCATAGACGGTTATTTCAACGGAATAATAATAACGGAACCGTGTCGGGTGAAATTCACAATCGACGGGATGTTCCAAATGAATAATAAATGCGGAATAATAAATGATGGAACCGGTCCGGCGTATAAGATAAACAGGATATTAAATGAGAATAATAAAGACGGAATAATAAAAATAGAACTAGGTCCGAGCGTATAGCATGCATACAAGATATTGAAGGCGAATAATAAAAGCGAATAATAGAAAAATGTCACCAAGTATAGGGTGGCCAGCGTATCTGAGTTATTCCAATAAACAATAAAGAAATGGAATAATGAAGTTCTCTTCTTGAATACAAAAGAATAATATCCCTCATCGTAAAATAATACTTGATATAAGAGTAGTGAAGCAAAGAGAAAACTTTTCTTCTATCTCTCTATAGTCTCTCTTTATAGTTTCTCTCTCAGAGTTCAATTGAATTAAAAGAAAATAATGAAGGAATGAGCTTATTTATAGAAAAATGGAATGCATAAGAATTAATCCATGAACAGTCCATTGATTTACTTTAATCTAACGGTCCATATTTAAAGAAAATCTTTTAAATAAAATATAATATATTTTATTTATATAAAAAAGATTTTATTATGCAAACACTATCTTGAGCCTTATGTAAACATTATGCATAATAAAATATAATATATTCTATTTATAGAATAACTTTAATAAAGTATTACATTTTATATATAAAAGATTTTTACTATGCAAAAATACTATGCATAATAGAATATAATATATTCTATTTATAGAATAACTTTAATAAAGTATTACATTTTATATAAAAGATTTTACGTATTATTACATTAATAATACCAACAAAACCGAAGTGACTTATCACTTAAGCATCAATAATTAATATTGTGTACTACTATGCAACCAGCGCGCCATTCTTTGTACTTTTAACACCGGAGTTTCAATGATTAATCAGTAAAACTTCCATGAATTATTTTCATAAAGTATTTTTGTCGTTTTCTCAATCAAACAATAATTAATTTAATAGGGTCCACCAATGATTGTGTTATTGTCACGAATATTCCCATTTTAAAACGAATATTCCCCGACCAATCGAATATAATATGACAACTTGCATACTTTGCAAAATTTATAAATATTACCCACAACTATAACATTTTATCAAATCCATACCATAATATAAAAAAATTATTTCGAGAAATTTAAATCTTTATCTATAAAATCTGGGATTTTACACAGATGGGCAAGAGATCACACTCAGGATCTAATCATTGGAGATCCGAGTGCAAGAGTCAAAACAAGAGCTGCTACTCAAAATGAATGCTTCTACCTAAGCTTCCCGTCATGAGATAGAGCCAAAGAAGATAGAAGATGCTTTATGGAAGACTCGGTTGGATAGAAGCCGTGCGGGAAGAACTCAACCAATTTGAAGCGAAGAAAAGTGTGGAGATTGGTACCAAAACCAAAGAAGTCATCTATCACATAGAACCAAGTGGGTCTTCAGGAACAACATGGATGAAGATGGGGTCATTACAAGAAACAAGTCAAGATTAGTGGCAAACGACTATTCTCAAGAAGAAGGCATTGACTATGATGAGACATTTGCATCTGTTGTCAGACTAGAAGCTATCAGAATCTTTCTTGACTTTGTTGCTCACATGAAGTTCAAAGTCTTTCAGATGGATGTCAAAAGTGCATTCCTAAATGGAGAGCTTCAATAAGAAGTCTACGTAGAACAACCTCCAGGTTTCATCAATCCATCTCTTTCCAATTATGTCTATAGATTAGATAAAGCTTTATATGGTCTTAAACAAGCACTTTAGAGCATGGTATGAAACAATCGACTTACTTCTTAATAGAAAATGGGTTCACTAGAGGTAGAGTAGATACCACATTGTTTCTTAGAAAGCATAAGGACAAAGTCTTATTAGTTCAAATATATGTTGATGATATCATTTTTTGGTTCTCTACTGACGAAAAGTTATGTAAGAGATTCTCTCAAGCTAATGCAGAGCAAGTTTGAAATGAAAGCGTGATGGGTGAGTGAATTTCTTCCTTCGATCTAGAAGTGAAGCGGTGATGAAGGAATATTCATCAACCAAGCCAAATACATCAAAGACTTATTAAAGAAGTATGAAATTTGGAATCACTCTCCCATGAAAACTCAATTGCTCCCGCAACCAAAGCTTGACAAGGATGAGAATGGTAAGCGTATTGATATAACTCAATACAGTAGGTATGATAGGTTCTCTCTTTATACCTAATCGCCGATAGACTAGATATAATGTTTGCACATACGTATGTACTAGATTTCGGGCTAACCTAAAAGAGTAACATTTATCTGTCAGTAAAGAGGATCTTGAGTATCTTAAGGGTACACCTACTTTCAACATGGTATCCCAAGGAAAACTCTTTTGAACTAATAGGATACTGATCGTTGACTTTGCAGGATGCAAAATAGATAGAAAAGAGTACCAGTGGCACTTATCAATTACTAGGAACAGATTTGTGTCTTGGTTCAAAGAAAAGCAAAACTCGGTGTCCACTTCAATGCGCAGGTTTGAATATATTCTTTCTTTGGAAGTTTCTTTGTACTCGAGATCCTTTGGATGAGAAATCAACTAGTCGACTACTGAGTTTGATTTCAAGTCATACCTATACCTTTGTGATAATCTGAGTGCCATATAAATAACTCATAATCTGTTATGCATTCTAGAACCAAGCATATAGAGATAAGGTATCACTTCAATAGGGATCGTATGCGAAATGGAACTATTTTTTACAATATATCCCTCTTGAAAATCAACTTCAGCGATGTTTTACTAAACCATTAGATGAATCCAGATTTAACAAGTTAATAAGTGAGCTAGGCATGCTAAATCTTCAACCATGAATCTATGCTCTAGATTGTGCTAACCATGAGGCGAGATATAAAGGTCGACTCAAAATCGTAGACATGATAAAGGAAAGATCACGATCGTAGAGCTGAACAGTCAACTACCTCAACGATCGCAGCAAAGACTCAACTTTCATAAGTGCAGACTCGACGATGACCAAAAGCCCTTTCAATAAGCAAAGTGAATCCTGTGATGACAAGCTTTATAACAAAGCAATCTCTCCAAGAGGTGCCTCAGGGACAAACCTAACCCTTGAAACACACCAAGAGGTTAGCCCTTCCTGAGTTACCTTAAAAAAATGCTTAGTAAAAAAAAAAAACTCATCACTAGGATCCGGACAGACTCGACGATCGTAGGACAGACTTGACAATCGCAGGACAGACTCTACAAATGCTGATCAAACTCAACGACTGCCGGACAGACTCGATAAATAGACTCTACGAATGCTGATCAGACTCAACAACTGCCGGACAGACTCGACGATCGTAGGACAGACTCTACGAATGGAGAACCGACTCAACAATCAAAAGACTATCTCTACGATTGTAGTCATCCTGAGGACATCTCAGCACTGAAGACTTAAAGGGCAAATCAGTACATTCCTAAACAGTTAAAATCGCAGAGCTAAGCAAAATGCAACACCTGTCCCACTAAGTCAAAAAGAGAGAGGGAAGTTACAAGTACAAATTGGAATCGTGATTTTGAAATCAAGTTCAAAAGATTATCTCTCATTCTCTCTCTCTCTCAAAGCAAAACCCTAACTCGCAGGACAAAAGCTCGTGATATCTCTCTTCTCAACTAAAGAATCAATGGCCGTTTCTAATGTGATTTCGGGCTACATACTCTGTTTTAACGAATTCAAAACTGCTCCACCAAAGTTTCACAAGATCTTAGACTTACTAAAGAAAGCGTGTCTCAAGAAGCGCCAAATAATTGATACACTCATCTATCCTAAATTGGTGAAGGAGTTCTACAAAAATGGAGTGTCTGAAAACAACACCATCACCATTACACGAGTTAGAGGAGTTGAAATAAAAGCTAGGGAAGAAGGCGTCAATCGACCCTAGTTTTTCAAGAATGTGGGGCATCCATTTCTAGATAACATAAGATTTCAAAGAGGGAAGAAGAAGATGCATCACAAGAAGAACCCCTCTGTGAAAGGCTACAAAAAGAAGGAGTTCCCTCGGAGGTATGAATTTTTGGTGACATTATTGGGAAATGCATCATTGCAAGAACTCGGTCGTGACTTCGATAAATGAGGCTCGACTTAAGCTCATAATGACTATAGTATATGGAACTCAACTCAACTATGGGGAACATATTGCTCGAATGGATCGGCAAGTGGATCGTAAGCTAAGAAGAAATCAAAAGAGCACCCAAAAGATGCTGTATGGGAGGTTCATTAGCATGATTCTGCAATCTGCATTGGGTGACAAAATTGGGGATAATGAAGGAGAAGCCATCAACCCAAACCGAAGAATGACACAACAGTTGTTCAAAAACTGGGAAAGGAACCCTACTGAGTTCGTTCGAATAATGACAGAGTCAAGTGGGAGATCTGAGGAACAAAAGAAAGCAGGCTTTCAAGGAGGAATGCCTGTTGTCAGAGAAGTTGAAGAAGAAGGAGAAGTAAACAAGGGAAAACCCTCTACCCTTGCCAGAAAAAGCAAGGGCAAAAGGAAGCTGAGAGCAAGACATGTTGAAGAGCCTCAAGGATCAACAACTAACATTCCTGCAGAGTCCTCTGACATAGAGATTCTAAGGAGGCTAAGGAAGATGCAACAGCAAGAAGAAGCTGAAGAAGATCAAGCCACCATTTTCACAAATCGTAAAAAGAAGAACAAGGTCGGGTCATAAGTCCAAAAGACCAGCAATGTGTCTTGATCGTAGAGACTCTGCTTTATTCTCAAAAAAGCAGGCAAGTGTGGCGTAAATGGAGGAAGCTGCTCAAGAAAGTGGGCGATCAGCGAGGCAAAACAAAGACTCAAGAGAGAGTAAGTGGTGACTAAAACCAAGAAAGCAAAGAAAATTTGGTCGAAGTATATTCTTGAGAATGAGAAAATCTTGAAGAAGGAAGCCGAGAAGCATGGTTTGCAAAAGTAGAAGCGCCCCAAGAAAGAAGAGGAAAATGCTCCGGTGAGGGGGAGAACTCTGAAATTCTCATGATTGAGTATACAAATTGAGGGGAGAAGCCAATGATGAAGAAGAGGTTCTAGTGGTATCAATGTACCGGTGAGAGAGAGTTTCTAAACCTCAAGAAGATAATCATATTGAGGGGAGCCTCACAATATCCCAATTCTTTGAAGAAGGGTCCTTGTCAAGAGATGAAGATGAACCGATGCCAAAACATTCGAGAGGCCATTGAGATAATGGAATCCTCAAATGGAGATAGTGAAGAGGAAGAAGATGATGATGACTCTACAAATCATTTATGAGGAAAGGATGGATATAGAAGCTATCTTTACAATCGGATATTCTCTTTACCCGTGATGGCATACCATCGAGCTCAAATTCGAAATCATGGGACCACATGTTACGGAGCTTTAAGGAATATCCAAGAATCACGATTCGGCTCCACGGATTTCCGTGGGAAGTCATCTTCGCAAAAATGTCGATTCTGAGACCATTCCTCATCAAATGCCAAACACGAGGTATTGATTATCCTACAAGCTTTAGAGTTAATCACCGCCATCATCTTTGTTTAGCCGATTCTGAATTTCCTAAATGGTGGAAGTGATTCTTAACCCATTAAATCGGTTTCGATTGCAGAATCCCAAAATTCATGGCGAAGAAGAAGAAGAAATTAACCTTACCTGCTCCCTCGAATAACCAACTCTACGATTCGGACTCAAGCCAAATCGTAGAGTCAAACATTGAAATCGTAGAGTCACCAATCCCAAATGTCCAAATGAGCTCCTCCAACCGATATATATCATCCTCCTCATCGCATACGACTATTTCAGGTCTTGATCTTGCTTTGTACAACTTACAAGCTTAATCTCCACCAAGAACCCCTCAAATTGACAATCCTCAATCAACTGATACTTTCCCCAGCCTGCCCACCAAGGATGATCTGAAAGAAACTTCTGAGCAAATGATCAAGTCCATCGAAACAAGCCTGGAATTTCACTCTGACCTTCTGAACATCCGACTGAATCAAATGATACAAGCTACAAACAAATTCCACTAATCTGATGAATAATGAGCTCACTTCTGAAGCTAAGGAAATTATCAAAGAAATTAAGAAGAGTATATCGACACAGAGATGAGATCCATTTCTAGGTTCTTTGCTTAAACAAAGAGAGGCTATGCTTGAGATCTGAGAAAAACCAAGATCGTCAACATCAAATTATATTGGACAATATTCTCAACACGAAAGCTTACATTTATGACTTCCGGAAATCTTATGCCAATCGGGAGAAGCATAATGATCTGATTCTTACGATCCTCCAAAACAAAGAAGTTTTAGAAGTGAAAAAGCAGATCAAGGAGAATAGGGAGGACATTGCTCAAACTCAAAGCCAACTCAACGAGCTTGTCCAAGGAGTAAAATAGAACATCTGCCGATATTGAACCCTTGATCTTTGACATAAAGGGGAGAATAAGAAAGGGAAAGGAGATCGAGGAAGCGAGGTAGGGCGGAGGAGGTCATGCGATTGAGAAAGGAAGCCCTCCGTGAGACCATCACATCATCGGACTCAACGATGCGGGTGAGGCAATTGTATCGCCTATTCCTCGAGTCATCAGAGCCAACTCCTAGCTTGCAAGACGTGACTCACATACACATCAGAATGCCAATTTGGAGATCCGCATTCATGCGCTAAACATGAAGAAGAATCCGATTCTAAGTCTAAGTGAGCTAGAAGAGTTAGCAAGGAATGAGGAAGCTCAAAGGAAGAAGAAGGGGTGAGGAGTATGCAAATCCACCTCCACACAAGAGACCAAGAAAGCAGAGATAAGTTAAGAGTTTAATGTTTTATTGATGAAATGCTATATTGTAATATCTTACGATCATCAATAAATTCATACTTATTCTCTAGAAATTTCAATTTTGCTCCTTTGAAATACTAAGTCGTATTTAAATTCTGCAAATGCATCTAATCACTAATAATCATGACAACAAATCTCCTTGGTTATGTCAACATCAAATAGGGGAGATTGTTGGGAGAATGCATATTATGATTTGATGTTTTAATGTATGTGTTCATGATTATTTGTAAGGTCCTTTAAAGAAATATATACTGAGGACTTAGTGATAGATCAAAATTGTTAGGTTGATCTAAGCTTTCAACGATGTATCATTACGTTCTAGAATATATAGATGAAGGATCAAAGCTGTTAGGTTGATCTTGAGATGTAATAGATTAGTCTTGAAGAAATCGTAGTGCATCAATCGATCAACATTGCGTAAGTCAATGACGTTGAGCCTGAAGATCGTAGTGTGCCTGCCTTGAAAGGGGACTCTTCGAAAATCGTAAAGTGGTCCCAACGTTCACCAAGCTAAGTCCACGATCGTAGTGTGCTGAAGGAAACGTGAAGTTTATAAGTCAACGATCGTAGTGTGGTCTCGGGAACATAGAGTCAACAACACGAGCAAGAGAAGATCATAGTGCATGAAAGTTTAAGAGAAATCGTAGTGTTCTCGACTAATAGCATCGTAGTATGCAAGTCAAAGCCACTACGATCTTAACCATAGAACATCACGATCCGATCGTAGAGAGCATCATCATCTACCGTGTCGGAAAAGCGTCGAAGCCTCATGGGTTGTTAATTCAACATACGAGGAATGGATCCCGAGATCTTTGCGGTGCTCATCGGTCCCAGAATATATGAAATATCCTTAGTATGCGATAAAAAGCGTATTGAAGAAGCTAAGGATAGTACTTATGGATAAGTGGGACAAAACACCTTTTTCGGTGGTAGGTGAGAAAGCGACTGCGATTGTCGATGAACCGAATCGCGTAATTGAGGAGATGTGCAAAATGTCTCCATCGTAGCAGAGAAAGTTCAGGAAGCATTTAATGCCACAATGGATGAATCAGCGGATAGTTTTCAACATCACATATATACTGGATCGGATATATGAGAGAGAAAAACAAGCAAGCAATCAAACATTCAACGTGAAGAATTCTCTAAGGCTCAACTCTACGATCGAGATATTGAAAAGCTTACTCATTTACTCGATTCTTAATGAACCGGTGCTTTACAAACAAATCTGAGTAGCAACCTTGGGAAGCAACAACAACAACAACCATTAATCAAGCTGAAGAAGAGTACAAGTCTCATTGGACTTGAAGAGTTAAATAGTGAAGCGTAAGAAAGCCAAGTCTGCTTTGGACTTGAAGAGTTCAAAGTGAACTAGAAAAGTTCCTGGATCTGGCCGTCTCAGAAGGAATCATGTGATTAGGAAGATTGTAAAAGATATCATTAGTGGATATCCTACTCGTTGAGTAGAAGAGTGGACTAGGAGCTTTGAGTGCTCTGAACCACTTAAAAACAACTGTGTCATCTATATCTGCTATAACTGTCTTACTCGCTCATAACTCCATTGCTTGGTTAAGAAGATTAAAACAAATACTAATTCCGCTAAGTTTTAATCACTATCTAAGAACAAGTTTAAAATAGAAAAGATTTTCAAATATCTATTCAACCCCCCTTCTAGATAACTTGTGCCTACTAAGAACTAACACCTTTGAAACACAAAGACTAAAGAAAAGGAAATTTTAGCACTGTTCACACGAATTGTTTATTAATAGATTTTGTATCATAATGGATATGTACCTACGACTTGGCTTTATTCACTTTATTGTTACATCCCAATTGTTTATTGTAACTTTTAGGAGAAATAAAATTATTAATCTAAGGTAATCGAGAGTTAATAAGAAATAATAATAAGAACTAACCTGAGAATCACAAAGACTGTATATAAAATTGAAGTTGTGGTTGTTAATATGTGAAGAGCGACTGCACCCTGCAATAACAATATGAAGATTAACCTCTCTTGAAGGTAAAAGTAAAAATCTATTAATTAATTATTATGAATTATATATGCCAAGTTTCTATATGATAATCTATTTACAATCAGAGTACTAAATCTAAAGTACACCGTTGCATATATGTAAACACATATGCTCCTAAATAAGATAACATGAGTTAGATCACGTACTACTACATATAACATATTAAACCACAGATACCACAGTTGTAAGTTATTATATATAACTATCATTATATCCGAAGAATAAAAAAGCAACTTACTAAAAGTATAAAGGAATATTAGATCTCACTTTTAACTTTATAATTTTAAAAGTCATTTTGCTAATAATTTTGGAATGAAATTAAAAAACATTTTTCTCTTGTACTTCATTCGTTCTAAAATATAAGATCATTATTGACTTTTTTAAGTCAACTTAAGACACTTTCAACCTCAAAATTGACATGAATTTATTTTATTTTTGTCAATACAATGATGAATATTATAAACTTTCTAATAAATACTACTAATTGTAAGATTTATTGTTTCATAATTTTTAATGAAACATCTTAATTTTTAGTTTGAAACTTTCTCAAATTGATTTTTAAAAGTCAATAATGATTTTATAATTCGAAATGTAGCGAGTAATTTGCAATGGTGGAAATAAAATTTAGGCACCTGTAGGTATTCCAATAACCTTTGAGCCACGTCCAAATCCTTTGATAACAACACCACCAATATACCAAGGTTCTATTGGTAGAGTATTCTCTATCCCTACAATTCAGTATAACAGCTTTGATGAGAATGGCTTACACACAACAATCTTATCAATAAATGGTCAAAAAAATGACAGATGTTTAAAGACTTGAAGTAATGGTAAGCCCCACTTTTCAGGTCACAAATCAAGAAGAATTTATCACCTCATCTGCTGAACTGTAAAGATGGAAGTGTTTTCGAAGAGATGGTACGGCAACCACTTCCATTCCAGCAGCTTTACCAGCCAGACCACCCGGTCTCTCATGACAAAAAACATTACCTTAATTACAAACTCGAGGTTTCTCATCCCATAAAGTGCTCAAGTTGATTTGTTGACACTTGTCATTTAATTAATATATGTGAAATTATTAATTAATTTTTATAAGTATCAAGTTTATTGACTATGTCAGTTTGTAAATGTAATAAAAAAAATGTAAGACATCAACTTTTATTAATAATGATTTATTTTTCTCTAAATAGTAAGGTGATAATTTAATAAATGATATAGGTATGGGTGAGATGGGTAAATTTTGCAAAGTAAACAAGTTGTCATAAAATATTCGTTTGGTCATAGAATATTTTTTTGTTGGAAATATTCGTCCGACGGCACAATAATTGGTGGACTCCACAACGAAATAACCGTCGAATATAGAAAGCTTATTAATGGCTGTATTTATTTGTGCCATAAATTTACAATAATTAAATTCAGAGCTAAAATTTCATTATATCTTTAAAGAGATTTCAAACTAATATACTTAATTAATTGAATTAATTAATATAATAATAATATATTTTTAATAATTATTTTTTTTTGAAAAAATCTATTCAATCTATGAGTGATGTTTTTGTGCGAAAACAACACAGACTATTTTAAAATTGTCAAATTTGAATGGAGTAAGAGTAACTAACTAATTAATTATTAATATTTTTATAAAACAATAAACTCACCCAGGCAAGGTGACAAGTGTTAGGTGTCTGCCATGACTAGGGTGTTTGTGTGGATAAGAATATGATAAACACGCAAGTCAGTCAATACTCCCTCCCTCCATTAATATAAGAATTTTGGTTTTTTTATTATTTTTTATCTAATAAATAATAAATTTTTTTTTTCAATGCAAAAATAATATAGATATTTAATATTATACAATAATTTTTTTAATACTTGTACACAATTCTAAAAAATTTATATTAAGGGACGGGGGAGTATTGAATAGGAGTTTGAGTTTGGTGGCGCTGTTTGGGAACTAGTAGACTTGGCAAACGGGCCGAGCTGACCCAAACGGGCTGAACCAAAACGGTCCAAATTTTGATGAGCTGAAAAAGTGAAGTTCAAAGTTTGCGTTTTGACAGACGGGCTGAGCTGGCCCGCAGGCTTGGATTATTTTTATAACCAAATTTTAACATATTTATGAGTCGAGTCCAAACGGACCGGGTCATCGTCGGATTGGGCCATTGATAGAGTTGACCAAAACGGTTCAAATTTTGATGGACGAAAAAAATAAAATCCAAAACCTGTATTTTGGCGGATAAAACGATCCGACCCATGAGTTTGGGCCGATTTTTACCAAATTTAGGGACCAGGATTCTCAATTTCAAATGAAATTGAAAGTCTTTATTATTAATATATTTTTTTATCAAATTTTCTCTACCATCATCATATATTCATATCATATTTTGGTTTCGCATGTCAGCAAAGGGGAAGAAGTATTCTTCTGGACGGGCGCCACGCATGTTATATTTATCGACCTTCTTGTTGACACGTCTCACACTTTTTTCGTTTTCTTTAATTGCACAGATGTCAGCTTATTCCAAATTTCAAAAAAAGAATGTATTTCTCTTTATCCTTCTTCTTCATTTGTTTTCGTAAATAATATTTTACGTACCAATTAATTATTTTTCACCAACCTTTTTTTATATCTCCGTATATATATATATATACTCGCCTAGTGATCAAAACTGAAGTCCAAATTAATTAAGAATGGAGACGACAACATTTGCGGAAACGAGCGCGGTTCCCGAGGGGACGATGCTGCCGCCGGGGTTGAAGAACCCGATTGAGGAGACTGAGAAGAAGATGAGGGTGTTGGTGGCCATCGACGAGAGCGATATGAGCTTATATGCTCTCAAATGGGTTCTCGATAATCTTTTCAGAAACAATGCCGCCGCCGCCGGTGCAACCTTGCCGGAGGAGCTCAACCAGCAGGATTCCGATACTATCACCGTCGTTCATGTCATGCAACCTTTCCAGCACTACGTCTTCCCTGCTGGCCCTGGTCGTTCGTTTTTCTAATCGATCCCCTTTTATTTTCGCTTAAATTTCAAAATTGTCATGTATTCATTTTAAGTTATAAAAGTAATAAATTAAATATGAGTAATTAATTTTGAGGTAGTAGTTTAGAAAAGTTTAAAATGTTACATAGTTGTTTACATGTTTGTACTAAAATCAAATAAAAAGAGTACTGTACTACTATTCCTTCCACTAAAATGGTTTCATTATTCCTCGTTTTAAAATTTGAGGTACATTTTTTAAATGCTAATATTTCACTTTTTGAAAGTTATCCTAATGTTGGCCTGTGGTGGAATGAAAGTAATGATATATTAGAATTATATATATATATATATATATATATATATATATATATATATATATATATATATATATATATATTGAACAAACAAAAAAATAAAAATCTTGAATTTTTCTAAGCGAAGAATTAATATAGAATATATAAATATTGAGATTGTATTTTTATTTCATATTTATCGCTAAAAATAATAAATTACTACTAGCTAGCTTAGTTTAGTAGTGATGATATTTATAGTATTAGAACAAATTAGAGGGAGTAATAATGTGTGTGTGACATGTGTGTGTGTTAATATGGAGTATTAAATAACCTACTAGCTAGTAATTTCGTAGCTGATCAACATCAGCTTGAATCTTTTGGGCATGCAGGGGTTTATGCAACAGACAATCTGGTGGATTCTGTAAGGAAAGCCCAGTCAGAGAATGCTGCTGCACTACTTTCTCGTGCTTTGAAAATGTGCAAAGATAAACATGTACTCAAAGCACAGACTCTAATTCTTGAAGGGGAGGTGAAGGAGATGATTTGTGAAGCTGCGGAGCAAATGCATGTTGATCTTCTAGTTCTTGGCAGTAGGGGACTTGGCCTGATCAAACGGTAATAACATGCATTTCTTTTATTTCGAGTCAATTTAAATTCTATGTTTGGTACGTCACTTACCTACGTGCATTGTTAATAAATAATATATAAATTGCAGGGCGTTTTTGGGAAGTGTAAGCGATTATTGTGTGCACCATGCAAAATGTCCGACCCTCATTGTGAAACCACCCAAGGAGACATCCCATCCCAAGGAGTCTAGCAAGTAGAGTATACCGATCGAGTAATTAACGTGGAGAAAATAAGGTGATGAACATGATGTTATCGTATGTACTATCTAGTATCAAGAGAAACCTTAGTAATATATATATATATTGTTATGTTTGTAAATAATCTTCGACAGTTTCGAATGTTCTAAGTATATGTGTGTTTGTAATATACATAATTAAATCACAAACAAATGCTGCCTTTGGGATGATAAGGAAGCGATTTGAATCGTTATTTGCTTTGTGTAGTGAAAATATATAAGGAATAATGGTAGAGACAAGAGCTATTGTACAAACATTTTATAAACTGTTGATGTGACATATTCTATTTCAGTATATTGATCAATATGTTGAGGTGGAGTACGTCACATTAACAATTTATAAAATAGTTTGTATCATTAGCATTACTCATAATATAATAAGAGAATAAGGTGAATGGGATATTAATCCAATGCACGAGTTCTTCCATATATATATATATATGGAAAATGATAATAAATATTTATGGGAAATTAATTAAGTCTCACGTCTGTTAAGAACTAAATATTAAATGAGTTTATATACAATAAAGTTGCTCTTGAATTTGGGCCTAAAAGGGCACCCCACTTTTGTGGAAGGAAAATGACTTGACCAAAGTTTGGTTTAAAATGAACTTATTATCCAATAAGCACCTACATACTTGATTTAGTGTCTCCACACAAATGATCATGAGATCAATCATCCTCATCCAATGAGCAAACAACGTATGTATCAATCTATCTGTATTCACTAATCCTTTTTTAGTAATTCAACGATTGAGAATAATTTTAGTTTGTAAGCTATCTAATAATTTAGATCTCACTAGCATGATCATTATCATGATTCTAAAAGCATTGCTCAATACTATGAGTTTATGATCACATATTATAAAACAACATCATGCAGATAAATTAAAAGCCTTTAACTAAACAATTATTTTATTAATAAATGAATAAAATTGTTACAAAGTATATGATTTATCATTAAACATAATTAGCTTGTGTGCATACTATTTTCAAGTAGAACACGCATGATACTATACATACAGTAGTAAGCGGTGTTACACAATAGCACGCACTACTCCACAATAACACACAGTATTGTCAAATATTTTATATTTATTAATTCAATAATTGTTATAGTAACATGAATTACATAGTATTTTAACTCAATAGTTGTTATAGTAGCAACTACGTATTCATACTATTAAATCAATAATTATCACGACACAATAACTCATATTTTTTGATAAGATATTATTAGACCAATTAATATTATTGACAATATTTAGAAAGTTCTGTCGAGAAAATGAGTTATTTGATTGTGCGCCGTTTGTATAGAATACCCTCTATTTCTTGGAAATGATTTGGTTGTCAGTATTGTGAGTCTGTAATATTTATACTCATAATAATTTAATGAACACTAGCCCGCTATAATAAGTACATATATTTGGGGATGTCACAATAATTGTTACAATATTTTTTACTATTAAACCAATAATTGTCATCGCAACAAGGATAGTAATGGATAGTTACGCAGTTAAAAGTCATATTAAATAGTTATACAAATTTATTATTTGAATAACAATAATATCCGTGATATTAATACATTAAGTCAATAATGCAGAAAACAGATAATATAATAATAATTGATGAATGGTATAAATTAAAATTAATGATAATCATAATGATAATGAATGAATATATGTAAATCATTATGATTACTAAATTAAAGATAGTGATAATGAATTAATATGTGTAAATCATTATGAATAAATAATGACAATGGATTAATATGTGTAAATCAATATGAATAAATAAATTAAAGATAATGATAATGGATAAATAATATATTGACTGTGACGCCCCCAAAATAGGTATACATCACCCATTCTGAGTTGTCAATACATGGTACAGAAACAACTACAACTTTATTATTACAACAAAGAAAGCTGTGAGGTTGGATACAAATATTATCTTCAGACAATATCTATACTCAAATAAATCCTCATCACATTTATTGATACATTATTTTACAAAAGCGGTGAGGACTACTAAACAACTCTCTCTAGAACCTTCATTACATTACCCCAGCTGCGTACTTTTTATATTCTCGCCTCACGAGAAGAAAAATAGAACAAAAGAAAAAGGGTGAGCTCAACTAGCCCCGATAAAGAATATTATGACTAAGATAATATAAAACAAATTATCATTAGTCTTCACGAGGGAAAAATCTAATAGAATACAATAGGCAACAAGTTTTAAATCAATATTCGCATATTGAAATAATAATTCATTAGAAGAGTTAAGTAGAGAATGCAAACAACTATATTACATGTATGAATTTAAAAGTTCATCGTCTATCTTTTATCCACCTGTAACCTCAATCAATATATATCTAAAATCAAATATTCATCTTTTGCCTTACTGGGCCGAAAGATATTCATCGATTAGTCATGTATTCATCTAAAACACTTTATTTCATCTTTGCACTCGAGCAAAGATATTCATCAGAAATCATTCATCTTTGCACTACTGGGCCAAAGATATTCAATAATATCATCATTTAAGACTAAGAATGATGAAAATATTTTAAAAAGCGAATCCAATGAAACAAAATGATGAGGATTAAGGATTCACTTTTGTTTTATCCGTGTCCCAAAAATACCTCAAAAATAATCATAGTGGTGTAAAATTCAAGAATGATCAAAACATGGATCTGATCAAAGCTAGTATCCACAATAGATATTTTAGGCGAAAAAAAAAAAAAATCATTTTTTGATGAATAGTCACCGTGATTCGTGAATAAGTGTCGTATCGTGAATAGTAAAGTATCGTGAATAAGTAACTTTCGACACCAAAAGTTCTAAATTTGATAAAAATTTAGATCAATATTTCAGCAAAATGATATTGAAGAAATAATATCATTACGAAAAATAATAATATCCCTTACCTTGGAAAGGCGATTACTTAAGCTGGAATCTTTGGATATAAATTTATAACTTGAACTTACTGTATAACAATACTTAAAGTATACTCAAAATACTCACAAGAATAAACTCAATAATATAGAGAGAGAAAACTTCAATTTCTAGTGTGATTTTCAATTCTAACCTAAGCACCCTATTTATAGGAATATGCTTAGAACACAAAAGTAGAAAATTTAATAAATTAATATTATAATTTTTCCACAACTTCATACGCACACTAACAATCTAAATTCAGCCTCCTAATCACATGTTAAATGAGTTTCAAAAATAAAAAAAACGTTTTTTGTAATTAAAAATATTTTAAACTTCCAAAAATCAATTATTTCGGAACTTTAGAACTTCAATAATTCATAATAAATAGCCCTTTTGTCAGAAAATTCGAATCTCGCGAGTTTTTATAGGAAATTTAATTCTCTACAACTTTCGGAAGAAAGTTTTTCCAAATTCCAAACAGAAATTGAAGAAATCTATAAGCGAAGCGATTTTACATTTATAATCAAATTTCAAATTCGAAGAAATGGGGTCCACCGACACATAAAACATGCTTTAAATATTTTTGGTAACAAAATACTCCTCCTCCACATATACTCATATATCCCATATTCATCGTAAAAATATCATCATTATTATATTATTAAAATATAATAATATATTTAAATAATTATTTTATCGAAAAAGATAAATTTCAATTTTCAACAATTGTCACATTAAAATTTTCTCCATCTATATCCACATAAAATCAATATTTTCCTCATCATATGAATCAATAATTAATTATTCATAAATAATATTCTGAGAATCACAATATTGTGACTTGAGAATGATTCCGAGGAAAGAGGGCTTTCGATAAGAATTTCTCTCTTTTTGGTAGCCTATGATTAGGTGACCAAACCTCTCCTTAGAAGCGAACTTTCTAGACATTGCCAATAATGTTATCTAATAATATTATTGAGATAATATGAATTATTGCCGATAATGAAAATCTTGTGTAATGATAATTATTGAAAAAAAACAATGATATAAAATATCAATATGACAATTATTAAATCGATAAAATAAAATCTTTGAGCGGTAATTCATGTAACCATTATTAAGTAGTGTCTTCTTTACGTAGAAGAATCAATAATTGGTGCGATGCAGGTATCTTCTTGTGTTTTAACCATAGTAGTATTTTAACGATTATTGCGGTAATAACTATCTAAATTATTTTTAAACAACTTATATTTGTCATTTTCTTCATCGATCGCTTTTTAGTTATGGAGCCCACAAAAGGCTTATGTAGTAAATGAATATTCCCCAACAGTAAAAATATTCTACGACCAAACGAATATTCCCCGACAATAATGAATATTTTATAATCACTTATTTATTTTGAAATATTTGCGTATTTTACCCATAACTATCCACATTAATCAAATCAACCCTTACTATTCAAAATAATAATTAGAGGAAATTAAATTTCATTTATTAATTATTTGGGGTCTTACATTGACAAAATGTGATAGATGTTTGACCATAAATAGGGGGCTTATCATAAGTATTTTCATAACTTCTTGCTTATTATTCATTCTGAAAGACCCCAAATTATTAATAAATGAAATTTAATTCCTCTATTTATTATTTTGAAATAGTAAGGGTTGATTTGATTAATGTGGTTAGTTGTGGGTAAAATGCGCAAATATTTTAAACAAGCAAGTGGTTATAAAATACTCATTATTGTCGGAGAATATTCGTTTGGTCATGAAATATTCTCAGCCGTTTGGGAATATTCGTGACAACAAGCAACCTTTTTGGGCCCCTATAACGAAAGCTTTATTGGATGAAGAAAACGACAAAAATAAGTTGTTTATAAATAACCACAAGTTATTATCAAGTTAACATCGTTGAATACCCATTGGTTAAAACACAAGAATACTCGTCGTCAGACAAGAAGCATTACCGGATTGTACCAATTATTGATTCTTACGTAAGAAGGCACTACTCAATAATTGTTACAGTAAAGAATTATCGCTCAAAGATTTTATTTTATTGATTCAATAATTCTGCGTTGAATTTTATATTATTGTTGTTTCAAAGTAATAATACTACTACAATTATTTTCCATTATCAAGCAATATTTCATATTATCTTAATAATATTATTAGAAAACATTATTGGCAATGTCTAGAAAGTTACTACTTACGGAGAGGTTGGTCACCTAATCATGCTAGGCCAAGAAGGAGAATTCTTATTTAAAGCCCTCTTTCGGGAACTACTGGTCACAAGATCTCTTGTGATTCTATAATATTATTTTTGAATAATTAATTATTGATTTATATGATGAGGAAAATATTGATTTTATGTGGATATAGATGGAGAAAATTTTTAAAGTAACAATTGTTAAAAATTGATATTTTATCTTTTCTACGATAAAATAATATTTTATTATATTATTATAATATAATAATGGTGATATTTTTACAATGAATATGGGATATATGAGTATATGAGGAGGAAGAGTATTTTTGTTGCAAAAGTTATTTAAAATATGTTAAACATGTTGGTGGACCCATTTCTTAACTGAAATTTGATTATAGCCTGTAAAATCGTCCATATGTGGATTTCGGTCAATTTTTGTTTGGAATTTAGAAACACTTTCTTCTGCAAAGTTGTAGAGAATTGAATTTCCCATACAAAGACTCGAGATTCGAATTTTCTGATAAAAGGGCTATTTATTATGAATTATTGAAGTTCCGAAATTCTGAATAATTAATTTTGGAAGTTTTAATTATTTTAGTTAAGAAAAGCGTTTTTTTTTATTTTTTGTGAGTTGGTGGTGATGATTCAGGTCTGGTGTGTAGTGTGCGTAGGGAAAATTTAATATATATATTAATATTTTATTAAATTTTACGCTTTGGTATTCTAAGCATTTTCCTATAAATAGAGGGTCTTAGGTTGGAATTGAAAATCACACGGAAACTAAAGATTTCTCTCTCTCTCTCTCTATATATCGATCGTATTTTTGTGAGTATTTTAGTACTTTGAGTATTGTTATACTGATGCAAGTTCTTTCAAAGACTATATCCAGTATTCCGATTGAAACAGTTTTTTGCGAGGTAAGGGATGTTATTTTCTTCTCGAATGATATTATTTCTTGATATCATTATCTTCGAAATATTGGTTGAAACTTTTTATCAAATTTGGAACTTTTTCATGTCAGGGTTACTATTCATGAATTACTATTCATGAGTTACTATTCACGAGTACTATTCACGAAGCATGATGATGTTTTTTATGAAATTTCTATCTTTTGGTGTTAGAGTTACTATTCACGTATACGACACTATTCACGAATACGATACTATTCACAGAAAAATTAAAATTTCATTTTTCGTCCAAAATATCTATTATGGATACTAGCTTTGATTGTATCCATGTTTTGATCATTCTTGAATTTTACTCCACTCTAATTATTTATGAAGTATTTTTTAACTTGGATTGTGTAAAGTACGAATCCTTAATATTTATTGTTTTGTTTCATTGGATTCGTTTTCTTTAAAATATTTTTCATCATCCTCGATCTAAATGATGATATAAGCTGAATATCTTTGCCCGTAGTGCAAAGATGAATGATTTTATGATGAATATCTTTTGCGTAGTGCAAAGATGAACATGTGTTTAGATGAACATGACTAATCGGTGAATATCTTTGGCTGTAGTGCAAAGATGAATATTTGATCTATGATGTATATTGATTGATGTTCTGAGGATAAAATATCGATGATGGACTTTTAAATTCATAGATGATAGTAGATTTCATTCTCTACTTAACTCTTCTAATGAATTGTTGTTTCCATGCAGATTGTTGATCTAAAACTTGTTGTACATTGTATTTTATCGATTTTTTTCATTTGTTGAAGACTAAGGATAATTTGTTGTACATTATCTTAGTCATAATATTCTTTCTCTGGGCTAATTGAGCTCACCTTTTCCTTTTTGTTCCATTTTTTCTTTCTCGTGAGACGAGAATATAATGAACTAATGGGTGTGGAGTAATGGTTCAAGGCAGGTTGTTTTAGTAGTCCTCACTATTTTATAAAATAGTGTATCAATAATTGTAATTAGGACTTATTTGAGTGTGAATATTGTGCAGATGACAATATTTGTATTTAAACTCACGATTTATGTGTTGTCGTATTTTTTGTATGACAATTGTATTAATGAAGTTGTAGTTGTTTCTATACCATGTATTTGGCGACTCAGAATGGGTTGAATGGAATGGACCTATTTTGGGGTAAATCACGAGTTAATATTAGAGCTTAGGATATGATCTCTGGCGGGAGATCGGGGAATAGAACTAGGAGGGAGAGCAGAGTAAATCCTTTCTTTAGTGTGTCACGCCTAAGCTTATTTGTTGATCGGTTATAATATAGGGTATTATGTGATTTGTTAATTTGTTAAATTAACCCTTATTTTATGGCAGTATTTGAGAATGTCGACTGAGAATGTTAACAGTGGAGTAAATGAGACCATGGAGACACCTTTGCTCACCAACGAGGAGAACGTGCAACAAGCTGACAATGTTCCTCCTATGAACACCACCTTTGAAAGCGGATGATGACGATGGTATGTTTAGGAACATTCTAGAATTCATGCAAAACCAAATAAGAAAGACTATATTCAAAATGCGGTGGAAACACGGCGTAACTTACGGATGGTCACCGCTAAGCGATTCGAGGAGTTAGGGACCGCCGAGTTTTTGGGAAGCGAGAACCACTTTAGAGGCGTGGATAAAGCGAGATCACTAAGATATTTGATGTCTTGGGATGCTCGGAGGAGCAAAAGGTTCCTTTCGCCACTTTCATATTACGAGGAGGATTATTGGTGGGAATCAAGTAAAAGCGTACTCGATTTACTGCATCTTTGAAGATGTCTTGGGAGAAGTTCAAGAATTGTTCAACGACAAGTACTTTCGAAAGTATTCGTCACATGAAGGAGGTAGAGTTCATCAATTTGGAGCAAAACAATATGAGCGATGTCGCGAAAGACGAAGCTAAGTTTGCTTAGAGTTGTCCGATTTGCATCCCATTTGGTTGATAATGAGGAGAGAATGACGCGAATGTTTCTGCGAGGTTTGAAACCCAAAATACGTCAAATCCTCATTTCTCACAAAATTTGTTTATATTCAGATGTTGTGAATAGGGCTCGATTATTGGGTAGCGATAATGAGTCTTAATCGAAGAATAATGACCAACAACTCGATGATAATCGTCTTTGGTGGCGGTGAGTCGTGAACAATGATAACCATCGTGGAGGAAATTATCATGCCGAAATGGTAACCACTTGGTGGTAATCATGGCAAAGATAATAGAAGAAATAACTCAGTGGAAATTTTAAGAAGAAGATTTAACAATGGACGGGAAGGCGTAAGACCAACACCAAAGAACGAATTTTAGAGGAGGAGAAAGACCGCCAGTTAGATGCTACAAATGCGGAGAAGAGAGGACACATGAGTCCAAAGCATTCACAATCTTCCAAGGTATATTTTAGTTGTGGAAGGGGCGGTCATATAGCTCGAGATTGTCCAGAAAGCGAAACCAAGTCAAGTGGGGATGGTGACTCAAAAGGTCATCTCGAACAAGTCAAAGTCAAGCAGTTCACGAAAGAGTGTTTGTCGTGGAGTGGAAGAATGCGAGGAACCCAAACGAAGTTAAGCAAGTTAGTTAATTATAAATTTTACAAAGTTATACCTTATTGAATCTGGGTTCTACCCATTCATTTATCTCTCCTGCTTATACTCAACGTTTAAACTTGACTCCAGAGAAAATTAGACTTTGACTTATTTGTTGAAACTCCGTTAAGAGAAACTTTCATCACATCCACTGTTTATAAATCTTGTTTGATCCAAGTTGGCACCATCACATTACCTGTTGACCTTATTTCTTTAAAGATACTTGCTTTTAATGTGATTTTGGGGATTGATTGATTAACTACTCATCATGCCAAAATTGATTGCTTTCGTAAGGTTGTTAGTTTTCATATTCCTAAGCAACATGTTATTCGAATTCAAGCAACCAAACCATTGAAGTCAAACTCTTTTATATCAAGCCATAAGTTATTCGTTTATTGAAAAATGGATGTCAAGTTTTCTTAGCCCATGTCATGGACTTGAACAAAAATATGTCAGATTTGAATGATATTTCTATTGTTAGTAAATTTCCTGATGTATTTCCTGAAGAATTTCTTGGCTTACTCCCAAAGTGTGATATTGAATTTTGTATCGACTTTGAACCCGGTACAAAACCCAATTCTAAAATCTCATGGCTCCTATTGAACTTCGAGTTAAAAATTCAACTATAGAAGTTTGTGCAGGAGCCTTTATCTGGTGACTTCCTTTGTGGAATGCAAAAGCCGAGACTCCGTAGGGATGCCATATTTGTGTAATAGTAAACCGATAGTACCATTGTGACGTCTTTATCCAAGATTGGGATATGAGTCATAGTTGGAAGCAACCTAAGTTAGTAATCGAAATACGTAGCTTTACAGAAGCTTAGTTGGTTATTATCGGAGATTCGTGGAAAGATTTTCTCGAATCGCTACTCCATTAACTCAGCTGACTCGTAGAGATACAAAATTCGAATGGAGCAAGGAATGTGGGATGAGCTTCGAAGAACTTAAGATGAGCCTCATTTCGGCACATGTTCTGACCATACCATCCTTAAGAAAAAAAAATGTGGTAGCTGACATGTTGAGTAGAAAATCGTATGTGGTTACGAGTGCGATGTTTTTAACAAAAAACCCATTTCGTATGACTTACAAATGATAGAGATAGAGTTACAGACTCTATGGATCACGTGATGATATACGAGTAAAATCGACTTTAATAGATAAATTTAAAGCTGCTCAAGCTACAGATTTGGAGTTGATGAATATGAAGAAGAAGATGCAAGAAATCGTTATTCCAAAAGCGAGAATCGGCGATGTGAGGAAAGCTCAAACCTTCGATTTATTAGTCCATTTGAAATCCTCGATCGAATAGGAGCTGTGGCCTATAGACTCGTTTTACCGCCAAGTATGACAGGTGTTTATAACGTTTTTCGCGTATCGATGTTACGTAAATATGTGGATGACCCGAACCACATTATTGAGTTAGAACCGGACGAGATAGCCGAATACTTAACGTGTGAAGAGGTACCTGTCAAGATCTTGGATAGGAAGGAGCATGTCCTACGCACGAAGGTCATACCACAAGTTAAAGTTTTGTGGAGAAACCATGCTATTGAGGAAATGACCTGGGAGTTGGAAACGAAAATGAAAGCGAGGTATCCTCATCTTTTCGAAACACCAGGTACATACGTCAATTTCGAGGACGAAATTTCATAAGGAGGGGAGGTTGTAAGACCCCAAATTATTAATAAATGAAATTTAATTCCTCTATTTATTATTTTGAAATAGTAAGGGTTGATTTGATTAATGTGGTTAGTTGTGGGTAAAATACGAAAATATTTTAAACAAGCAAGTGGTTATAAAATACTCATTGTTGTCGGAGAATATTCGTTTGGTTGTGGAATATTCTTGTTGTCGGGGGAATATTCGTACGACGACGCAGTCTTTTGTTGGCCCCATAACAGAAAGCGATTGGATGAAGAAAACAACAAAAATAAGTTGTTTATAAATAACGACGTAATTGTTACCGTTAACACTATTGGAATACCCAGTGGTTAAAACACACATGAATACGGCGTTGTCAGACAAAGAATACACACGATATTGCACCAATTATTGATTCTTACGTAAGAAGAAGCACTACTCAATAATTATTACGATGTAATTATCGCTCAATATTTTATTTTATTGATTCAACAATTCTTTGCGTTGAATTTTATATTACTGTTGTTTCAATAATTGTCACTACACAGTATTTTCCATTATCAAAGCAATAATTCATATTATTTGAATAATATTATTAGAAAACATTATTGGCAATGTCTAGAAAGTTACATACAAGGAGATGTTTGGTCACCTAATTGCGCGCCATGAGAAGGAGAAATTCTTATTGGAAAGCCTCCTCTTTCCTAGGAACGGCCTGATTGCCAGTACTGTGATTCTGTAATATTATTTTTGAATAATTAATTATTGATTTATATGATGAGAAAAATATTGATTTTATGTGGATATAGATGGAGAAATTTTTTAAAGTAACAATTGTTAAAAATTGATATTTTATCTTTTCTGATAAAATAATATTTTATTATATTATTATAATATAATAATGGTGATATTTTTACAATGAATGTGGGATATATGAGTATATGAGGAGGAAGAGTATTTTTGTTGTAAAAGTTATTTAAAACATGTTAAACATGTTGGTGAACCCATTTCTTGACTGAAATTTGATTATAGCTTGTAAAATCGTCCATATGTGAATTTCGGTCAATTTTTGTTTGGAATTTAGAAACACTTTCTTCTGCAAAGTTGTAGAGAATTGAATTTCCCATAAAACTTCTATCTTTTGATGTTGGAGTTACTATTCACGTATACGACACTATTCACAGAAAAATTAAATTTTCATTTTTCGTCCAAAATATCTATTATGGATACTAGCTTTGATTGTATCCATGTTTTGATCATTCTTGAATTTTACTCCACTCTAATAACTTATGAAGTATTTTTTAACTTGGATTGTGTAAAGTACGAATCCTTAATATTTATTGTTTTGTTTTATTGGATTCGTTTTCTTTAAAATATTTTTTCATCATCCTCAGTCCTAAATGATGATATAATTGAATATCTTTGGCCCGTAGTGCAAAGATGAATGATTTTATGATGAATATCTTTGGCCCGTAGTGCAAAGATGAGCAGTGTTTAGATGAACACGATTAATTGGTGAATATCTTTGGCACAGTAGTGCAAAGATGAATATTTGATTTATGATGTATATTGATTGATGTTACAGGGATAAAATATCGATGATGGACTTTTAAATTCATAGATGATAGTAGATTTCATTCTCTACTTAACTCTTCTAATGAATTGTTGTTTCCGCTGCAGTTGTTGATCTAAAACTTGTTGTCTATTGTATTTTATCAGATTTTTTCCTGTTGAAGACTAAGGATAATTTGTTGTACATTATCTTAGTCATAATATTCTTTCTTGGGCTAGATTGAGCTCACCCTTTTCCTTTTTGTTCCATTTTCTTCTCGGAGACTAGAATATAGCGGGGAACTAGTCGGGGTGTGGAGTAATGGTTCAAGACAGTTGTTTTAGTAGTCCTCACTATTTTGTAAAATAATGTATCAATAATTGTAATGAGGACTTATTTGAGTGTGAATATTGTCTAGATGACAATATTTGTATTTAAACTCACAGTTTATGTGTTGTCGTATTTTGCATGACAATTGTATTAATGAAGTTGTAGTTATTTTTGTACCATGTATTTGGCGACTCAGAATGGGTTGGATGGAATGGACCTATTTTGGGGTCGTCACACATTCCTCCTTCTTAAAATTTCTTAGTATAACTATCTCTCGGAGTGTACTAAGGTTACCTCAAGTTTTAGTTAGTACAATAATTGTTCAGATTGATCAACTTCATAGAAATCAACATCTACTCATGTGTTAAGATAAGTGATATCATTTTCCTTCATACTCCTAAATCTAAACTTAATATGGTAAAAAAATATTATTGGTTTCTATAACTTTATTATTAAACGGTGAAAATTCCTGAAATGATTAAAAAAAATTAATAGTTGTTAATTCAACTAATATCATTTCACCTGAATCTTCATATTGAATTTTAAACGTTATATTTCAACTCCTTTATTGAACTGTTCATTATGTTGTAGTTATTTGTTGAAAACTTATATTATATAATGTGACGCCCTCAAAATAGGTCTACACAACCCATTATGAGTCGCCAAATACATGGTACATAATTTAAATACAAGCTTCATTTATACAACTATCGAACTGTCGTGCAAAATACGACAAAACATAAATTATGAGTTTTAATACAAATATTCTCGTAGACAATATCCAAACTCAAAATAAGTCATCATTACAATTATTATCACATTATTTTATAGAATAGTGATGACTACTATAGCCACCATCTTGGACCATCACTCCATTCCCCGACTAGTCCTAGCTATATTCTCATTTCATGAAGAAAACAGTAAAAGAAAAGGGTGAGTTCAATTAGCCCAATAAAAAATATTATGACTAAGATAATGTAGAATAAATTATCGTTAGTCTTCAACAGTGTTTTGATAGAATACAATAGACAACAAGTTTAGATCAACATCTACAGCGAAACAATCAATCCATTAAAAGTGTAAGACCCCAACTTATTATTAATGAAATTTAATTTTCTCTATTTATTATTTTGAAATAGTAAGGGTTGATTTGATTAATGTGGATAGTTATGGGTAAAATCATGCAAATATTTCAAAATAAGCAAGTGGTTATAAAATATTCATTATTGTGGGGAATATTCGTTTGGTCGTGGAATATTAAATCTTTGTCGGGGAATATTAAATGCTGACCATGCAGATCTTTTATGGGCCCCATAACGGAAAGCGATTGGATGAAGAAAACGACAAATATAAGTTGTTTATAAATAACTGGCGTAGTTATTGTTGAATTAATCTTGTTGGAATACTAATTGGTTAAAACACTAATACGCGTTGTTGAACAAGAAAGAGCTGCAGTATTGCATCAATTATTGATTCTTACGTGAAAGAAGGCACTACTCAATAATGGTTACGATAATTCTTGCTTCGGTATTTTATTTTATTGATTCAATAATTCTTTGCATTGATATTTTATATTCTTTGTTGTTTGATAAATTGTCATTACACGATTTTCTATTATCAAAGTAATAATTCATATTATAAGAATAATATTATTAGAAAACTTTATTGGCAATGTCTAGAAAGTTACATCAAGGAGAGGTTTGGTCACCTAATTGGTATTAGTAAGGAGAAATTCTTATCGAAAGCCCTCTTTCCTGAGGCGCACAGTTGTCGATATTGTGATTACGTAATATTATTTGTGAATAATTAATTATTGATATATATGATGAGAAAGATATTGATTTTATGTGGATATAGATAGAGAAAATTTTTAAAGTGACAATTGTTGAAAATTAATATTTTATCTTTTTCTGATAAAATAATTCATTTAAATATATTATTTTAATAATATATTAACGGTAATAATTTTATAATGAATGTGGGATATGTGAGTATATGAGGAGGAAGGGTATTTTTGTGGCATTAAATGTTTAACACATATTTTGTGTGTTGGTGGACACAATTATTGTCCGAAATTTGATTATAGCCTGTAAAATCGTTCATTTATGGATTTCGGTCAATTTTTGTTTGGAATTTGAAAAAACTTTCTTCTGCAAAGTTGTAGAGAATTTAATTTCCTATTAAAACTCATAAGATTCGAATTTTCTGGCAAAATGACTATTTATTATGAATTATTGAAGTTAGGAGTTCCAAAATAATTAATTTTGGAAGTTTTAATTATTTTATAAAAGAAAAATGTTTTTTAGATGTGTGAGCCTCATTTTACATGTGTTAGGTTCATTGATTTGATTCTCAAAGGTTGGCGTAGACAAATTTTTATAAATATATTATTATATTAAATTTTCTACTTTGGTGTTCTAAGCATTTTCCTATAAATAGGGTCTTGGGTTAGAATTGAAAATCACACCGGTAAACCCAAGTTTTCTCTCTATATTATTATCGGCGTATTCTTATGAGTATTTTGAGTATACTTTGAGTATTGCTATACGGCAAGTTCAAGTCATAGCTTTATATCCGGTGTTTCAACTGTAAGTATTGTCTTTTCGAGGTAAGGATGTTATTTTCTTCTCAAATGAAATTATTTCTTTAATATCATTATCTTTGAAATATTGGTTGGAACTTTTTGTCAAATTTGGAACTTTTTCATGTATGAGTTCTTATTCATGAGTTATTATTCAGTCTTATTATTCACGTGAGCGTGAAGATGTTTTTTTTGTGAAATTTCTATCTTTTGGTGTCGGAGTTCTTATTCACGTATATACCTTATTATTCACGATATGGCACTATTCACCGAAAAAAAAATGAAATTTCTTCTTTTTGTCCAAAATATCTACTATGGATACTAGCTTTGATTGTATCCATGTTTTGATCATTCTTGAATTTTACCCCAACTACGATTACTTATGAAGTATTTTTGAACTTGGATTGTTTAAAATCTGAATCCTTAATATTGTTCTTTTGTTTCCTTTGGATTCATTTTCTTTAAAATATTTTCATCATCCTCGGTCCTAAATGATGATATTCTTGAATATCTTTGGCTGTAGTGCAAAGATGAATGATTTCTTGATGAATATCTTTGGCGTAGTCTGAAGATGAGCAGTGTTGAGATGAACATGATCGATCGATTAATATCTTTGGCCAGTAGTGCAAAGATGAGCAGTGTTTAGATGAACATGACCAATGATGAATATCTTTGGCTGTAGTAAAAGATGAATATTTGATTCTAGATATATATTGATTGATGTTACGGGGATAAAATATCGACGATGAACTTTTAAATTCATATATAGAAGATAGTAGTTTGCATTCTCTACTTAACTCTTCTAATGAATTGTTGTTTCATTATGATTGTTGATTTAAAAACCGGTTGTCTATTGTATTCTATTAGATTTTTCCCTGTTGAAGACTAACGATAATTTGTTGTATATTATCTTAGTCATAATATTCTTTCTTCGGGCTAGTTGAGCTCACCCTTTTCCTTTTGTTCCATTTTTTTCTTCTCGGGAGGCGAGAATGTGGCAGTCTTAGTCGGGGTATGGAATGAAGGTTACAGAGAGAGTTTTTAGTAGTCTCACCATTTTTGTAAAATAATGTATAAATAATTGTGATGAGGATTTATTTGGGTATGTATATTGTCTAGAAGACAATAATTGTATTTAAACTCACAGTATATATGTTGTCATATTTTGCACGACAAATATATTAATAAAGTTGTAGTTATTTCTGTACCATGTATTTGGCGACTCAGAATGGGTTGGATGGAATGGACCTATTTTGGGGGCGTCACAAAAAGAGTCAAGTAGAGCATGATGTCTACTATCTTCTATGATTTAAAAGTTCATCATCAATGTTTTTATCTCTGTAACACAACCCAATAAATATTTCACATCATCGAATTATCCATGCACTACGGGCCAATGATATTCGTTAGTATCATCAATGGTCATGATCATGCAAAATATCTGTCCATCTATGCACTACGGGCCAAAAAGGACTTTTACCACATCATTTGTCTGTAACATTTACAGGTCATGATTATACTAATACACAATTTCTGGTCATAATCATACCAATCAACAGTCCATCTATGCACTACGGGCCAAAGATGACTTTCACCACAATATAAGCATGAGGATGATGACAATGATATAAGAAATCAATCAAGTGAGATTAATGATAAATATTAAAGATTTATAATTCAATTTATCCAGAGTTTAAGAATGTCAAAATTGTCAACATGATAATTAATTGTGGAGTAAAATTCAATAATGATATTCATGTATAAAAAATATTTTGAACATAAAAGAAACCAATTTTTTCGTGAATAATACCCCATGAATAGTACCTGAGTGAATAGTACCCCGACATGAAAAGATTAAAATTTAATAAGAAAGTTCAGAAAAATATTTAAGTGAAACAATACTAGATGAAACGCAAAACTCAATGATATTCTACTAATTTCAGAGATTATAGAAACAATAATTATCAAAATAAGTGTAGATTTAGGAATATGAAACGAAATAATATTACCTACATACTATAGAGTATGGAAGAAAATAATATTTCTTACGAATACGAAAAATAATATCTCTTACGAATGTGAAATAAATAATACCCCTTACCTTAGTAGGAGAGTAATTCCGACTGGTATAGCGGAGATATTTTTGAAGAAAATTTGCACTATTTGTTACACTAAAAGTATCTTTATGCTCAAAAGAAATACGTACAATATTATAGAAGAAAAATTATCTGATTCTGGTGTGATTTCCATTTATTAACTGAGTTTCCTATTTATAGGAGAATGGCATGACACTATTTAAGAATAATCATGGACGCATAGTAAAGGAGAAATCACGGGCGCAATTCGGCTGAATTTTATAATATTTACTATTCATTAATGTGCAATAAATTATTCTAATAAAATAAAAACTTTATATAAAATATAATATATTCTATTTATAATCTAATAAAACAAATAATTTTATATATAATATAAAAAGTATTCTGTTTTTATATAAAAAAATTATGTTTTATTACTATTATAATAACAATAAAACTAAAATGAGATAACTTTCTACCGATAATTTTGAAAAATGAGTAAGAGGGGGTCCATGTAATAAACCAAACTTACAACAAATAATTCATGAAAACCCCCTCTATTTATATCAAAAATTAAATAAATATCAACAAAAAATTATTTATCTTCAATAAACACATTTTTAATCTTTCAACAATTATTCATCATTAATATTATAACTCACAGTATTGACAACCAGATCATTCACATGAAAGAGGGGGCTTTACGATAAGGACTTTTTCTTATTGGCGCGCAATTAAATAACCTAATCCCTTTTCTCGACAGAACTTTTTATACATTGTCAATAATGCAAATAATTATATGAATAATTGTGTCGTCTCAATTATTGATTTAATAATATAAAATATTATCGCAGATAATCTTTGTGACAATAATTGAATCAATAATATGAGATACTATCACAAGAACTTCTGATTTGTAATTATTAAATAAAGCGGTGACTTCTTAAGTAAACATCAATAATCGGAGAATCGCATACAATACCATGTCTTCTTTATGCGTAACCACGCCAGATTCTTGTACTTTTATCACCGGAAATTTCAATAGTTAACGGTAAAAGTTTTGCCGTTATTTTTATAAAAATATTATTTATGTCACTTTTCTATATCATGATTATTTAAGATTATGTGGAGTCCACCAATGATTGGTAGTAAAGACGGATATTGCAAACAAAAGAATATTTTCCAACCAAACGAATATTTCATAACAAGTACTTGCTTACTTTGCAAAATTTGCACATATCACCCATAACTATTATATCAAATCATACCTTATTATTCAAAATAATATTTAGAGAAAATTAAATCTTTATTCATAAAAAGTTGAGGTCTTACATATACCATGTGTTATAAATATCTAATTTATTATTGTTGATGACTATTGATAATTTATTATCTTAATTATGATATTTTTTTAGTGGATTATTTGTGCTCACCCTTTTTTCACAATTCCTTTATGCAAATAAGAGTATAGTTGAGACTAGCATGTAGAACATGTACATGTATGTAGTTGTGACACCCCAAAATAGGTATACATCACCCATCTTGAGTCGTCAAATACATGGTACAAAATTCAAATACAACAATAATATAAAGAAACCGTCGTGTAGAATACGACAAGACATAATCGAGTTTTAATACGAATATTGTCTTACAGGCAAAGATATTCAACTCAAATGGAGTCCTTAATACATTTATTATCACACTATTTCATAGAATAGTGAGGACTATTAATGCTATCATCCGAGCCGCCACCCGCTTTCTCCGACTAATCCCATTACGTTCTCATTTTGAAGAGAACACTTTGAAAGCAAAAAGGGTGAGCTCAACTAGTCCGATGAAGAAATATTATGACTAAGATAATGCGAATAATTTATCGTTAGCCTTCAAAGCGATGTTAAAGCGATAAAATATAACAAACATCAAGTTTAAGCTGCAATGAACAAACAATCCATTAGAAGAGTCAAGTAGAGAATAAAATCTACTATCTTCTATGATTTAAAATGTTTATCAACAATTTTATCGCTGAGACTCAGCTTAATAAATAATTCCCATCATCCATGCACTACGGCCAATGATATTCATTAGTATCACGACCACAAATTATCCATGCACTACGGCCAAGGATATTCGTGTTTTCATCAATGGTCATGATCATGCCAACAATCGTCCATCAATGCACTCTGGCCGATGAGGACTTTTACTACATCATTTTTAACATTACGGCCATGATTATCCGAATAATCCTCGGTCATAATCATACCAAGTCCATATATGCACTACATGCCACAAATGACTTTCAACATATTATAAACATGAGGATGATGACAATGATATAAGAATTCAATAAAACAAGTTCAAGGATAAATTTGTAAAGATTTATAATTTAATTTATCGTAAATTAATAACGCCCAAATTGTCAACACGATCATTGTTTTGTGGAGTAAAATTCAAGAATACTCGGAAGAATATTTCCATGAAAGATCTTTGGATGAAGCCATGAAATATCCAGGATATTCTACTAATTTCATGGAGTATAGAAGCCAAAACTTTAACCAACTGAGTATAATAAAATATATGAAACAACAAATGGATTTTCGCCCGCCATGCAGTAATCCACAGATACATGTTATTCCAACAGAATAATAAAGAATGAAATAACATAAGAATTCACCAGGTGTGCGTAATCCGCACAGACGGGTTATTCCAACAGAATAATTGTGACGACCCCAAAATAGGTCTATTCCATTCAACCTATGCTAAGTCACCAAATACATGGTACAAAAACAAATACAACTTCAGTAATACAATCGTCGTACAAAATACGACAACACATATCTTGTGAGTTTGAATACAACTATTGTCTAATGCGATTATAAAAACTCAAAAGGGTCCTCATTACAATTATTGATACGCTTATTTCACGGAATAGTGAGGACTACTAATGCAACCATCCTGATCATCAATCCATTTCCGACTAGTCCCAAATTTATATTCTCATTTCCTGAAGAGAACAGTGAAAGAAAGGGTGAGCTCAACTAGCCCAGTAAGAAATATTATGACTAAGATAATATACAACAATTATCATTAGTCTTCAACAGGGAAAAATCGATAAAATATAATAGACAACAAGTTTTAGATCAACAATTGCGGTGGAATAAGTAATCCATTAGAAGAGTCGAATAGAGAAAGAATTCTACTATCTTCTAAGATTTAAAAGTTCATCATCAATATTTTATCCACGTAACATCAATCAATATACATCTTGAATCAAATATTCATCTTTGCACTACTGGAGCCAACGATATTCATTTGTATCTTGGGTTGGTCATGTTCATCTCAACTTTGTTCATCTTTGACTACGGGCCAAAGATATTCATCAGTAATCATTCATCTTTGCTTTCTACAGCCAAAGATATTCATCAATTAATCATTCATCTTTGCACTACGGGCCAAAGATATTGAAGAATATCATCATTTAGGGTAGAGGATGATGAAAATATCGTAAAAAAGCGAATCCGATGAAGATAAAAGATCAAATATTTGGGATTAAGTATTACGGTTTATCCAAGTTCAAAAATACTTCATAATAACCAATTTTGAAGTTAGAATTCAAAATAAAGATCAAAACATGGATACAATCAAAGATAGTAACCATAATAGACACCTTGGATAAAAAGAAGAAAAATTCATTTTTGAATAAATAGTAAATGATTCGTGAATATAGTCTTGTATATCATGAATAGTAACTGACACACAAAAGATAAAAATTCCACAAGAAAAATCATCATTGCTTCGTGAATAGTAACTCGTGAATAGTAACTCATGAATAAGAACCCGAGCATGAAAAGTTTCAAATTTGATAAAAGTTCAACCAATATTTTGGCGATAATGATATTGAAGAAATAATATCACTTACGAAGAAAATAACATCCCTTACCTCAAAAAGATAATACTTTTTGGTTGGAATATTGGATATAGTCTTTGAAGGAACTTGCAGATCAGACAAGCAACACTCAAAGTATCAAAATACTCACAAGAATACGCTCGATAATATATATAAAGAAAGAGAGAAAACTTATAGAATTACGGTGTGATTTTCAATTCTAACTAAGCACCCTATTTATAGGAAAATGCTTAGAACGCCATAAAAGACTAACTTTCTTTACTGATGGCTTTTTTAATTACTATTGTCACCCACCACATTTGAAATTCAATTGAGCACATTTCTCACCAACCAATTCTAGAATTTTCCAAAATATTTTATCATTTAAACAATAATCGAAACTTTAATAATTCATAAAAAATAGCCGTTTATCGTAAAAAATATGAATTTTATGTCCATTCCACACGAAAATCGAATTCTCTACAACTTTGTAGCTTTGAGTTTTTCCAAATTCCAAACAAAAAATACCTGAAATCCACAAACGGATGATTTTTAAATACTTCCAATCAGATAAAATCATCGATAAAACATCTCAAAGATTAATTCCTTCATTAATAACCACATAAATAAATCCATCATTTATATCCACATAAAATTAAATAATTCCTTATCATATGAATCAATAATTAATTATTCATAAATAATATTCTGAATCACACATTTATAACCAGTCAGTTCATTGCTAAAGGAAGAGGGGGCTTTCAGATAAAGGATTTCTCCTCTTGGCGCAATAATTAGGTGACCAAACCTCTTCTCGATGTGAACTTTCTAGACATTGCCAATAATCTTTATCTAATAATATTATTCCAAATAATATGAATTATTGATCTCATAATGGAGATGATGTGTAGTGACAATTATTGAAGCAACAATAATATAAAATATCAACATAGCAATTATTGAATCAATAAAATAAAATATTGAATAAAGAACTATTGTAACAATTATTGAGTAGTGCCTTCTATGTAAGGATCGATAATTCAATAATCTTTATGCAATACCGCAAATCTTCTTGTGCAACCACGCGTAGACATCTGTATTTTTAGCCACCGGGTATTCCAACGGTGTTAATTGGTAATAACTACGCCTCGTTATTTATAACAACCCAAACTTTATCGCTTTTTTTCATCCTAAAGTTATCCGTTATGGAACCCCACGAATGGTCGCTAGCGTCGCATACGAATATTCCAAACAACAAGAATATTCCACGACCAAACGAATATTCCCCGACAACAATGAATATTTTATAATCACTTGCTTATTTTGCAAAATTTTCACATTTCATCCATAACCAAAATATTATATCAAACTAACACCTTATTATTCACAATAATAATTAGAGAAAATTTGATTTTATTCATTAAAAAAAATTGGGGTCTTACAATAATAAAGAATGGAACCAGGTCATGCGTAATCCGCACAGACAAGATATTCCAATAGAATAATAAAGAATGAAATAACAATAGAATTCACCAGGCATGCGATAGACTGCACAGACAGGTTATTTCAACAGAATAATAAAGAATGGAATAACAACAGAATTCACCAGGCATGCGATAGATCAAGATGCAGACGGAGTTATTCCAATGAGAATAATAAAGAATGGAATAACAGAAGGATTTCACCATGTATGCAGTACTTCGCATATACATATTATTCCAAAATAATAATAAAGAATAGAATAACAATTCTTACGAGTATTGAAAGAAAATAACTCTCTTCATAAATACGAAATAATAATACCTCTTACCTTAGTAGGAGATTGATATCTTGCCAATAATGTAGTAAATGTATCTCTTCTTCTTTCTCTTATTCTCTCTATACTTTCTCTCTATAAGCTTGAATGAATTGGTGAAAAAATAATGAAGAAATGAGCTTCTATTTATGGGCTTGGTAGAGTAAGGATAAAATAGTCTTTTTGCCATAATTTATGACATCATCGCTGACATCATCGATCATAATACATCATTGCTTACCTCGTCGTCCGATGACATCTTCGCTTGCATCATAGGAATTCAAATTCAATATGTTCTCTTCCACCTCCTTTTACTTTTATACCATGAATTTGCTATAATAATGCTACCATTCAAATTATAAAAACGATCTTATTATATAATCATATCATACTACTATAATGTAATATTATAATAATATATTTGAATGAATTATTTTATCAAAAAAGATAAAATACCAACTTTCAACAAATGTCATATGCTAAAAATTTCTCAGTTTAAATCCACTTCGAATAAATATTTTCTTATTTATCATTTGTGTCCACAAAAATAAATATTTCTTTATCATATAAATCAATAATTAATTATTCACAAATAATATTACGAGAATCACAATAATGACAAATAGCCGTTTCGAGGAAAAGTGAGGCTTTCTAATAAGGATTTTTTCCTTCTTGGTAGCATGATTAGGTGATCAAACCTCTCATTGACAGAACTTTTTAGACATTGCCAATAATGTTATCTAATAATATGATTCAAATAATATGAATTATTGATATGATAATGGGAAATACTGTGCAGTGACAATTATTGAAACAACAATAATATAAAATATCAACACAACAATTATTGAACCAATAAAATAAAATATTGAACAGTAATTACTGTAACAATTATTGAGTAGTGCTATCTTACGTAAGAATCAATAATTCAAAAATATTATGCAATCTGGTGTCTTCTTGTGCAACAACGCGCGACATCGTATTTTAACCACCGGGTATTTCAAATGGTGTTAGCGGTAAAACTTTCGTCGTTATTTTATAAAAAGATATTTTTGTCGTTTTCTCAATCCGACAATAATTTTGTTGTGGGGTCCACCAATGATTGTGTCGTCGTACGAATATTTCTAGACAAAAAAATATTTTTCGACCAAACGAATATTTTATAGCAACTTGCTTACTTTGTAAAATTTATAAATATCACCCACAACTATAACATTATAACCAATTCACACCTTAATATTCAAAAATGATATTTATAGAAAATTTATCTTTATTCATAAAAGTTGGGGTCTTACAGTAGTAATGTTTCGAGTTAGTGGTTGTTCTCATTAAGTTATAAAATAGTGTGACAATAATTGTATTGATGACTTAATTTGGGTGTGAATACTGTTGTACTATTTACAACACAATAATTGTACTCAGAACTTAAAATATTCGTTTTATCGTACATTCACGGCGTTGTAATAATTGATTTTGGTGAACCAAATAATAGTGTGTGTTATCGTATTTTGCACAATATTATAATAGTTAAAGATAAGGTAATTTGTATTTGTAGTATGTATTTTGACAACTCAAATTGAATGGTATAAATCCGAATTGAGGGTGTCACATTATGCATTATTTCAAATTACAAGAGAATAATGATATATAAAATATAAATACAAATATTATATATTTTAGAATATATGAACTTCATTTTATTTTTATTTATGTATAATGGTAGATGTATTTTATCACCATTTATGTATACTCTTATTTGTTAGAGAATAATAATACAATGAAAATGATAGCAAATAGGAAAAAATAAAAACAAATTACATAAGACATAAATTTTACGTTGTTCACCCAAACGTTATGCTAGTTTACAGTCGGTCGCGGATCAATATTAATATTTTTTTAATAAAAAAGCGTACATCATATAATTGCATGATCCCGTCTATATACAACACAACATAAATAACCTTAATTCATTTGAAAGTACAAAACTACCTATCAAAATTACCTATTGACACTTGGCTTAATTAATGCTTTAGACTTACCATCCCTATGCTCCAAGAATAATTTTAATTATCTTTTGAATAACTTTACAATCGCATTTGAATTAAAGTCGAATTACACTTCACCAATAAAATTATTTAAATTGTAAATTTTATGTAAACAAAACAATGTGAATAAAGTAAAGTCTATTTAATCTTTCCTTAATTTTTTTAATAAAAAAAGAGTAAAATATACACTCCCTCTAGATAATCATAATAACACTCACCTCCCCTCTAGTTTTTTAAGTAACAGTTAGTACCCCTGCAAATTTTTAAGGTTGACTAAATAGATAAAGTTACATATTTACCCTTGTATTTTATCACATTTTAATTACTAAATAATATATATATATATATATATATATATATATGTGTGTGTGTGTGTTTAATTATCTTTTTTAATACAATACATTTTAATTATAGTTTTATTTATAATTAAAACTATCTCATTTAAATTGTTGGTAACTTATAAAAAACTAATTTGATTTAATTAACACATATTTTTGGACATGTGATACAAATATTAAAAAAATTAAATTATTAATGAAATTTATTCTAATCAGAGTGATTGAGTATATTGATAGTTTAGTAGTGCTTAACAACAAAAAATATTATTTGAATTTTAGTTTCATATTATAATTTTATATGTTAAATTTTATTGAGTATGTATAAAAATTGGGATGTTTATGATTTTGATTACATTTTTTTTAGTATATAGTTGACGTTGTTTTTATGCAATGTTAAATAAAAAATATAATTATATTTATTACTACCTCTATCTTGTAATTTTTTTCTTTTAATATATATTTCTTTTTTTAGTAACAACATTTGTCATTTTTCTTTTGTAAATAATTATGTTTAAGTCACGACTTATTTTTAGTTTAATATATGAGAAAAATAATTAATATAATTTTTAATACTTTTTTATATGAGTAATAAGATTCGTTTAAATTGTAATAATAAGTTTGTTTTACGTAAATTTTAATATTTGAAAAAAATTATTATTATTTTATTGCGTTAAATTGTATTTTTTATGTGTATTAACATTATACTTTTTAATTACAAAAAAATATAGTTGAATATATATCACGTAAATTTTAATATTTGAGAAATTCAATTAGTAAAAATTGTATGACTTTATTTTCTGATAAAATGAATATTTATTATTTTTTGACTTTTTATGTTATTTATTGCACAATTTCATAATTTAATTAATTAGATCAAGTAAAGTAAAAATTATGATATACAAATTTATATTTAGTGGAGAAATTAAACATTATAACTTGAAGGGTGTATTAAACATTATATTAAAATATTTTTAAATATTAGTTGGTCAACCACACTAGGTAGTAGTGATGTTATATTATTAGAGATAGTAGAAGTCTTGATTGTATTCTTGAAAAACTAGAAAGATAGTGAGTATTATTATGATTATCTATCTGGGGTGTCAGTATATTTTACTCTTTTTAAAATATAATATTGGTACAAATATAACTGAGTACAAATAAATTACATGGCTAATATCCAAAATCTTTTAGTTGTAATACTAATAAATCTTTATGTTTCAAAATACAAAGTCTCACAATCAAAAGAAAAAGAAAAGAAAATCTCACAATAAAAAAAAAGAATTTTTTTTACAAACTCATACAATGATTAAATATATTTTGGAATTTATATGAAGTTTAAAATCTTCATAAACAAACTGAAAAAGTGAAATAAGAGCATCTATAAAGACACTTATTGAGTCCCGCGACTAACAAATTTTTATTATTTTTCTTTTAAAAAATTTAAAATTATTATAAACAAATGATCCATTCTATTCTAAACAAATACGCCCAAGTCAAATTTTGGGAAATGATAAGCATAATAAAGCATTTACCGACAGTTATCTTTACCCAAAAAAAATGACAGTTATCTTTACCCTAAAAAAATGAGTAATTTTTGTTTACTTCCATATCAAACTCAGGCTCAACCAGCTGGGCGGCACAAGCAGCCATGACGGCCTCGAAGTTTGTGATTACAATAGACAGCAGCGATGAAGAAGAATCCGAGAAAAATGGTCGGAGGTGCAAAATCGCTGCACAATTGAGCGATCAAAATGCCCGAAATAAAGAAGAAGAAAAGAATAATGGTGATGTTGCTAGATCTGATGGAGTCGGGTGTAGTAATTATGTGTATCGGAGTAAAGCGGAAGAGTATAAAATGCTTGCGGATTTGAGTGCGTTCCCACAACTGGCTGCTATGTTTGCTTTTGAGGCCACAATAAACAAGAAAAGCAGGAAAAGAAACCAGAAGAAGCGGAGAAATAAAATGCAGAAATTGGAATCCCAATCCCCAAATCCAATTGTATGACTCTAGATCTCTATATGCATACACTCTATTTTCCGATTTCCTAGTTAAGTTTGTATTAATTTTATACATTTATGTCTTTGTAAGCCTCTGTTCATATCTGTGCAAGAATGTTAGTAATTTTTAGCTCTGTTGGTTTTCTTGCTTTGGATTTATTACCATATTTGTTAGATATATTTCATATACAATATTTTTTTAATTAATTAATTTTTAAAACTCTAAAGCCACTTTAACTATGGGGAAAGGGTATTTGGAAGAGGATTGTTGCTTTGCATTCCAAAAGGGTAAAACCCCAGAAAAGTTGGTCTATACTTTTTTTTTTGGAAATTATCAATTTGGTCCTCATGCAGATTGATAAAGCTGGGAGAAGTGAGGTTGCAGTCTTGGACGAAAGATTAGTAATACTTTCTGCAAATGGCATGCCCCAAAAGCTTCTTGCAAGTTAAAATGACTTTGTATAATTTCTTATATACATTCACTAAAGGAAACTAGTCTTATATATTGAGTTCGATGAATGTCTTAAACTCTTAAAGTTGAATGCAAAACTAAGAAAAGTGTGCTTGTAGGATCGAGAAGGCAAGGAAAGAAATAGGATTGTAATCCTATTCAAACTGAAAATGCAAGGAAATAGAGTTATTTTTTTATTTTTTTAAAGGAATAAATCTATAATAATAAGATAGAACCTAATTTGAATTTGGGTGGGAAAGCACAAGGACGGTTCAAATTCATTCTAATTGATTTGGGCGGGAAAGCACAAGAACAGTTCAAATTCATTCTAATTTCAGATTGTTGAAACCGTCGTGCCTTTAGGCACAAGTAATTACTAGTGGAGTAATATAGGATTTCAAATACTTCCACCAATTTGTTAGTTTCCGGTTATAATTACTTTGTCATAAGATCGCGCTCATTTAGATTGCATCTTAACCCATCATTAATTATCATGTTTGAAATTGGCGTTCCCATAAAGCTCTTTGTCTGTTCTATGATGTCTCTGTACACCTACTAAAAGCAACTATTGGTTATTGGTTATTGGTTATTGGTTATTACTTCAATGTACTACATTGTGGGTTTGTTAGAGTTATGGTTTTGAAACCATTTCAAATATTTGGGAATACCAGATCTAATTGTTTGCAAGGATCCTGTTAAGGATGATTTGGGCTAAATTGTAAATAGCTAATTTAATTTAAACACATGTTGTAATTCAGTTAGGTAGTATTTTGTTAGTGCTGATGTAATGCTAATTACAACTGTCAATATTAGTTATAGTTCATAATTGTAGCTGTAAAAATAGGATTATGTACTCTTCAAGTAATATAATAAAAATTACTTTTGCTCAATATTATCTGTTTATAACATGGTATCAAAGCAATGGAAATTTTAGGGTTTTCTCTTTCTTCGTGACCAGATCTCCATCTCTATTTTTCTGCAAATTCACACTTCTGTGAAAATTCTTCGTCACCCAACTTTATTTGTCTATAGTATTTTTGTATCTCTTCCGTGTGTACTTTCCTCTCTTCTGCATAATTTGTCTTCGTCTGCAATTTTTCTAAATTCCGTTAGAATTCTGTAATAGAATTTTGTTGATCTGCTTATTTGCACATCAATTGTTCATCAAATTGCTTCACTCAATTTGATTTCATGGCTCTTGCTGTACCTGTTCCTGTTGATATATATGATAATGCTTCTCTTGGACTGCAACTTGATGCTTGTCATCCACTTTACTTGCAACCTTCTGATCATCCAGGTTTGATTCTAGTTTCTCAACCATTGAATGGTGCTAATTACTCTCAATGGAAGCGATCTATGACTTTAGCTCTTTCAGCTAAACTTAAACTAGGAATGATAAATGGTACATATCCTAAACCTAGTTCTAGTTCTGTATATCTGATGCACTGGGATAGATGTAATGATATGGTAATTTCATGGTTACTTAATTCCTTAACACCTGAGATAGCTTCTAGTGTGGTGTATTCACCAACTGCTCATGAGATTTGGACTGATCTAGAAACAAGATTCACTCAGACTAATGGACCAAAGTTATTTCAGTTAAGGAAAGATATAGGAGTTCTTACTCAAGGAAATTTGTCTATTACTGGCTATTATACTAAGTTCAAAGTCTTGAGGGATGAACTTCAGAATTTGATTAGAGTACCTAAGTGTACTTGTGTCTGTAGTTGTGGATCTGCTACACTTCAGGAACAAAACCTTCAGAATGAAATATTGACACAATTTTTAATGGGGCTCAATGATACATATACAAATGTAAGGGGACAAATTCTGCTCATGACCAATTCTCCAACAGTTGAACAGGCTTATGCTCTGTTATTGCAAGAAGAAAAGCAGAGAGAGTGTGCTATTTTGAGTACACCAGGACCAGCTGTTTCTGAGACTCTTGCCTTAGCAGTTAAAATTTTTCTGAAGCAACCAAAGGTCATAAGCCCTTTAAGAAGAAATTTGCTACTGTGTGTCATTACTGTCATGAAGAAGGACATATTAAGGACAAATGCTTCAAATTACATGGCTATCCTCCTTTGCACAAAATGCATCCTGCCAATCAAGCACAATCTCAATTCCCTACATCTCAGAAAGTCTCTTCTATTGGTTCTAAAGTCAAAGGACAACACAGTGCTAATTTTGTGGAAACTTCTCTATATGAACATTAGAATTTATTCTCAGGATCATCCTCTATGAAAACTCCATTGCAGCCTACTAGTTCTAACTTTGGTCACCTTTCTTATCAATCTGTTGCATCTCCAATGCCTAGTCCTCTAACTACCCCTGATGCTTCTACCTCACTTGTCTCGTTTACTCCTGCCTAACTTCAGCATTTGATGACTTTGATACAACCTTCACATGCTTCTACAACTTCTACTTTACCTGCTCCATCATCTGCAGTTTCTACTCAACATTTGGTAGGTATAATTGTTAAAAAACCGTAGTAATGTTCCTCTTCCAATGTGTTTATCCAGCTTTACTAGCACAACTACTTGGTTTTTGGATTTTGGTGCCACAGATCACTTTACATGTTCTATGGAATATTTGCAAAATCCTGTTTCTATTAATTCTTATATTCTTTTACCAACTGGTAATAATGCTCTTATTTCTCACAAGGGTACTGTTGTTCTTTCTACTGATCTGATTCTTTATGATGTTCTCTTTGTTCCATCATTTAAATTCAATCTTGTCTCTATTGCTAAACTCTCTGCATGTAATTTCATTTTTCAATCAAATCTATGTGTCTTACAGGACCCTGTCTCGAAGAACATGAAGGTAATTGGTAAGCTTGCTGATAATTTGTACCAGCTTTTCTTGTCAAATACACATCATGCTTCTTCATCTTCAAGTGTTTCTTCACTTTATGTATCAACTGCAACAAATCTCTGGCATTCCAGAATGGGACATCTTTCCCCATCATCTATGCAGCGTATATCATCTATTCCTTGTAGTCCTAAACTTACAAATTTTCATTGTATTGTTTGTCATAAAGCTAAACAAGCTAGGCATCCTTTCCCTCATAGTGTTACTGTCACTAATAAACCTTTTGAGCTTGTTCATTTTGATATATGGGGTCCCTATTTCCTTTTATGTCTTTTTCTACAGACTCTTCACCATCTATATTCCCTTCTTACACAAGATGAATTAATTCATATTGATATCCAAAATGCTTCAATCCCATCCTCTCATGTTATTGAGCCTATTATTTCACCTTCTCCTGCTAGTTGTGTTCCTTCCTTTACTCCTTATGTTAGATCATCTCGACAAAGGCAACAACCTGTTTGGTTCAAAGACTATGATATTCCTTCTCAAGTTCATTCTTCTATTGCTTCTACTTGTTCATATCCTATTAGTGCTTCTCTTTCTTATTCTCAGGTTTCTCCATCATATCAGAAGTTTCTTGCTGCCACTTCTGTTCTTTCTGAACCTTCTACCTATTCTCAGGCTATTAAATCTCCTGAGTGGTGTAAAGCTATGCAAACTGAAATAAATGCTTTAGAAAGGAATAATACTTGGGAATTAACATCTTTACCTGCAAGAAAAAAATGTGTTGGTTGTAGGTGGATTTACAGAATCAAATATAACTCTTATGGTACTCTTGACAGATATAAAGCTAGATTAGTAGCTAAAGGGTTCACTCAAACTCTTGGCATGGACTACTTTGAGACATTTGCTCCGGTTGCTAAAATGACAACTGTAAGAACTTTGTTAGCTTTAGTTGCTATTAAAGGTTGGAAATTATTTCAAATGGACATGACTCTACCTCCAGGATTTCAATCCACTACTAACAACTTTTCCATTCCACTGGTCTGCAAATTAAAGAAGTCTTTTTATGGCCTTAAACAGGCACCTAGACAGTAGTTCTCTAAATTTTCTACAACCTTACTTCAATATGGGTTTAAGCAGTCTTGTAATGATTCCCCTCTTTTCACTTTGCACACTCAAGATACTTTTACAGTGTTACTTGTGTATGTGGATGACATTGTGCTGACTGGTACTCGCTCATTCATGCTTGATAAAGTGAAAGCTTATCTCAGTTCTCAGTTTTTACTCAAAGATTTGGGATTGTTGAAGTTTTTTTTGGGATTAGAAATTGCTTATGTAGGTTTTTTAGGAGCTAAACCTTCTAAGGTTCCTATTGAACAACATCACAATCTCAACAAACTTAAAGGTTCAGTCATATCTACTCCTAGTATTTACAGGAGATTGGTTGGTAGACTCATCTATCTTACTATTACCAGACCAGATCTTACTTATACAGTCCATATCTTGAGTCAGTACATGCAAAATCCTTTGCAAACCCACATGGATGCTGCCTTAAAATTAGTAAGATATATTAAAACAGCACCAGAGCAAGGGCTTTTCTTCTCAGCTACTAGTCCTTTAACACTTACTGCTTTCTGTGATGCTGATTGGGGATCATGTGGTGAGACAAGGAAATCTCTCACAGGTTATTGTGTTAAGCTTGGTGACTCTCTTATTTCTTGGAAGTGTAAGAAACAATCTACTTAGCCCAGGTCTTCTGCTGAATCTGAATATAGGTCCATGGCAAATACTGTTTGTGAGGTTCAATGGTTGCTTGCTCTTCTAAAAGATCTTCAAGTTCCTAATCTCACTCTTGTTCAACTCTTTTGTGATAACAAATCTGCTCTTCACATTGTTGTTAATCCAGTTTTTTATGAAAGGACTAAACATATTGAAATTGACTGTCATATTGTGAGAGACAAACTCAAGCAAGGAATTATTGCTACAGCCTACTTACCTATTACTCAACAACCTGCTGATCTCTTTACCAAAGCATTGCCTAGTGACAAACTCCATTTTTTCCTTTTCAAGTTGGGTGTTTATAATTTGTTTTCCACACACAACTTGAGGGGGGGATGTTAAGGATGATTTGGGCTAAATTGTAAATAGCTAATTTAATTTAAACACATGTTGTAATTCAGTTAGGTAGTATTTTGTTAGTGCTGATGTAATGCTAATTACAATTTGTCGATATTAATTCTGATTCATAATTGTAGTTGTATAAATAGGATTATATACTCTTCAAGTAATATAATAAAAATTACTTTTGCTCAATATTATCTGTTTATAATAGATCCTACAAGAGGGGCAGACCCCACAGTGAGGATGTGTGTGGCGCCCACCCCAACTAGTTATTTATTTAGTGTGCTAATTGTGAGTTTTGAAATTATAGAGCTAATGATGATATTTTTTTGAAAGTATAGTCTGGTTTATATAATTTTTGAGTTGATTTTTCTTTTTTATTTGAGAAATCCTATGTTTTATATTTTTTAATATTTATATGCAAAATTCTCCAATGCTAAACCTAAATATTTTTTGAAGAATTATTGAGTATTAATTCATCCCATTTCCCTATCATTTCTCTTATATGCAAAAAATTCATGCAGGAACCCACCATTTGTTTGCGCATCTTTCTCTCTTTTATAGATATATGTATATTCATTTACTCTCTTTTTCATTTGCTTGGGTTAATTCATCCCATTTCCCTCTCATTTCTCTCATCAGCGAAAACTTTATGCCAGGAACCCACCATTCTATTGCTGCAGTATGACAACTCTCTTTCTTTCTCAATTTCTCTCTATACATACATATAGACATACATGGAATTTGTACGTATATATATACTCTATTTCATTTGCTAGCGTTTTCAATTTCATCTATATGGAAATTTGTTGATTATAATGATAAAGTTCAATGGTGATTCTTAGAAACGTTATACATTCTGCATATAACTTAATCACCTTAATTATATAGAGGCCGGATCCTGTCCGGGAGCCCGGATAGGTTTAAAATTTGGACCTTATTTTTTTTTTCTTTTTTTATTTTAAAATAACTAATTTTTTTTAATATTTTATGGGGAATGGAATTTTACATAATCTGAGTGTTTTGAGTGTGATTTGGATACATATAACAAAACATATGCATGCAGACGATTGTATATATATGTTTTGTTATATGTATCAAATCAAACACTCTTATTATAAAATTCGATCCATAAAATATTAAACTTTTTTAGTTGTTTTTTTAAAAAAGTAAAATAAAATAAAATATAGGTCCGGATTTTGGTCGATTCTAAGTCCGGACTGATCCATTATATATATATATATATATATAGAGGAGATCAGTGAAAGTGAGTCCGCATTTTCTTAAAATGCGGAATTTTATTTTATTTTATTTTTTTACTTTTTTTTAAAACAACTAAAAAAATAATAATTTATGGAATCGAATTTTTTCATAATCTGATGTTTTTGGGTGTGATTTGGATACATATAACAAAGCAGTGCATGCATGACACTATGCAGATTATATGTATCCAAATCACACCCAAAACATCGTATTATGGAAAAATTTCGATTCATAAATTATTAAATTTTTTTTAGTTGCTTTAAAAAAAAAGAAGCAAAAAGCAAAAAAAATATTAGGACATTAGATCCGTCGGGGACGTCGGATTTGGATCTTGTACATGAAGATCAGATTTTTTATCATCAATCTCTTTTCTTAATTTAGAAATATCTAATTTTAAGTTAGAAATCTCTTTCTTGAGTTTATTAACTTCTTGATTTAACTCAGGGAGGGTAATTTCTTTAATCGGGGATTTAAACCTTTCAAGTGTTTTATTAAGACTGAAAATAGGCTTTTCTTTGGCTCTAAGAACCTTATCAGTAACTTTCTTATCTTTAGTTAATAAATCTTTTAATTGATTCATATATTGAGTTTTTAGTCCAGGGTCAGTAATTTTACTAATTAAATCAATTAACAAAGAGCTTTCTTCATCTTCTTTGGTGATTACATTAATTCTTTTGCAACAGTTATTACTGCAATTTTCAGCACATATGGTGACTTCATTATCACTATCTGACTCATTACTACCAGTGTTATTGCTAGAAGATTTTGGGATATCTGAAACTTCTTCATTAATATTGTTATTTTCAATTCTCATTAAATCTAATAACTATTCAGTGTCTTCTGCTGAGATATTTAACTGAGCTAATTTTTGCTTAACCTTGCACTCACTTTTAACATCATAACTCGTGAAGTAAACACATCTTTGTACCACCTAAAATCACTTAGCGTGGGACAAGTAAGATTACTAAGTTGATCATGAATTCTTTCAGTGATATTACTAGGAGTTCCAACAAAATGTTTAATAATGGTAAAAATTAAAATATTAACTCCATCAGGCGGACTAATACCATCATCTTCATCAAAGATGGGATTGCCGTCATCATCTTTCTGGATAGCATGAATAATAGATACTCTAATATCTTCTGTGAGATGTTTCTTCCACCAAGATCTGAGAATATATATATATACAAACACTCTATTTCATTTGCTAGCATTTTTAATTTCATCTATTTGGAAGTCTGTTGATTCTAATGATAAAGTTCAAAGGTGATGCTTAGAAACATTATACATTCTGTATATAACTATTATCCTTAATTATTCAAATGTTTGGTAGTAGTCATTGTATTTATCTTGTGTGCATGTCTTATATGTTATATGTGTGTATATATGATTATATTTGGTTTTATTGTTATCTTAGATATTAGTTATTCCCTATGCGTTATAGTGTTTTTAGAAGCTAATTTATGTTTAAGAAAAGGGAGGAAGCTAATTTGGTAAAGAACACAAACTAGGTAATTTGATTATTAATTTTCTGCAATTTGAATTTAGATGAAGCCTTATCATCGGCACCGAAGCATGTTTTGTGTAGTCCGAGGGACGCTTCAGCCATACCTAACCTTGCTTAGATTATGCTTTGGATTCATGAGATCAGCTTCAGATCCTTGCTTTGGATTTGTATCCTAGCACTATATGATTTTGGATTTGGAGTTGTCCTTTTTGTAGTTCAGGTATATGTATTGTTGTATCACTTCAGATTAGGTCATTGACAGAGACATTCTGTGTAATTTGGTGGCTCAAGTTTGTGAGTGTTCGCATCTTTTGTACTCGTTAATTTTGATATAGTGAATTGTCCTTCATCTCCACCTGTAGACGCAGGCAAAATGCCTAACCATGCATATCTTATGTTATTCTTTATGTTGTTTGCGCTTCTGCTTTCATTGTTCATTAGTAGAGTTATTGAAATTTTCATAATACATATGGATATATTTATTCATGGAAAATTTTGCACAGGAGGGAGAGACAATGGCAGCAAATGAATGCCCAAAACTTGAAAAACTTGTGGTTTTATTGGACACTAATGGTAGCAAGCCTCTGAAAAATGACACAACCAGTGGCAAATGCACTACACAATTGAGTGAGGCTCCTGAGAAAGAATCTAGCAAAAAGAAGTACAAGAGGACGAAAAGGAGGCAGAATGGAAACAACTATGTATTTTGTAGTTAGATTTGGTATATGTATGTTTTGTTGTATCACTTCAAATGATTATGCACAAAATCCATATATTGAGTCATTTCTTTTTGACTCAACATGAGACATTCTGTGTTATTTTTCGCGTCTCTTTGGCTCAATTTTTGTTGAGTGTTCAGGTATCTTTTGTCACTTCAGATTAGGTCATTAATTTTGATATAGTGAATTGGAGTGTTCATCTCCATTTTGTAGAATTGTCCTTCATCTCCACCTGTAGGCAAAATGCCTAACCATGCATATCTTATGTTATTCTTTATGTTGTTTTGCGCTTCCGCTTTCATTGTTCATTAGTAGAGTTATTGAAATTTTCATAATACATATGGATATATTTATTCATGGAAAATTTTGCACAGGAGGGAGAGACAATGGCAGCAAATGAATGCCCAAAACTTGAAAAACTTCTGGTTTTATTGGACACTAATGGTAGCAAGCCTCTGAAAAAAATGACACAACCAGTGGCATATGCACTACACAATTGAGTGAGGCTCCTGAGAAAGAATCTAGCAAAAAGAAGTACAAGAGGGACGAAAAGGAGGCAGAAACAGCAAAGATATTAGATCTGGTGGTGATATAAATGGAAACAACTATGTATATAGGACTAAATCAGAAGAATACAAGATGCTCTTGAGATTTGAGTGAATTCCCTCAACTCGCCGCAATGTTTGCTTCGAGGCCAGAATGAAGAAGAAGAAGAGGAAAAAGTGGAACTTGTAGCCCTGTTTTCAAATGTATGTTTATCTTATGCACATAAAAATCCATATATTGATTTGACTCGACTATGATTTTTTTTTGACTCAACTATGATATTGAATTGCAGGTTGTTGGTTTTTTTACTCTTTTCTTTCATGGTTATTTGTGCGCGTCTCTTTATAATTTTATGTTGCTATTTATTATCTTCACATTTTCTTGCCTTCTTTTTTTGGGTATTCATCTATTTTTACATAATTTATATAAGTATTATTTTGATTTTATTTGATAACAATCTTTATGAAGCTACTTTAATCTGAAAAAGGTAGTAAAAACAACTTCTGTTGGCTATACTAGGCTCTTAGCCCTTAAAGAAAGAAATTTGTTTTTCCAAGTCTAGTTACATTCTGTTTCCAGGGAAACCTTCTTTGTTTTCACACATGCTTATGAGATTTGCCACTTTTACCATTACCTTGTTGTAGACTGATGAATCAAGTAAACATTTGATACAGACAGTGAAATTCCTAGACCTTCATGTCTCTGAAAAAGTTACCAAGGCTTTGGAGTCCATCCTCCTTTCTCTCTGTCTTGTCTGTATCTCTCTCCCTCGTTGTATATTTATATGTATTCAATGAGTTCATTTTGACTTATTCATGGGAATTTTATGGAAAATTTTGCACAGAAACCAGATAACATGGCAAACAAGAAGGACCTCAAACATGAAAAGCTTGTGGTTTTACCGGACACCAGTGATGGCAAGCCTCTGAAAAATGATTGGACCGACAACAAAAATACTACACAATTGAGTGAGGTCCAAAAGGGAGTATGTAGCAAAGTAGTAGAAGAAGATGAATATGGAGGTAGAAATAGCAAAGGTGATAGACCTGGGGGCGATATTAACAGAGATAACTATGTGTACAGGACTAAAGCTGAAGAGTACAAAATGCTCGCAGATTTGAGTGGATTTCCTCAACTTTCTGCAATGTTTGCTTTTGAGGCCAGAATGAAGAAGAAGAAGAGCATGAAAGGAAAAGAAAACAAGAGAAAGAAGCAAAAAGGGGAAATTGGTTCCCCAAGAGTATGTTTATCTTATACACTTAATTATCTGTACCATTGATGTGACTTTATAATGTTCTTACATTGCAACTTCCTAATTTTCTCTCTTTTCTTTTCCATGCATAATCATGTTTTTCCTTTATGATTGAGGTTGTTGTTTATTGGTTTCAATTGTTTTACACTTTCTTTTACATAAATGTGTCTATTTTTATACGTTTTCTATATAATATGGTTTTTGATTTGTTTAATTATCATAATTTTAAATAAAATTAAATTTGAAACTTCAAGGTAGCTATAATAACTTCAGCTGGCCATTCTAGCTCTATTAAGAGGATATTTTTGTTGCCAAGTATAATTACTTTTGCTAGAAAACTTTCCCTCCCGTCTCCACAAATTCTTCTGTGAGTTGCCACTTTTGTCATTACCTTGTTGTAGACCGATGAAACAAGTAAAAAAGCTGAAGTATTGGATGCAACACCGGCAGTTATTTCTGAAAAGGGCATTACCCAACAGCTTCTTGTAAGTTGAAATTTCATTCAATGCTTTCTATTACTAAAAGCACCTAAAATTTCTCTGAATTGGATTGTGTACGAGCCTAGCTCTTCCTGTATTTTAGGCAAGTTGCAATTTACCCATGCAACAACTGAGAATTACAAGATACTACTTTGTGGGGACTCTGGTACTATATTGGCTGATGCAAGAGGACCAGTCTTGCACAATGAAAGTTATGAGAGAGAAGTGAAACTTTTAAATTGCGTTGATTAGATTGCAGTCAAACTCCACCTAAGTCGAATCCTGACTCAATTTCAATTTACTACACACCCTCCATTTAACTATAATGGCTAAACTGATGTTATAAGTCTTAATAAAATAACTGGCATAAAGAAGAAGAGGAGATAATATATAAAGAAAAAAGCTTATCTTATAGCAGATATATACTCCAAGGTATAAGTTTAGATTATTTACCCTTTTTAAGAATAAATTCTATGGTAAAAATGATATAAATTTAGAACTTCATCTGTCTATTTTCTTTCCTTGAGGTATAATTCCTTTCTTCTAAGTTCTGATTTCTTTGAATCTTTTTCGATATGTTTTGGCATTTTGGGGATAATTTAGATCTGATATTTGAAAATAGTTGATCATGCTGGCTAAAGTAAGCATATTCATCTTTGCATTTCTTTAGGTTGATGGTTCAGATGATAACCACCAGGGAAAAACTCATAAAGCTGTGGAAACTACTGAAGAAATTAATGTGGACAATGGCGTAAGACCTGCTATAGTGATCGATAACGGGTTTAGACCTGATATTTGAAAATAGTTGATCATGCTGCTAAAGTAAGCATATTTATATTTGCATTTCTTTAGGTTGATGGTCGAGATGATAACAACCAGGGAAAAACTCATAAAGCTTTGGAAACTACTGAAGAAATTAATGTGGATAACCGCGTAAGATCTGCTATAGTGATCGATAATGAGTTGCCATTTTTGGAAGGATCGGAAGGACATGAAGAAAATGCAGGTCTGGGAAACTTGAGAGGACTTGTTGAAACTGAGCAAACAGAGGCACTTGTGAGCGAGGAGCAAAAGATCTTTGAAGAACGGAATTATACTGTAAGTTAATTACCCTTTTTATGATTATCTTTTCTTAATTGTTTTCCATCTCCCTTCAGATATTATAGTACAATGATATATTCTACTATAAAAAAAATTCGGAACAATTTTTCTTGCTTTAGAATATTGTGGTGGAGGTAGGGAAGCATGTAGATTCAACTAAAGATTTAGAAACAATGATGCCTTTGAAAATAGAATCAGTTGAGAGGAAGCAGAATTTTGTTTTACGAAAGCTTCTTGTAAGTTTCAGGATATACAATAAAATTACAAAATTATCAAGCGCTTATCTGACCTTCAGTAATTGCTTATCTATTCTACAGCGAAGTCCGAGATATTTTGATTTCCCGACAAGAAGTTGGCAAATGTGCTACAATTGTGGTAAAAATGATCACAGTGCAGTAGAATGTACCATGGAGAGAAAGAAGAAACCTTGCTATATTTGTGGAGGTTTACAACACAGTGCAAAGCGTTGCAAGCAGGTATATTAAATTTTAAGTTCTATTTACCTTGATCCCAAGATTTTCAGTGTTCCTAGGACCCAATTTATTTTTGAAGTCCTGTCTGCATAGCTTTCTATTTGGACTCCAAGAATGTGTTTCTTTCTTTTGTTATTTTCTTGTAGCATACTTAGTGTGGGCAAAGAAATCGTACTTCGCTAGGGTTCGGGTTTCATGTTGATTGAGAAGTTGCGAAGTCCACGAAGAGTATGGAAGGAGTTAAAGAGGGGAGAAGAACAGGTAGACAATTATTCTAACAACACGTGACAAAACTCTTATGTTGAAAGAATATTATTTGGTGTCTCGGGTCTAGAGAAAATCAAAAGTCCCTTCTTCATAAATGGAAGGAGTATTTTTAGAGTTTTCTAGAAAATGATCATGTGCCTGACATGTGACCTCAGGAGAAATTCCAGAAATGCCTTTAGTTACCCGTGTAATACCCAAATCGTCATGTCCTTTTAGCCGCCAATCAAATCCCTCAATCAATTCCCAAAATGAGTTGCTTCCATAAGCCCACTACCTCGGGACTAATGGGGGTCTCTCTTAAGTCGTATTCCTAGGTTTTTGTTGCTCAATCCATGTCTTTCTGCCATTTTTTCTTTATCTGAACATCATGTCATTCAATCTCGTTGTCGGAAACCTCGGAGGAGCTTGACACGGAACAGAGGTTTATGCTCTAGGGGCTCAAATCCTAAGGGGAAGGGCTAGGTCTGTGCCTACTTTAGTCCTCTTCGTTCGACTTGGCTTTTCTTAATCAATTTTCATCATTTTCTCCTGATTCTTGGCCTTGTGAGAAGCTTCTTTGTGATGGAGGATTCAAGGAAAACCATTTTTAGACCTTCACAAGTTTCCTTGCTTATTTCTGTGATTCGGGCTCGTTTTTTGGTTATTATTGCACCGTTCAAAGCTTGTCCAACACGATTCTCAGGAATATGAAACAGTGTGCCCCTAAGAGGCCGCCAACCCCTAGGGTGGCCGAGCTCTAGGGTGCCTAGGGGGGCACCTTAACTTCTTGTTTTTTCTCCGCTTGTTTTCCCTGTTTTGTCCTTGTTTCGTTTCGACAGTTCAAATCAAGTTCAATCGGAAAAGTTGTCGGATTTTGTCTAGGTTGGATCACCTAGTGGTGGCCGAACCCTAGGGTGGCTAACCCTAGGGGGTCAAAACCCTAGGCGTTCCTCCTTTTGTTCATTTATTGCTTGTCTCGTTCATTTATTTCTGTTTTTTTATTTATTTCCGACTTTTGCGTCTTTCATTCAAATTTTTAGGTCACATGTGAATCTTAATTTGTATTGTCCCCCATGCACATGAGTCGCGCCTTTTGAGTGACGATCATGCATAATACTTTTAAGTCTTTGAATCCCGCTTTAATTTTTTGAACAATCTTTCGAAATTCAATCTTGTAGGCCTCGAGTCCTTAGGAGAGGGAATTCCTAGGGGGCCAAACCCCTAAAGGCCGATCCCCTAAGGTTGAACCCTAGGATGCTAAACCCTACGATATCTTGTACATTCTTTTATCAAATCTTGCTCAATCTCATTGTTTTCTTAATTTTCTGAAAACTAAATCAAGATGAATCAAATTAAATATGAAAATTATATATTACAAGTAAAATAAGATCTTTATCAAATAAATAAAATCTTATTTTATCTTGGAAACGAAATCGAATCCTTCCAATTTTAGGAAAAAATATTTGTTTTCATAACTCTTGCAAGCATACTTGGAGCACTATATATATCCACCCCACGCACTCGTATCTTTTTATTCCTCTAGCTTTCTCTTGGAATTTCTCTTCCTCAAATTTCTCTTTCTTTCTTCAACGAAGAGACATGAAAAAGTCAAGTGAACGTTGAACAATTTGGGACAAACAATAGGTAAGGAGAGACCTCCCCCTAGGGGCCAAACTATAGGGGCAGAAATCTAGGGGCTTTGATGACACCTCCCGTTTTTGTTCTCTTTTTCCTTCTCTTGTTTACCCACATGGTTTCTTATGTTTTTATTCTTTTTGATTGTTTCGTCTACTTCTTTTTAGGTTAATTGAATTTTGGCATTTTTCTCCGAATATTCTCAAAGAAAGACTGCTTTTTTCACAACGAAGGAGTATCCATTCTGGGCAATCAATCAACAAACTAGAGGGAGCCAAAAAGTAAGAGGGGAGAATCCCCTAGGTGGCTGAACCTTAGGGGCCCGAACCTTAGGGGTTTTTGGCCTCTTCCTTTATTTTTCTAGTATTTTCTTCCCGTTTTATTTGGATGGCTTCTTATGTTTGGGTTCTTTCTTGCTTGTTTTTTTTCCTACTTTGAAGTAACTTCAATCTTTCTTTTTTGAGCCTTATCACCTTGATTATATCTTGGTTTTTTCCTCAAATATTTCCAAAGAAACACTATAATTTTGAGAACACAAGGAGGCATTTTGTTCCAACGATCAAACAACGAACTACGAGAGGAGCCAAGGTATCAAAGCGGGCCAACCCTAGGTGGTCGAATCCTAGGGTGGCCGAACCCTAGAGGGCCAAACATTAAGGTGGACGAACCCTAGTTTTTTTTAACTTGTGCTCATTTGTTCTTTCTTCTTTTTAGGTGTCCTTAATCTTCTTTTCCGGGCTAACTCTTCTCATTTAAGCTTCAGACTTCTTTTTCGTCGGATATTGTCAAACGAAGATCCTTCTCAAGGCAACCTCATTAATTGGAGTTAGGATTCATCACGGTAAACACTTAATTTCAAATGCTTTCTTTTTTTCTTATTACATAGAGTTCTCATATCAAGTAGCCATTGTTGTAGGCTAATTCTGACGAGCGCTCTGCGGACCCAAGAACCGCAAAGGAAATCTCATTCCTCATGGAATGAGGAAAAACTCCTTTTTATGAACCTCTTGATGTTTTCTGGGATCGGGTAAAGAATTACTATCGTTCGACTTTTCCTTCCGCATGACAAGGAAGGCCTATTTCTGTACGCTATGGCTTACGAAAGTCGAGATAGTTTCTTCCGTTCTGATAGTATTACCCACGTGTATTGAGAAACAAGAATACCCCTTTAGCCCGGTCCGCTTCCTATTCGACTCTTACAATCACCTTGAAGGATGACAACATTGGACTGACGAGATCCTCGGAGATTCTGGACATGCGAGGATGCTAGTTCTCTACTCTGCATTCAGCAGTGTCGGGACCTTTGCATTCAGCAAGACCACGATGCCCTCAATTTGCTGCTTTCACGCTGCCCCCTGCACCTTTGTTACTGTTTATGGGGAATTCACCCCTACTCTAGAGGACGTCTATGTCATCTATCATTACGTTTCCTTTTCATTCCATCCTTTATGAATTTCATTTTTCCTTTGAATTTATATATTTATTCTGGCTCGTATCTTGTAGCCTTCTTGCTGACTCTTCAATTTCATGCGGTCCATCCAACTTGTCTTCTAGGGATGCTGAGTGTGTTACATATCTGACAGAGAGGCCTTCAAGCAAGCCTCTAATTGCACCTCGCAATTTTAAGGTGATAAACTCCTTCCTAACTTCGAGACTCCTAATCGACATAAGACTTCATTGCTATCTTGGGTGCGTTACTTCTTCCGAAATTACAAGCCAGGTCATTAGGATAGTTCTATTCACGGTGAGTCGATTCTCGCTCTTCATGGAAAACAATGCTCTTTTCCACTAGTCGCCTATTTGACCATGTGGCTATCTCACTTTATCTTCCTCGGCTCACCAGTAGATGGTCCCTCGACTCGCATGTTCAGCTTGGCCGCTCTATTAGCTCGGGGATTGCAGGTTCCCCTTGTTTCTCTCTTTTTGGGGACTTTATATCACTGTTTGGACGAAGCTGTCCTTCCTATGAAGGAATCCGTTGGAAGGTATATTTTCTAACTTTATTCATTCTCGTAATAATTATCTTTTCATACTGCATTTCTCTTCCACTTATCAATATTTCCTCATTTGTTTAGGTATGACGTGAATTGCTTCATCCCGGGCTCCTTTTCGAGCGCTTTCGAGACCATTCTACCTCCTTGCACTTCTCCAAGAAGAAGAAGAAACTTGTACCGCCTTTCACATCGCCAAATATTGTTCCTCGTACCTCCCGCTCGATCATATTTTGCTTCTTTGGACTTGCGGTTCTATATTGACGATTTTTCATCATTCGTTGCATGTCCTTACACTTTAGTCCCAGAGGGTGGTCTTCCTCATTTCTATTAGGAAAGAATTTCGCTCCTTCCCGAGCGTTGACGGTTTGTAGGGGTTATCTCTTTCTTGGTTCCTGTTTCTCCGAGCTGCTGAGATTCCCTACTTTGTTGAGGATGATGAGTTCGACACCGTCCTTTGCTCACCTTAGAGAGTCATGAGACAGTTCGACTTTGATCAACATCGACCTTTCGGCCATTCTTGTCGTGGGGATTATGAGAGGGCAGTTGATAACTTTGTCCTTGTATTAAGCTCGTTTGTATAGAAGCTTCTGAGACTATTGACAACTCATTATGACCCTCTCCTCTTTGTTGTTCCCGTTGCTTCTTGGGAGGGACGCTATGCCGTTAATTAGTGCAACTTTTGGCTTGATAATCTCGAGTGCAACTTTTGGCTTGTTCATCTCAAAATGTGGCAAGATGATACTATACTTTGCTCGTTGTCAGTTTCTCCTCCTAAACATCTCTGGTGGACCAAGCGGCAATGTTCTAAGCTAAATGCCCGTTCAGAGAGTTGGCCAACCAGTAGTAGGTTTTTTGAGCGTGAGGCCTCAATGCCCAAGTTTCCCCTTCTTCTTTCAACAAAAAATCTTTATCGGAATCCTCTCGATGTTTTTTCGGTTCACGCTTTTTCCACTTCTAGGCGTCTTCCCCACGGACTTCGTCTCGGTTACCTCCTCGAGCTCCTCCCTGGGATCCTCCGCACTGGGAGATGAGAGATGAGAGATTATTCTTATTTTCGAGGTGGTTCCCCTGCGAGTCCTAATGTGGGCCCGGTTGACCAAATGTCATCAAGCGAACGACAAATGGGACCACTCTTATCTTAAATCCCTTGTCAAAACGCCCACATGATGATGTTGGTTCTAGCATACCGGCTGTCGAGGATTCGATTAAAAGGCACAAAAAACTTTTGTTAAGCTTTATCTTATTGTTACTTATCTCTTTCAATATTGCTATGATCGCCTTCATGTTTTCTCATGTCATTATTGTCTTGTCTTTTAGATTGCCGATGATGATGTTCCCATTGAATTTCTTATGGGTACTGCGAATGAGGCGGTGGGCTCCCCTACTGGTGAGCCTCCACGACCTATCATGATTGTTGTCGAGCCTTCCTCTCCGCATGATGACTGTGTCAGCCTTAACGTTGGCGAGTCCTTGTCTGATGTGGGCTCGGGTCCTGCTGTGGGTGGGTACAACTCCATCTTCACGCCCACATACAACATTTTCTCATGACAGCCTTGAGGGTACCGGTGATACCATGTTGATGATATTATGGCAGCGAATCCTCTTCTCTCGAGGAGAATCTTGAGTCTTTCTGAATTCTCCCAAAAGGATTATTCTTTCGATGACAAGAAGGATTTTGCAACCGATATTCTACTTTCTGTGGAGTCACAGGACATATTCTCGATCGGGTACGTTTTAAATATTCTCCTTAGTTGACATACACTTGCCTTTTAAGTTTTCCTTTCTTTTCTTAGCAATTTATTATGCCTTTTCATTTCTCTTTGAGGCTGATAAGATGAATGATCTGCCTTTGCCCCTTGAGGGACTCGCCTTATTTGACTCTCTTCATTCCGATTTTGCCACCTCGCCTTTTAGTGACCTTGGCTATCCATCCAACAACCAGGGTCTTGTGGAGCCACATGCAGTCTCGATGCCCATGATTTGTGCAACTTCTTTCTCGATGAACGTCATGTTGCTTCCAAAGTGGCTCCTACTAGAGCTTCCTTCAATCTAACCCGAGAGCTTGTTCCTTGGAGGGATTTCCAGGTTTCTTCCTCCAGCCAAGAAAGTCTCGAGTGTCTCGTAGTTCGGTTCCCACATATTCTTGATCAATGATCAACTAGATCGACTCACGAGCTTTGTTCTTGAGATGCACAGTCTTTCTCTTCGTTCTTTGCTAGCAAAGAACTTGGATATGTTGAGTTGTAAGGTTGATGACTTCTTCTTTGTTGGCCTTGACATGTCTCTTTTTCGTGCTAGGTTGGATCTCCTTACTTCTAGTTATTGTGTTGTTGCACTACGTTCGGAGGTCACTTCACGTCATCATGAGAATGACTTACTTTCGGGAGAGCTTTGGCTATATTGAAGATTAAGTTTTGGGAATTTGAGTCTGCTGCTCAAAACCTTGAGGAAGGATAACATCAAATCTGAAGGTTCGAGATACCGCCATTGTCAACTTGGAGGCTTTAGCTATGCCTCCTCTTCAGTTTGATATGTCATGGCCTTTAGATCATGACCTTTTGTAGTCTTTCATTTCCTATTCCAGAAACTCATTTTCATGTTATATTTCAGTTATCATAATAAAGTTTCTTTATTTTTTGTCAATTATGCATCATTATAAATTGTCTTTAACTTGAAATTTTCATTTATAACAAAATATTGAATATGAGCCATAAATCATTCAAATTATAACTCCAAGACAATAAAGTAAAGAAACCGTGAATAAATTCTTTAATCAAAAAATACTTTTCGATCTCCAATGAACTTGCATTTGAATTCATACTTTCGAATTTTTTTTGTCAAAGTATAAGTAAACGTTCGATTTTTTTTTTGACAATCATCTTGTTATTAACGAAAAAGCATAATGTTTCAATTTTCTTTAGAATCAAAAGAAAAAGACTTGATCTCAATCTGAATAAAGGATAATTATTTTAACGAAAAAGCATAACGTTCGTCACTTTTAGAGATAAAGTGTAACTTGTTAGGTTCGACGACTTAGAATCAGGTGCCTCATTCACGTTTGATGATAAAATATAACACTCTGTTGAGGACTTATGACCAGGTGCCTCCATTTTACTTTTAGCGGTAACGCCTAACACTTGTACCTTATCCCTTAGTCGTACCAATTTTGGCATATAGGGTTTCATAAGTGCTTAAGTTGAGTGACCCGTCACTTGGTCATCCAATTTCTTGACAAGTGTAATCTACGAGGACTTGAAATTGGGTGCCTCACCACTTGGGACGTCCAACTTCTTGGCAAGTGTACTCTACCAGGATTTGACCATTGGGGGGGAGCATGGTGCAGTTTGAAGCTCAAACCGCACACGAAACCGCTTAGGTGCGGTTTGAAAAATACAAAACTGCGCATGAAACCATTTGTGATTGGTGCGGTGCGGTTTTGAACCGTGCGGTGCGGTTTCGGTTCCAAAACCAATTGAAATAACAAACCCGTAAAATAGTTAGCAAAATCATTCACGCAAACGTGCAGTGAACATAATCATGGAGCTAATTTAGCAAAATAGATCCAGGCATCAACAATTATATGGTTAATTAATACTATGTTATCACATTTGATTTAGAAAATACCAAGCCACTCTTGATTTGCAAATATAATTGATACTATTTATTCTTCATTCAACCCTGCTATATATGTCTTCTACAATAAAATGAGGAGAATATTTTATAGTAGAGAAATTATATATAAGTAGCAAATTTGAGAAAACATGATGATTATTTGGTGCGGTTTCGATTTTATGCGTGCGATTTTGACTAGTAACCAAACCGAAACCGTAAATTTGGTTTTTCAACCCACCTAAGACCGCCACATACGCCGGAACCGTTGATGCGATTTTAATTGGTGCGGTTTGTGCGGTTTTTGGTGCAGTTTCGGTTCCAATTTGGTTCCTTGCTCAGCCCTATTGACCACCATGCAGAGTGGACCACCATCTTGGGTGGATTTTTAATTTATCAATTCTTGTGCCTCCTCTTTTGGTCATCCAATTTCTTGGCAAGGGATACTGCTGAGGACTTCAACCACCATTTAAGGTGGACCACGTCATCCAATTTCTTGGCAAGAGATTCTCCTGAGGACTTATACCACCATTTTTGTGGACCACCATCTTGGGTGGATTTTTGATTCATCAATTCTTATGCCTTGTTTCATGGTCATCCAATTTCTTGGCAAAGGATACTCCTGAGTACTTAAACTATAATTTTTGGTGGATCACCATCTTGGGTGAATTTTGATATTCTCATCTCTACAATTCAGAGATCTTTAGATGGTACAACCAATATTTGGGTTGTCCATCATCTTGCGTTGATGAAGTTTATGTAACAAAACTTCTCATGGTTTCCATATCATCAACGGCAAAAAGCACGTTTACCCGCCTGTGGTCGTCGACTTGTAAGCAATTGGCCATTGAACTTTAAAAATATACAATTGGACCACTGTGCTTTTCTAAAATGAAAATTGAGCCATTAGTCAATTTCTTGGGAGCGGATGTCAAAATCAATTACACAAGTGGCATTGAAAAAAAAAATCAAAAAAATATTATTTTCTTATATGGCAATACAAAAAAAAATCAAAAATAAAATCATCGATTATGTGGCAAACAATGATTAAAATAATAATAAAATTAAAATAAATAATAATTAATTCATTTTAAAATAATTAATTTTAAATAAAATAATTAATTTTAAAAACAAAATAATTAATTTTAAAATAAAATAATTAAAACAATAACATTAAAATAAATATTTGGAATTAATGATTAATAATTAATCATTAACTTATAAAATGATTATTTTATTTTTATTTTTAAAATTAATTATTAATCATTCTGGTTAAAAAATCATTAACTTGTAAAAAAATCATTTTTGCCACAAAAAAAATTTCTGTTTTTGTTTTTGAAAACATAATTTTTAAAAACAGAATTTTTTTAAAAACAGGATTTTTTAAAAACATAATTTTATTTTGCAAGTTAAAAATAAATTCTGTTTTTGTTTTTAAAAACAATTTTTTTTTTAAAACAGAAAATGATTTTTTTATGTGGCAGAAATGATTTTTTTACAAGTTAATGATTTTTTTAATCGGAATGATTAATAATTAATTTTAAAAATAAAAATAAAATAATCATTTTACAAGTTAATAATTAATTATTATTCATTAATTCTAAATATTTATTTTAATGTTATTATTTTAATTATTTTATTTTAAAATTAATTATTATATTTTTAAAATTAATTATTTTATTTTTAAAATTAATTATTTTAAAATTAATTAATTATTATTTATTTTAATTTTATTATTATTTTAATCATTTTGCCACAAAACCAATGATATTATTTTTGATTTGATTTTGTATTGCCACATAAGAAAATGATATATTTTTTTTCAATGCCACTTGTGTAATTATTTGACGTCCGTCCAAAAAATTGGACGGATTGACCTGAATTTTCATTTTTAGAAAGCAGAGTGGTCCAATTGCATATTTTTAAAGTTGAGTGACCAACTGCATATTCTTGATGTTTTCTTATTGTATGCTACTACTAAAACATGTTGTCTTGAATAGGATATTGTTGCCCTTGATTATGTTTCTTGAAATTTAGTTTGAATCTTCATCCTTCTTGCCCTCCTGCGGCTTTTAGCAGAGCATCAACAAAGCCTGCAGTAAATGTACTATTGTCTGCATTGGCATAGTAAAATAGTCGTGGAGGAAGTAAGCAGGGACAAACAAAGTCAGACTTGTTTGGCTTAACTCCATTTTATTGATGAGTGAATTCGTCTTTGTATCTCCACTTTCTAGTTATCAAGTTCCAGGGTGTACTCTTTGACATTTAAATTTTCAAGCCGCATTATGTATCTAAGACATTTCTCATGTCCTTTTGGATCGATGTCACACATGCCTTTGCCACGACGTCACGATCTTAGGCCCCTTTGCGTAGCTTTCTATGTCATGAAGGACATGAGGGAGATTATCACCAAGTCTCCATGTATTTCTCGCTACTTTCCTTAGTTTTAATCATCTTGATTGTCACAATAACTAAAGTTCGATTGGGAAATCACTTCGGAGCTCATAAAGGAGAGTGTCTCTTAGGGGCCGAACCCTTGGAGGGGCACCCTTGAGCTCTTCTTTTGCTTATTTCTTCCGTTCTTGTCCTTGTTTTGTTCAGTAGTTAATCTTGTGTCAAGAAAGGTTCTCCATCGCAATAAGTTTGAAGAGTTAAACCCTTAGGGTTTTTTTGAGCTCAAACATCCTTTAGGCGCTCTTGTGGATTTGCTTCTTGGTCACTTTCAATATTGAGTTTGTTAACCCCTACGCCTGAATTATCCTCCCAAGGGGAGACCATTTGAAAAGGGTTCATTAAACTCGTTTACCAACTCTGGAAGATGCGCTGTCGAAAATATTTCTCCATAAATATTGTTCGGTAACCTATAATAGAACCAAATTTGTTAATTATATGAGCATTTATATATTAACACGTGTACTTATGTACAAACAAAAATAGTTAAGGAGAGTGAAAGTTGCCTCTCATTCGTTGCGCAACACAACTCTTGGATGATTTAGTTTGTGGTTCGAACAAGTGAGAAAGGGTAGGTAGTCATTCTTTTGATGCCAGATGCTCGAATGAGACAAATGTCTTGATAGAATTTCCATTCTTTCCGGACAATCGTCTTCTTTTCAAATTTAACATCCCACATCACTTAGTTGTTTGGGAATGTACACTTAAAGATAGCCTTCTTCATATCTCGATCATGAATTATATTTTTTTAATGTAAATACATTAATTTTGCATATAAATAAAATTATCAAGAAATTTAAAAGGAATCGTATAATGTACTTCCCTCGATTTGAGAAGTAGGAATTATACATTAATCTTGCACATAAATAAAATTCTCAAGAAATTAAAAAGGAATTGTATAATGTACTTCGCTTGATTTGAGAAGTAGGAATTATGGAGTCCATCATGCCTCCAGTTTTCTTTACTTTGAGAAAGCGAAAGTAAAGAAAACTTCTTGAAATACTTTCTCAATTTTTTTGATTGGTTGCTTTAATCGGTGGATTTTTGACTATTGTCGTGTCAATCTGTGATTTTTTTTCTAGCTCTTGTTTTTGATAACTTTTGTTGGTGAGACCTTTTTAGCTCCAGTGGTCTTCACCGATGAAACTTTCGTTGGCTTTCTGTTATTGTCTGAGGCACACTTTGAATGTCTTTAGCTTGAAAAGTCAACACTTGTATAAATTGTTGATGAAAGCTTCTCATTTTCTCTTACTGCTTCTGCATCTCGGACATCATGGACCTCATCATTTCTTGTCCCTCGCGCGCATCCTTCAATATCTTCAACATCTTCATTTGCATAGCGTTCATCATTAGCTAGTCTCCACTCTCCAGCCACTTTTTCTCCTTGTATGCCCCACACTTGTTTGTCTGAAGTTGGTATGTCGTTAATCAACACAAGGAAGTTGAATTACCTTATGAGTTATCTTCTGTAATAGGTCTATCTAACTCCAGATATGTTGTTCTTCCACTTCGAGTTGTGGGCATACCTTTCACGAATCCTACACCTCCCAGCAGAGTTGCTAAGGAAATCATACCTCGCTAATGTTAGGGTTTCGTGTTGGCCGAGGAAGGAATTGATTGAAGAGTTGAAGAGGGGAGAAGAACAGGTAGGCAATTCAGAACTCTCAGGTTGAAAGAGCCTTGTCGGGTGTCTCGGGTCTAAAGAGAATCAAAAGTCCCTTCTTCAGGAATGAAAAGAGTATTTATAGAGTTTCCTGAAAAGTGATCATGTGTCTGGCACATGTCTGGGTCGTGTGTCTGGCATGTGACCTCAGAGGAAATTCCAGAAATTCCCTTAGTTACCCGAGTAATGCCCAATTCGTCCTGTCCTTTTAGCCGCAAATCCAATCCTTCAATCAATTCCCAAAATGAGTTGCCTCCATAAGCCTTCCGCCTCGGGACTCATGGAGGTCTCTCTCAGGTCTTGTATTCCAAGGTTTTTGTTCAATCCATGCCTTTTCGCTCTTCTTTCTTTATCTGAACATCATGTCATTCAATGTCGTTGTCGAAAAACCTCAAAGGAGCTCGGCACAGAACAGGGTGGGCCATGCCCTAGGGGGTCGAACCCTATGTGGAAGGGCCGGACCCTAGGGGTAAAACCCTAGGCCCGCGTCCCCTCTTGTCCTCTTCGTTCAACTTGTCTTTTCTTGATCAATTTTCATCATTTTCTCCTGATTTTTAGCCCTGTGAGAAACTTCTCTTGTCACGGAGGATTCAATGAAAATCATTTCTAGACCCTTACAAGTTTCCTTTCTTGTTTTTGTGATTCGGGCTCGTTATTTGGTTATTGCACCGTTCAAAGCTTGTCCAACACGATTCTCAGGAATATGAAACGGTGTCCCTTAGGAGGCTAACACCTGGGGTGGCCGAACCATAGGCCTGTTCTCTTGAGAGTTCCCTCGGCTCGGGGAAGAGAAAGCAAGACTCTGACGTTCGGTTTGGTCTCAGGTAAGAAGTTGGGGCGTACCGGGGGCTCTGGGGGTGCAACCCCCGGACTCGATAGCCAGGAGTTTGAGAGCTAAGCCCGAAGCGAGGTCGGGTGAGCGGTAATAGTTTTTTAAAGGAAGTTCATGTAATCCGTAATATATAGTATTATTTAATAAATATATATATAATAAAACAGAATTATAAAATGTCAAATATAAACAAATAAATCCGAGTCCTTTGAATTCACAAAGTCTCCTTAAAGCAAATTTATTCCCTCACTGGTGCTAAAGGATTAAATGAATAATTGTTTCCGAAGATAAAACGGATTTCCAGTTCTTAATTAGAAGCACTTCAAAACTAAGAACACTACGAACACAACTTTATGTTATGCACTGAACTGTATGAATAATAATGCATGTATGCAGAAACCATAAAGAAATTACTGCACAATTATGTGGGAAAATGAAACTATGTAAAAGTAATCATCAGAGCGGGAAGGAAGCGAGCGGGCGGAAAGGGAAACTTTCTGCGCAGCGGAAGGAATAGACCAGAACGGGAAACGAAAAATTTTACTGGCAACGGGGAGGAGACTGAAAACCTTTCTGTAAGTAAACGGGACGGGAAAAGGGAAAAACTTTGCAGAACGGAGGAAAAAGTTGATGTTTGTTTTAGGCGCCCACATCGACTATTTATAGAAAATTTCCACGGTTGGTATCTTCCCGTTGGCGCGGTTTATTCCTGTTGGTGCAGTTCATTTCCGTTGGCGCGGTTTATTCCCGTTGGTATCAAAACTACGTAGTATCATGTAAAGACAAAACTACGTAGTATCATGATAATTATTTTAACAAAATCTGATAAACATTAAATAATTTTTGTCCAAAAAATATATATCATGACCCGCCCACGATCCACGATCCACGATCCACGAGCACTTGCGGCCTCGGACCAGACGGCGCAGCTGCTGCTGCGATGGAGTTTCAACCATGCCTTGGCTAGGTCCTCTCCCTTTCATTAAAAGTGGGGTGCCCTCAGGGCCCTTCCCATCGAAAGCAAACATCCCATATATATGTTCTTCATTTTCCTCTAATGCCCCTATGTGGGACTTTTTGCAATTTACAACTTCAAGTAGTGACTTTGGAGTCAATTTTCTCATTCAATTCTTAATGGATTTGAACATATAAATATACCAAGTTATACTCATGAAGGAGAACACATTGGTGCAAAAACCCGACATTTTCGGAATGTGGGTCCCTCATTTAATTGAGCCTCAAAATGCTCTAATATTAAATATTTCAAATCCCATTTCCAACAATCCCCCACATGAATGTAAAATTGGCTTTAGAACATGGAAATAAAAATAAAAATGTTATGAATATGCAGACTCTAGTTCAGTACATGAGAAAATATATTTCATCAGGTTAAGTAGCCTAGTGGCTTTGAACTTACCGTTATATAAATGATTTTGTGCTCTTCCAATTGCTGATTGGCTATCACAGTGTATACATATATTTGGCGCGCAGTTTTGACCAATTTGGAATATCCTCTAAGAAATTACATTCACTCGCTTCTTCTCCAGTTTTGTCTCATGATGAATTCCGATTCCATTGTTGACCTTCTGCAATACATGTTTGTTTTGAGGATTTCCAAGATCTGCATTGCCTTACTAAGTGTAAAAACACATCCACTTGTGGATTTTGAATCTTTAGTATCAGATATCCAATTAGCATCAGTATAACCTTCCAATACTGCTGGATATCTTGTATAGTGCAGTCCATAGTTTTGAGTATGTTTTAAATATCCCAAAACTCTCAAAATAGCTTTCCAATGATCTTTACCCACTCGTATACCTACTTAGCTTACTTACTGAATAAGCTATATCCGGTCTAGTACAGTTCATGACATACATTAAACTGCCTATTATACGAGAATATTATAGTTGAGATATGCTATTACCTCCATTTTTGGCTAAATGAAGATTTATATCAACTAGGGTCTTATTTAGAATTATATTATACTTATTAAAATTTTCAAGTATTTTCTCAATATAATGAGTTTGAGATAATATAATTCCATCAGATGTTCTAGAAATCTTGATTCCTAATATTATATCAGCAACCCCCAAATCTTTCATATCAAATCTATTTGCCAACATACGTTTTGTAGAGTTGATAACTTCATTGTTACTACTTAGATTAACATATCATCCACATAAAGACAAACAATGACATTCTTTTTGAGTGCTTTTGACATAAACACATTTGTCACACTCATTGATTTTATAACCATTTGATAACATAACATTATCAAATTTCTCATGCCATTGTTTTGGTGCCTGTTTCAATCCATACAAGGATTTAACAAGTTTGCATACTTTCCTCTCTTGTCTAGGAGCTATGAAACCTTCGGGTTGTTTCATATATATTTCTTCATCTAATTCACCATTTAAAAATGCAGTCTTTACATCCATTTGATGTATTTCAAGTTTATTTAAAGATGCTATTGCTATTAGCATCCGAATAGATGTAATTCTTGTAACAGGTGAATAAGTGTCGAAATAATCAAATCCTTCCTTTTGTCTATAGCCTTTAACAACAAGCCTTGCTTTGTATTTATCTATTGAACCATCAGCTTTCATCTTCTTTTTGAAGATCCATTTATACCCCTAAGGGTTTGGAACCAGGTGGAAGGTCCACCAATTCCCATGTATGATTTTGCATGATGGATTCAATTTCACTATTTATTGCTTCTTTCCAATGAGAAGCATCTGGAGTTGATATCTCTTTGTACGTTTGAGGATCATTTTCTAACAAAAATGTTAGAAAATCCGGGCCAAAAGACGTTGAAGTCCTTACCCTTTTGCTACGTCTAGATTCATCCACTATAGACTCTTTGTCTATATTTTCAGGAATTATACTAGTAGCATCCAAAGGTCTTTTGTATGAATTTATCTCTTTATTTTTATTATATGGAAAAATATTCTCAAAGAATGACGCATCTCTTGATTCAATAAATGTATTAACATGAATATCATTAATTTCAGATTTATGAACAAGAAAGCGATAAGCACTGCTGTTATTTGCATAACCAATGAAAACACAGCCAATTGTTTTTGGTCCTATCTTAACCTTTTTAGGTTTAGGAACCATCACTTTTGCTAGACACCTCCATACTCTTAAGTATTTATAGCAAGGTCTATGACCTTTCCATAATTCATAAGGTGCTTTATGAGTTTTCTTACGAGGCACTTTATTAAGAATATAATTGGCTGAAAACAAAGCTTCCCCCCACAAATTCTAGGGTGCTCCAGAACTGTTTAACATAGCATTCAACATTTCTTTCAATGTTCGGTTTTTGCGTTCAACAATACCATTAGATTGAGGTGAATAAGGAGCAGTAGTTTGGTGAATAATACCATGAGTAGAGCATATCTCTTCAAATGGTGATTCATATTCACCACCTCTATCGCTTCTTATTGCTTTAATCTTTTTGCTAAGTTGATTTTCAACTTCATTTTTATAAAGTTGAAACATTTCTATTGCCTCATCTTTGTTTCTTAGCAAATATACATAACAATATCTTGTGCAATCATCAATAAAGGTTATGAAATGTTTTTTCCCACCTATTGTTTGCACAAACTTTAAGTCACATATATCAGTGTGAATTAAATCTAGAGGTTCAGTTTTCCTTTCAACAGAATGAAAGGGTAATCTTGTCATTTTTGATTCCACACAAATTTCACATTTATGTTTTTGATTAATATCAAATTTAGGCAATAATTCTAAATTAATTAATCTACGCATTGTATCATAATTAACATGTCCTAATCTAGCATGCCAAATATTTGAAGATTCCAACAAGTAAGCAGAAGAATTAATTTTATTAATATCAATAGACTTTGGTACAACAGTCATTACATTCATTTTAAAGAGCCCATCAGACATATAGCCCTTTCCTACAAACATATCATTCTTAGTAAGAACAAATTTATCAGACACAAACACAAACTTGAAGCCATTCTTGCTAAGCAGTGACCCAGACACTAGATTTTTGCGGATATCTGGCACATGAAGCACTTCATTCAGAGTTAGTTCTTTGCCAGATGTCATTTTCAGTATAATCTTTCCACGTCCTTGAACCTTTGAACTTGAGGAGTTTCCGGCGAAGAGTTGCTTCATCATTTTCTCTGAGAGTTTGTAGGTAGAAAACATCTATTTGTTGGAACAAATGTGGCGAGTAGCGCCAGTGTCCACCCACCATTCTTTTGTGTTTCTTACCAAGTTGCATTCGGATACAACTGCAGAGAGATTAATGTCTGAAACATTTTCAGACAGTTTTTCAAGTACTGTCACATTTGCTTGAGCCTTTTGTTCTTTCTTGATCTTCTTTGGCCTGCGACATTCATTTGATTTATGTCCTGGAGTGCCACAATTGAAGCATTTGCCTTTGAATTTCATCTTGGCTTTGAAATTAGAATTTCCTTCGCGCTTCCTTTTGTTGTTATTGTTTGGCCTTTGTTCTACCACATTTGCCTTTGCTTCATATAAATTTTTCCCACTCTTCTTTTCAGATACTCGATTGTCCTCTTCAATCTGAAGTCGCACAATCAGTTCTTCAAGATTCATCTCTTTGCGTTTATGCTTAAGATAATTCTTGAAGTCTTTCTATGACGGTGGAAGTTTTTCAATCATTGCAGCAACTTGGAATGAATCACTTAGTGACATTCCTTCAGCATGAATATCATGTAGAATTACTTGTAATTCTTGAACTTGGGTGATGATTGCTTTAGAATCTGCCATCTTATAATCAAGAAATCTACCGACTATGAATTTCTTCATGCCAGCATCTTCAGTTTTATATTTCTTGTCTAAAGATTCCCAAAGTTCCTTTGCAGTTTGAATTGTATAATACACATTGTACAGTGTATTGTCCATTCCATTTATCACATAATTACTGCAAAGAAAATCAGCATGTTTCCATGCATCAACTGCAGCCACTTTTTCCTTGTCAGTTTATCCTTCAACAAGAGTAGGACAATCTTCTTGTAGAAACCTTGACAAATTCAATGTTGTGAGATAGAAGAGCATCTTTTGTTGCCGACGCTTGAAATCAGTTCCATTGAACCTTTCAGGCTTTTCTCCATGAGACAAACTCACGGCAGGAATGGTGCTAGTAGATGCCATTTCTGTTATACAAAGAACACAATTATCAATAAACAGAAACCAATTTCTGTTATACAAGACGTACCAAATTTTGTTTACAAATTTGTTTTGCACAATATTCTATATTATAACACAATAGTATATATTAACGTGCAAGTAAAATAAACTGTTATATTAATATGCAAACAGAATATTATGTATAAATGGGAGTTAATATGTAATATATATAATAATGTAATATATATAATTAACTAACATGTAATATTTACGTAATATATCTAATAACGAGAATATTTTATATTAACATACACTAATATTCCAGAATACTATGTATTAAAATATAAACATGAATTAACATACAAAAACAGTATGTTCATAAATTGACAGAATGTTATATATATACAAAAACTTATTTTCTGTTCATATAAAATAATACTGTAATTACAGAAAATATATATTTGCTTTAAGATTATAATCCGTAATATATAGTATTATTTAATAAATATATATATAATAAAACAGAATTATAAAATGTCAAATATAAACAAATAAATCTGAGTCCTTTGAATTCACAAAGTCTCCTTAAAGCAAATGTATTCCCTCACTGGTGCTAAAGGATTAAATGAATAATTGCTTCCGAAGATAAAACGGATTTTCAGTTCTTAATTAGAAGCACTTCAAAATTAAGAACACTACGAACACAACTTTATGTTATGCACTGAACTGTATGAATAATAATGCATGTATGCAGAAACCATAAAGAAATTACTGCACAATTATGTGGGAAAATGAAACTATGCAGAAACAGAAATACTGCAACGGGAAGGAGCAGAACGGAACGGTAAACTTTACTGCAACGGGAAGGAACAGACCAGAACGGGAAACGAAAAATTTTACTGGCAACGGGAAGGAGACTGAAAACCTTTCTGTAAGTAAACGAGATGGGAAAAGGGAAAAACTTTGCAGAACGGAGGAAAAAGTTGATGTTTGTTTTAGGCGCCCACATCGACTATTTATAGAAAATTTCCACGGTTGGTATCTTCCCGTTGGCGCGGTTTATTCCCGTTGGCGCAGTTTATTTCCGTTGGCGCGGTTTATTCCCGTTGGTATCAAAACTACGTAGTATCATATAAAGACAAAACTACGTAGTATCATGATAATTATTTTAACAAAATCTGATAAAACATTAAATAATTTGTCCAAAAAATATATATCATGACCCGCTCACGACCCACGATCCACGACCCCGACCGACCGGACGGACGGCGGCGCGCGCGTGTGGGTTTCAACCATGCCTTGGCTAGGTCCTCTCCCTTTCACAAAAGTGGGGTGCCCCTTGGGGCCCTTCCCATTGAACAAACATCCCATATATATGTTCTTCATTTTTCCCTCTAATGCCCTATGTGGGACTTTTGCAATTTACAACTTCAAGTAGGTGACTTTGGAGTCAATTTTCTCATTCAATTCTTAATGGATTTGAACATATAAATATACCAAGTTATACTCCTCACGAAGGAGAACACATTGGTGCAAAAAACCCGACATTTTTGAAATGTGGGTCCCTCATTTAATTGAGCCTCAAAATGCTCTAATATTTAATATTTCAAATCCCATTTCCAACAGTTCAATCGGGGAAATTGTTGTTAGATTTTGTCTTGAAGTTGGACCACCTAGGGTGGCCGAATCCTAGGGGGCCAAAACGTAAGGTGTTCCTCCTTTTGTTCATTTATTGCTTGTCTCGTTCATTTATTTCCGATTTATGCGTCTTTCATTCAATTAATTAGGTCACATGTGAATTCTAATTTGTACTTGGGCCCATAAGATTTTTTATGAATTCTTTTGTACCAAGCTCTAATTTGATTGTGAATTCTCGAAAAAAATTTAACGGTAATGGAAGCGAAGCATATCATATGAGTCACAACTCATTGACATTAGAGCAATTTGCAAATTTTCCCCTCATGTTCACCAGTTCTGCAATGTGCTACAAGATGTTTTGTTTTTTTGGCTATGTCCTCCGCCGTTATGTTTATGATTATATCATCTCTCCCCATTAAATTGGGGGAAATCAACCCACATGACGAAAATGTGACCCAATTTATGTGGTTTTTATCAGCTGTCACATGTTTCCCTCCAATTAGAAGAGAAAAATCTCCTGTTTGCGGGAAAAAATATCATTAACTTTGGTCACATCTGTCACATGGGCTGATTTCCCCAATTTCCTCAAAAATATCCTGTTTGCAAATTTTGGAGAGATGACGGAGGACATTGTAAAAGTTGGAACCTCATGAAGCACATAGCTGAAGCGGTAAACATGAGGGACAGACAGTTCTTCATATTTTTACTCTCCTAGGGTGAACATTTTGTTGTGAATATTTTGGAGTTAATTATTTAAAACTACTGAATCATAATGGAGGTTCACATCTGGTGGCTCAATCTTTGGCTTCAATTTTCATTAAGTAGCAGTAGTGCAGCGAAATAATAGGAGACTCAGAATGTGACAGTATATGTTAGTTGATTGGACTAGCTATTTCTCTTATTGAAGGTCTTGAGGATATTCAGTTTTAGATTCAAAGGAGAAAAAGAAAGAAGGATAAAAAATATTGTAACCAATAAAGCAAGGAATCAAAGTGGTTTCATGTGAGTCTGGAGAAATTTGATCATTAGACGGATATAGCTTTGAGAGGATAAATTTTGTTGATATAGTTTTATAACATTTGGTTAATCTTATGTATGATCAATTTATTCTAAATGTCCTTCCCTTTTGAAATTTATGCAGGGTCGTTATTGCTTTAAATGCAATAGAAGAGGCCACTTTGCCAGAGATTGCCTTGAGAAAAACCCATCGAGCAATGAAAGTTCTGATATTTGTTTAAAATGTGGTGATTTAGGACATGATATGTTTTCATGTTATAACGAATATTCTCTTGATGATCTCAAGGTTGTAGTTTCTGGATATTCGATTATGTTATGAACCGTATTTTTCCTGAACAGGCAGTGTTCATCTGAAGATGGTATGGAGATCCTCTTTGTGTGACATATTGTCTTTCATGTTGACAGAAAATACAATGTTCTGTTTGCAAGGAGTTTGGCCATCTCTGCTGTGTTGACTTTATGCATGAGGGTCCGAAAATAGTGACTTGTTACAAGTGCGGTCAGAATGGCCATTTGGGTTCTGTAAGTGATTATCTTTATGTTAACTACACTACTTATGTTGCTTATTTATTGTTAATTGAGCACTGTCACTATTCTTGTGGGGATTGTGCCTGTGAAGGGATGCACAAAACTGCTTAGTAGAGACACCAATGGTAGACGAGCTAATAGTTTCTGCAAGAAGTGTAAAGTAAAAGGTCATTTTGCAAGAGAGTGCAGAGAATATGTGAGGTCTGTTTCATTTGGTTAGAAGCTCCTTCATATCAGCCGTTGGCTTTTTTTATGTGGTTCACAAATCAAATGCAGGATATCAGATTTTATAATTAGTTGCTTTTTCTGCAGGAGGGGCATTGTAGGCCGTGAATCAACGACTGTCCACAGATCTTTCACGGAGAAGGAAGCTACTAAGAAATTTATGTATGCTCCTCGTGAAATTTTACGGAGGCGTAAGAAAATGAAACAGTTTTGCTGTTGGTCTAGGATTGGGATATGAACCTAGAGACACCTCGGTTCAAATCCCATGCATGGTTTTTAAGAGTATGGGATTAAATTTTAACTAGGGTACGTAAGTTGGACAATCCCGTATCAAACATTAGGTTCCACCTGCTGCAGAACAAACAGTAGTGAGGCACCCGACTTGTTTTCTCCTTTGATTGTGTAGCAAGAAGTTGTGTTTGGTGGTGCTAGAATCACTATTCTCAAGTTAAATTTGGGATGTGTTTGCAAACATGTATGCATCATTATTATCCTGGATTTTATGTGCTGTACAATGGCAAATTAAGACAGACCTTTTAGTCGACTTTATATCATGTCTGCATTAGAAACTATTCGAGTGCTTGTTATTTGTGGGTTCATCATATGACATGACATTATTCACCTCATCCAACTCTGTGCATGCAAGATTTCATGGTAAAATTTCTTACAGCTAGAGGGAATACGAATAATGAAAAAAGAAGATTGAACCGACTCTTGATTCATCAATAGCTGCAAGAATCCACTGGAGTGGGTTAATGTGCTTAATTTGTGTAGAGCATGCGACTTGGATTCTTATTTACCCTGTTGCACTTGCCATTTGTGTGTGTGTTTCATGGCTTACAATTCTATCTCCTCAAACACCATCCATTTACTCAAACCGCGTGTACTTGCTGAGTAAATCAAGACCTGCTGGACAGTAAATCAAGCATGTATTAATTAATCACATATGACATATATATAGTCATGCATAATCAGTTATCATATCCAAAAAATTCAAGAACAAAGCATCTAGTTTTTCATTTTTCTTAATTAGTGTTCTTAACAAACTTCGAAGCTAGCTTTTAATAAATTAATTAGTTTTGTGTCCCAGAAGATAATATGGAATGCATGAAAAATATCACATGCAGATAATTTATTGGAGTAAAGCTTTAAATTCATCCGAAAGGGAAAAAATAATAAAATTTTCAGCAGATAAGATAACAAATTAAGAAGGTGACCAGTTCAAGAAGCACGTACAACACTAGAGAGATCGGATAAGGTCACCATATTTAATTAAATGGCAGCACTGAATGTCAACAAAATAAAAAGAAGGAAGAAATGGTAACTAAATGGAGCATGTGTTACCATAACCACTAAAGGTGAAGAACCAAAAGAAGGCGAATCGATCAAGTGAATTTATAATATGATGTATATATGTTCCATTCTGATCAGAAATTAACTTAAATTTGGATTTCTTAGTTCAAACCTCCATCGTTCAGTTGTGTTTGGCCGAATTATACCAGAGTTATTGATGACAAGTTTTTTACTTGAGTAGTGAGGCTTATAGTTGGGGTTAGGCATACACATGACAGCTATCATAATATTCCCGAATTTAAAATTATAATAGAATTGAAAAAGGTAAGTTACTATTTTTTCTTCTTTCTTGCTTGATTTGTTTGGAATATTAAAATTTTTTAGTAGATAATTTAATAATTGATTTTTAAAAAATTAAAGAGTCCATTAAAGTTTTGGTAACTCCTATATTGTTTCCTATTTATATTTAAAGAGTGGAGGTGAAACCCTAATCCTATTTTAAATTGATTAGTTTAATTCCCGAGTAGAATACTTATACGCACTGCAACCCATTAGAAAAATAATAATTAATTCATCCGATTTCAGAATTGAGTGAATCCAAAGACTATTTCTTCATTTTTTTTTTCATTCTCTACAATTATGAAGAGGAATAGAAGTTATTAATTTGACATCATCTTCATGTCTTAAATTGCTAAAAATCGCAACCTGTCATGATTCTAATTTTGAAAATTCTTAACTCGGTAATGTTAACTCCAAATTGAATGATTCTTGAGCCTATTTCGTGTATCTTTTCGAGAGCCACAATTTTCGTGAAGACATGGACGAGATTTTGAAGAATCTAGAAGACCCAAAAGTCAGATTTTTTAATGCTGCATATTGAAAAAAGGCGAACAAGGAAGGTAAATATTATTTCGTATTTTGATTTTAAGATTAGTTATAAGGGTTTTTTAATTAGAGATTATTTTTTTATCAAAACAAAGACATTGAATTAGAAGACATGATAATCAGAAAGAGATAAATTTATATTAAAACAATTTAATTTGATTGAATGTAAACGTTAAAATTAGAAAATCAGTTTCTTTATTTTAAGATATATTGCGTGTGTTATATCTCATAATCCGATCATTGGATCGTTATAATTTTTGAATATGTTATATAACACTCCTTTATTAAAACTACGTTATTTTGAAGATTCTTTTAAAATACAAAATAATATTAAAATAGAGTGGTCCAACTTGCTTTCTTTTTATTTATAAAAATGCCACCAACGACCCGCTTGTTTTTTAAAAGAATATCTAAAACGACGTAATTTTAATAAATGAGTGCAAGAGAGAGTGTTATTTAAGAGAAGTGTTTTAGATTCGTCATATATATATAAGATGAGAATATATTCACCAATTTTGAACCGATTAAGCTGGACATCTTAATATAAATTTTCTCCTACTAATTCAAACAAGACACAAATCAACACAAGTCTTTATAACAAAAGTGTACGGAGATAGGCATATCATGTGGGCTGGAGTTGTAGGCCTTCTCTATCTAGTGAGGGACTGTATGTAAGTAATATGATTCCAACTTCCACATTTGTTTGTAGACAAGTAAAGGTAAGTATTTCGAGGGAAAAATATGGAAAATGGAGATGCGGGGTATCGATCCCCGTACCTCTCGCATGCTAAGCGAGCGCTCTACCATCTGAGCTACATCCCCAACCAATATTTTTTAACTAAATTTATCATCTTGATATTGTCCCACCACCCGTAGTTAGTTTATTAGATTATTTGATTTAAATAAACTCCAGGATGTTATAAAATAATAAAATAAATTGAGCAGGTCCAGTCTGCGTTCGTGCGAGTTTTTTTAACAGATTTTTTTTGGATTAAATATAAATTACTGTTCTAAACTATACCACATATTTCACTTCGGTGACCTATATTTTAATTTTATCAATTAGATAATTGAACTATTAATTTTTTTTTTCCAATTTCATTCAATTGAGCATGCCACGTCATAGTTGATCTTTACATAAGTATACAACAAATATAAAATAATTACAACAATAGTGCACCAACTAAATAATTTTAATAACAGTGAAATACTGAATAATAATGCCAAAAAAAATGCAATACACATCAGTATATCCAATCCAACAAAAAAAAATTCCCTAAATTCAAAGAGAAAACTACTCCACCTATTTTGGCAGTTACCAACTAACCCAGAAACTCACCAAATCACGTCACCAAATTTCTCAAAAATTCGACGAAGAACAAAAAGGAAACTTCATGGATCATTGAATCTGTAACACAGGAGCAATCGAGAAGAAGAGTAATCAAGATATAGAGAAGAAATCGAAATCGAAAGCAACAGAAAGCAGAAACAGAGCATCCGAAAAGCAAATTAGAATAAGCGATTTCAAGATATTTCCGGAACAGAATCAAAAATTATATTCTGAGAAATCAAACTAAGTCTGCAACGATACTTCAAAGGTACGAATGAAGAATTATTATATATACTGAAGCAACTATAATTTGAAGAATCTAAACACTTTGGTTACGTATTCGTTACAAAATTAAAGTTTGAGGATATTCATATAAAGGTTTGGTTAATTTGATTAATATATTTAAACATTAATATATAGATTTTGGTTACTTTAAACGCATGCATAATTCAATACAAAATTTAGTTTTCAAAATTTAATTAATATTCATTTTGAAACTATAAAATGTTGAAAAATTTTGCAAAAACATTGATATTATTAATATATATTTTTGGAAACTATAAAATGTTGATTTGGAAACCCATAAAGTAATATTATTAATTTCAGTTTGGAAAGGGAATTGTATTTGTCATTCATGGTTTGAAGAATTCATTTAATATATTGGCAACATTAATATATAGATTTGGTTACTTTAAACGCATGCATAATTCAATACAATTTAGTTTCGAATTTAAATGTTTATTCTTTAGAACTTATCCTCTGCAAAAACATTATTTTTGTTTTGTTTATAAATTGACTTAAAACATAATGTTACATATGCATATATACTAATTATTTCTATTTTGGTTACTAAAAATTGTTAATTTAGTCACATAGAAAATAAGAATAATTTTATTACTTTCCAAATAATAATATTTTTTTAATTTAAACATGCATAATCTGGAATAATTAATAAACTATTTTGGTTACTATATAATGTTGATTTGGAAACGAATAATAAAAAATTATTAATTTCAGTTACGAAAGGGAAATGTATTGCTCATTCACGGTTTGAAGAATTCATATAATAGATTGGATACGTTAATATATAGGTTTGATTACTTTAAATGAATGCATAATTCAATACAATTTAGATTCGAATTTTAATGTTCATTCTTTAGTATTTAACCTCCCATAAAACATAATTTGTGTTTTGTTTATAAAATGAATGAAAACAGGCAATTACATATGCATAGATACTACATATGTCTGTTTTGGAAACTGAAAATTGTTGATTCACTCACCTAGAAAATAATATTAATTTTTTTAATATCCAACTAATAATAATTTTAATAATTTACATAATCTGGCATCATTCATATAATAGTTTGGTTACATCTGTATATCTATTCGTTCTTTAAAGTTGACAATGCAAACAATGTGTTAAAAATTAATTATTACTAAAAAAGTTATAATTGATTACTATGTGATGTTCATATACTAACTAATTACATAATTGTATTTATTTTAATGTTTGATTCTTAGTAACATGGATATGATTCGGTTGTAATTTACTTCAACCAGATGCGTGGAGTGATAGAACCAATATCAAAATTTGAAGTTCTGCTACCTACTAGTCCCTTCAACATGTTCATTCACGTAAATGCACAACTTGATATGCAATGCATTAAGCCTAGAATGCTACAAAAGCAGAGTTGTCAATCAAATTTCATATTAGCAAAGAACATCCCTCCAATCAAGGTGACAAATGAATCAACTTTCAAATTCTATATGAAAATCAAGAGAAAATCGGTGAACATGGGAAGTATCCACCGATTATAGATTCGAATACCACATTGGAGGAACTACTGGACTTACAAAACGTCATAATGAAGAAGAAAATATAATGCAAGATGAAATGCCGATTAGATTGGCACAAAGGAATACTGATCTTGAATTTTTGGCAACACAAGGAGACCAATTTGGATCACATTTTGTTGAGCATCTGGCCATTGAAGCTGTTGATAAAGAATATGATGCATAAATACAATGAAGAAAAGAACAAGTGATGAGGTCATATCAGATCCGAATAAGTTTGAAGTAAGAATTCATCAAACTTACAAAGACAAAAGAATATTAACACTGACGATAAGGCTACATTCAATCAGACAAAACAGGCAACACAAGGTAGAAAGAACAAGTGGAATGGACTTTGTTCTGGTATGCATCGACAATGAAAGTTGCAAATGGAAACTAAGAGCATCAAAATTACGGAAAACAAATATGTTCAAGATGAGAGAGTTTAATGATATACACACTTGTTCATCCAACATACTACTTGGAGATCATAGACAAAGAATAGTGAAATGGTTAGTGAATGCATAATGCATAGGGTAACTAACTTCAAGAAAATTTACACACCGATATTGTGGAAGATATGATGACAGAGTATAATGTGTCCATCTCCTACCAAAAAGCATGGAGAGAAAAAGAAAAAGCAATGGAGAAAGTAAGAGGGAATCCACACGACTACACTATGATTCCTTCGTGGTTGCACATGCTGAAAAAAACAAATCCAGGTATCAATTAAAAACCGTTTATTTATGTTTTTAAAATTTCAGTTACTAATAATAAATGATTTGGTTACCTATTAATTAAAATTTGGCTACTAACTGTAATAATTAAAAATAAATAAACAATCATTTTTTCATGCGAGCAGTATATACAATAAATGTAACTAGTTAAAAAGCATTTTAGACACCATATAAACACTATAAAAAATATTAAATTATGATTAATTGGATGCCATTAGTACTACACTTAGATCATTATCAACTACAAATATGGGCAATATGTAGTACATATATTTACATTAACCAAACTAAAAATTCATTTTCAGGATCCATCATGACCTTGCGGTTGGATAATAATGGTCGATTCAAATATCTCTTTCTTTTGCAATAGAGCATCCATCAAGCATGGCGCCATTGTTTCCCCATCATTGTAATTGATGGCACCTTCATACAATCAACCTACGGGTACACTTCTCATAGCAAGCACACAAGATGCAAATGTAAACATTATACCAATTGCTTTTTGGAGTTGGGACAATGAAAATGAATTATCCGGACATGGTTTTTCATTAATTTGAGAGATGCTTGTGGAGTTAGAGAAGGACAATGCATTGTCTCGAGATAGACATGAAGCAATTATAAAGGGACTTAATAAATTGTGTTCCTCGATGTCATGCACGGTTCATGTACATACCATATTTTGAAAAACATAAAAACAGATTCAAAAAGAAAGGAGAAGATGTCAAACTACAACGCGGCATGCAAAGCTTACACCATTGAAGAATTCAATATACACATGAATCAACTTGATGCAATTGATGCTCGAATAAGAAAATATTTGGAAGAAGAAGTTCATCTAGACAAGTGTACGAGGCTCCATGGGACTGTAAGCAGATACTCAACAATGACTTCGAACACCGCCGAATCTATTAACAATGCAATAAAGGAAATCAGAAATCTTCCAATTGCGTCGATGATTGAATGCCTGCGTTGTATGGTTCAAAGATGGTATTTCACAAACAAACAATCGGCAATGTCTTCTTTCACTACCCTTTCCACAACAGCTGAGAGAAAATTGCAGTCTAATATCATTGAGTCAAAGAAACTTAAGGTTAGTCATACATCTTTTAAATTGTTAGCTGCATATCTACAACAAAATTGCATCTGAAATGAAAGTAAACAAAGTTATGCAGTTTTTGTTTTCCAGTATAAAAGTTTGATAAATATACCAACATTACATATGACTTTCATTATTTCAAATTACATATACAAAAATAATATTATACATACTGACTACACAATTAAATGCTATTGTAGGTTGAGACATCAAACCTAGTGATTTTCACTGTTTATGATAACGCCAAACAATTTATCGTGGACATGGAACAAAAGACATGCACATGCCAAAAATTTCAGTACCATGAGATGCCTTGCTCACACGCTGCTGCTGTTATTGGAAAGAGGAATTTGAGCTGTTATGATTTTTGCTCAGAATATTATTCAAATAAAACTTTGGTAGACACGTATTCAACTTCCATCATGCCATTAGATGACAAAGAGAATTGGGATGTTCAAAAAGCTATTAAGACCATATGTGTCAAACCACCAAATACAAGAAGACCAGCCGGAAGACCAAAGAAAGGTAGATACAAACATATATCTGAAATTACATTTCAAAATAACTGCAACAGATGCCAAGAAAAAGGACACAATAGGAAAACATGCAATAAACCACCAATTTTGAGACCACGAAAAATTTGATATAGACATACATTCTGTAATCAAACATATTGTAATCATTTTAATCATTTTACTTGTGTAATAAAAACAAATTTCAATTGCACAGTATTTAAAGATGATTATTTTCATAATTGGTTAAGTAAGTTGTAATTCTTCTTAATGGCATGTGATAATTGGATAATTAAGTTAAGTTAATTCTTCTTTATGACATTCGCTACACACTAACATTTAATTGGAAACCTTTGAATTCATAGTTGGCAACCAATCGCTTGAAGCAAAAGACAGTGTTAAAAAAAAGATAATTGTAAGCTTTGTAATTATTTTTTTGTATTTTAGTTAATTATTAGTTTTTAAAGCGTAGCATAAAAAATGATTACATTTCTTTTGTATGCTTGGGTACACTATAAACATTAGAAAACCCATAGTATTTAGTTAACTCAATTTTAAATTACTAGATCAATTTGGTTACCAACAATTACTATTGATTATAACAATAACAAACGTTATTTAGAAACCTTTATATGGTGATTGCAGAACCCATTTGAAAAAAAAAGACAAAAATTGAAAAAAATAAATAAATGTTCATTAAATTTAATGTTATCAATGTTTATTTACCAACATAAACTAATATAGTTACCTTATTTTCAAATTTTGGCAACGAACAAAAAAAAATATATAAATAACATTTATTTTTGAACTTAATATTAATGATCATGATGAGAATAACAAACATTACTTGGTAACTTTGGTATTATTGTTTCCAACAAACCTAAACATAAAGAACAAATTCATGATACAAATGTTAATGTTGCTTATAATTTCATGTTAGTATTAATTAATTAGTTACCAACAACAATAAAAAATGTTACCTTTACATACAAATTTGGCAACCAACTAAATCATAACAAACAAATACCCGATACAAGTTATAAAATGCTTTTTACAAATAATCTGTTAGATTGAATGGTTACCAACCAATCGATAAAATTGTTACCCATATATGCAAAGATGTAAACCCATCGAAACCGTAAAAAAAAAATACCAATATCGATTCAAAAAATAAAAAACAAAACAAAAAAAAAAAAGTTGAACCAACAAAACAATATCATACGTGTAACAGTAAAAATTAATACATCATTCCATCATCAAAATATTTACAATATCATTTCACAGTCAATAACCATATCAAATGGTATCTAATGTCAAAACAGAAATGAAAAATGATGCAAAACCAAACTAGACTACACTACCAATTCTGCCTGGGTGTTCGGATTCAGACTCATATCCGCCTACTTGCTTGTTCCTCGCATGAATAAACAAATTGACGCACAGTTTCTTGCTGTATTGAGTTATTGGGAATGGATTTGGCGGTCACAGAAGTTTGCACATGGAGAATATGTTCCACAAAAGAAATAGTGAACATACCACAATCGCTGAAAAATAAAAAGATATAATGAAAATCAATACAGACATCATAATATATGGAAAACTAAAAAAATATAGAAAATGTAAACTTACCCTTCAATTTGCTTACCTCAACAAATTCAAGATCAATAATATCATTTTCTCCTTTTGTGCGATATGGTTCACTATTGAAATTAATATGACATCTATTCTTCCAAAAACCACAACCAGACAATATTATAGGAAGAATGAAAATATAAGGCTCGCACACACATCCATTATATTTGTTCGCATTATGGTGTTCTGCAATTCATCAAGAGAATTATAAACTACTAACACCCTTCGATGACATCAAAAACCAAATAAAACCAATGTCCGTGAACCTGTCATATGAATTGGAAACATGACAAAATCAACATCAACCCACTGGTGTGTTGACCTCCATATAAAACCCATGAATGTATTATTTCACCACATCATCATGTTGCCCAACAACAAATTTTATCACCATTCTTATTACAATATTCCCTATATAAGTTGGTTAACTTTCACGAAAAAACAAACAATGTTGTTGTAACCCTTAATTGAATATTATTGAATATCTAGCCAATTTACGATATAAGTACAAACAGACGTTGATGTGTTGAACCTAAAAATGAAACCATAATAACAATCGACATTAACCAAATTTTAAAAAATAAAACTTTAATATATGTTGTATCAATATGAAACATATAAGAACCAAACTTATAAGATAAGATATCCAAACTAATATGCAATAGTTAAAAACAATAAAAAAACTCACATCATCATCAAGCCATTGTCTGTGAGTTTTCAAATTTTGTAAAACCACATTTTGGAAGATATTGAAATAGAACCAAATGAATGGAGGCTCTATTTTGTCATTGTTTCCATAAATTTTCAATTCTTCAAAACAAAAACATATTGTAAAGATAAAATAAATGATTTTATCTCCTAAAAAAAATAATATAAATATATTAAACTACAATAAACATACCTTTTTCTCGTTATTTAAGCCAATTTTAAACCATTGGTAAAACATGACATCTTCAGATTTCAAAGGCATTCCCATAAAAATGTCTGAAAATGCATACAGCCCTCTGCGTAATGTTTTATCATCAACAACAGCCGAAGTTGAATCAGCTGAACCAAACTTCGAAGTATAAGGACTCTTCAACACGCAAGACTCTTCACATATAATGAGGACAAAGCCTACCAACTTGGTTAGTTGCAGATTTTTCAACTTCAACACAATGGAGTAAATCTGTGTTGTCAAAACCATATCATCAAGCATCAGCGATGTCGGACTTTCACTTTTATCGTCTCCGTATTGAATTTTAAGACATGACACAAAAAACAATTTCAATATCAAATCAAAAATTCAAAAAAAGAATCGATATTAACATAAACACCATAACTAAAGTTAATAATACTGAATATGTAAATGTAACTAAAATTGAAAAATTCACTAACCTCGATAGGTTTGAAAACAACAATTTCTTGACTAATCGATTGACCGACTTAAAATATCAAATCTTGGAATATCATCAATCTTTTCAACCTACAAAAAAAAAAAAAAATACATCTCATCAATATAAGACATAAAAATAAAACATAAAAAAACTAAAAAAAATTTGATACCTTTTCATTCTCCTCATTAATTAGGACCCGCTCTAGTGCTAAAAACAACAATCTCTTTACCATCGAATTTTAAATTGACATTCTTATATATCGAATCAGAAAAAAAGGAAAACAAATCAAGATTTACTTAATAAACATGAAATAAAAATGAAAATATAACATATTTATAAACCTCATCGACTTCTTCAAACCGATTCACACCAACACCACCAACCTCAAAGATCATTACTTCCATGAAACTTTTTTGCAATGTCACCACGTTCAATTACAACATCATCCTCAACCTTCATAACATCATCAACTACTACATTAAGATTGCCACCATCAACATTTTCATCCATCTCAACATCATCAAGATCAACATTCTCATCCATCTCAACATCATAACTATCATCATCATCATCATCATCATCATCATACGATAATCATCATTATCATCATCATCATCACAATCACCATCATCATTAACATTCACATTTCTCTCGGTTAAGATAACTAGACTTACCATAAACCGCTTTTAAACATCTTTTAATGTCCCTACAAATTTGAATATGAAACACCGCAGAATTGATCTTTAACCTCAACACCCAAATTCTCAATTTCTTTCTTCACTTCCATCAACTTCCCTTCCAATGGCTTCACCCGTTTATCAATAATTTTTTCAAGATCAGAAATAGAAAAAATAAGGTCATTAACCTTCCTTAATGATTCAACTTTAATATCAGACCTTTGGGCTCCACTGTCACTTCCACTGAAGAATAAAAAACCTCCTAAATCCAACCGAAACTTCTCAACCTCCGTAGGAACAAGGTTTTGGATAGTCAACTGAAACAAAATTAAAAGCACCAAATATACCATATCAGAAACACTGAAAATAAAAAAAAAGTCAGTAAAAAAAAAAGGTTCAGAAACCAATAACTTATGAAAAGGAAACAGTATTTAATGTAAATGGTAACCAACATACCTGACCAGAATCAAAAACCAGGTCGTTCAACTTCTCATTCTTCGGAGCCTTTCCTAACTCTCTCCATCTCGAATAATAATCAATTTCAATCATTATCATCAATACGTAAACCCCTAACTTTCAATGTGGGAATTGTTTCAAACAAGAAAACTTGAAACACATAAGGTAAAACCACTAAGCTTGTAATATTTACAATAACTATCACTATAAAAATTGTATATCACCCCACCGCACTTATCCTTCTTTACATGTCCCTTTACAGCAAAGGATAGAGAATTCTTTGTTTGTTCAAAAGCAACTTTTCCCCATGGATAACTTGCAACATCACCAGATGACAAAAAGTTAAACAAAACTTCATCAACATAATTGTCAGAAACCGTAGCTAGTATGAAATTAAAAACCAAGAAAATGACTGACATCCTAACTGCCTCATCATCATCATCAAAACAAGCACTCCTATAAATCCTCCCTATAGTAAAACGATTTAGAACCTCATTTTGAAAAAATTTCTTCACCAACAAATTTTCAATCCCCTTGAACCTACCAATGTCTTCATCTCCTTGCCAATTTAATCCAGAAATTAAACAAAATTCAGGCAATCCAAATCTTACCCTTCTCTCACCAAATATAAACCACATTTCCCCACTATCCCTTTGATAAACTTTCCTAATCAAAGCATGATGTATTATTTGTGAAAACATATGGTGCTGCCCAAAATCTAAAAATTTACCAAAACAGGTCAACTTAAACTTATCCATCTGAACTACAGATAATTTATTTTTAATAATATTTGCAACATCCATTTCACACCAATAAATAACTTTGGCAGAAAAGTTTCGTTGATGCTCCTCATAGAAAAACTCCCAAATCTGAAAATGCAAAAAAAATTCATTACAAACAAATTTGGAAAATCAAAATATAACATCTGTAAAACTTTAAAACAAAAACTATTAAATCAACAATACACAAAAAACACTAATACTAATAACCAAATAATATCAAGAAGTGACCAAAACCCAATTAATCATCAAAGTATTTAATATATATCGAATTATAAACTAACAAATTTAGAAAATAATACTAACAACACATCCACACGAAAAAACAACATAATAATCCATTTTCCCACATACATTAAAAAACACGCATCAATCTCCAACTCTTTTATAATAAAAAAACATTTAAATAATTATGAAATCATCAATTTCCATAATGATAAATGTTGGTAACCAAACCTCAATTAAGAAGAAATCATCAAAAGATTGTCAACATACATAATCGTAATAATGTAAACTACTTACCAAAACATAATACACTAATAACCGACACACAAATATGAATGACAACAATAATGTAAACAAATTCAATTTAAAAAATCCTTAAAGCAACTAGAACTCTAATGTAATATAATACATTTGAATAACAATGAAATCATCATTTTCCAAACATATACATGTTAGTAACCAAAACTCAATTAAGAAGTTACCATCAAAACATAAACAACATGCATAATAACAACAATGAAATCTAGATACTAATCTCAAACTAACAACGATTCAAAACATCGTGAATGTTAAAACATCACCTTACACAAAAAAAAAAAAAAGGTAAACAAATACAACAAAAAAAATATATATTATTAAAAAAAAAAACCTTCAATTTCTTACCTCGAAACAATTTTTTCGCCATGAGCCTCGATCGCATCTTCTTTCCTCTTTTTTCAAGAAAGTTCAAAATCTAATCGAAACATACCAATGATTTAGCCTTCTTATTAGTATGTCTCCATATTCTTATCTTCAACCTCTGATTTCAACATTAACAACTTCTCCCGTTTTGAAAACTTTGCCATACTATCCCTCCCTTCTACAAATTTCTTCATATCCTTTCTATAATCATCATCCCTAACCCGTTTACCCTTCTCATCACTCTTCTTATGCCCAACTCCCTCCATTTTCTTCCTCGTAGACACCATCACAAACAAAAACCAAATAAATCTAAAAATGTAGAAACAAAAAACCACACAACTTACAAATAATCACAAGGATACGAATAATACGAACACAACGAACGACCGGATAACCAAAACGACAACAACCAATCTCTCACGGAAAGAACTACAAACGATACGATAAAAGAAGAAGGGTTTTGCATAAGGCGCTCCCAAAACACAAAATAAGGGTTTCCAGATAAACAAAGTAGACTAACAAATATGATAACAAATTTTAAATTGAAAAACGAGCCCACTCTACCAAGATAAAGCGTGATCATTACTCCTTTTTTTTTTCAAAAATAAACTGAATTGCCACATCACCAAAGACATTAAATATCACACCATAATTAAAGGAATATTTCTTTTTCACTACTAATGAAAATAAAAATTTATATACATTAAAAATATAAATATTTAATGAGTGTACTATTGTTGTAATTATTTTTTAAAATGTAATATAAACTGTAAATTATAAATCAAATTGATTACATATCTTAAAAATCAATTTATATTTTAACTTCCTTTAAAATAAATCGTTCCCGAACAGGTTTCTTACCTCACACAGTACCAGTAGCGAAATTGAGCCGTCGTAGATTGATTGAAAAGGTATCCCTTCACTTTTTTCCGTCAACAAAACACAACTTTCAACCGAATTAAGCATCTTACCAACCAATACCATACCATACCATAATATACGTACGTACGTAAATGAAAGTTCTTAATTAGTAATTTTTTTTAGAATTTTACGAAAACAACTGTCCACGTGGTTCGTGCACTAAAAAGAGTTTAGCCATGAAATTAATAATTATCATGCATAAATTAAGGTTGTCTTTAACTCTATGCACATGCACATGCACATGCACATGCATGCATCATCTTCAAAACGACAAAAAGGTGAAATGTATAAAATGCACTGTATTCACATATTAAAGTACTGGACAATATATATGTGAATTACGTACATCTCTCTCTCTCCGAGTAATTTCTCGTGGCTTCAAGCACCACGTAACGAAATTCTCACTCTTTTCGTTTTAACAATTTTACTTTTTTTTTTCTTTCTTTTTCTCCCACCACACTTTTTCACTCAAATAAATTAGAATGAATATGAACTATCTTTATATTTTTCCGTCCAAATCAAATGAATCTGATCCGTCCTTGTGTTTTTCCGCACAAATTCAAAATGGGTTCTATATTATTAATATATATATATATATATATATATATATATATATCATGTAATGGGTCTTTTAAATTCAATATTATTTTTTTCTTAAATATTACTCCCTCCAATCTACATGAAAAGTCCCATTTGGTCTATTACTTTAATGATAGTAGTACAAATGAAATAATATTTTTAAGTTTATTATCATATTACATAATAATATTAATAACTCATTAGTGATTTAAAGGCTCTACATACAACAAAAATATATACTTAATATTTGTAAATTTTTTAATGGGGATTTTTTTTTTGTGTGAAATGAAATTAGGTATAGTAATTATATAGGACATAAACTGAAATATTTTGTAAATATTAATAAATCATCAAAATTATTTATATGCAAGTGTGTTAATTTGTGTTTTATAATTAATCAAATCTTTATATTTCAGAGGGAAAAAAAAATCAACCAGAGTACTTTATGACACTACAACCTTCTAAAAACCAAAATTCTGAAATGTATTTAAAGCCAAAAAGACTAGTCAAAGGCTCAAAGCCATCGCATGGAGATAAATTAACCGAGTAATCAGTCTTACTAATTAAAGAAGCTTAGATACTCTAATACACAACGTACGCACCCTCCTTGCATACAATTTTGTTGTCTATTTAATCTTTCTTCCTTACACGACACCAACTAGCTGATATAATACTTATTTTAATTTAATAATAACTAGATATAAACTCACGCGTAGCGGTGAGATTATTTATTTTATTAATAATAAATTTATACATATAATTAATAAATTAAAATATAATAAGAAGATAATAGATTGTTGTGCGATAATCAAATTTTAATAGTGTTGGACTATGATACTTTTCATTATCGGACCGGACCAAATGGGTTCTTCCCTTGGATTATGTTACTTTTGTCTTGTTGGGCCGAATGATTTGGGTCCAATCATTTGATTACGATTAGTGGGTTATTTTAATTTGGATCCGGTCGATCCCGAACCATTTTATTGTATTGGGCCAAATCCTTGGATCAATCCATTACACAAATTACCACTTAACCCATCTTTGACCGATAATCATTACATAAAATAGCGGTTATTTATTATCGCCACCTTTCGCATGGTATTAATGAGGATGGGACTCGGATGATGGAAATGGCAAACAAGAGATAATATAGCGGTAGGGAGGTGAGCTACTTACTTTCGGCTGAAATGACCGGGAGTGGGGGGGAGATGTCAGGAGATAGTGGGTGGCATGGTAAATCGGGTCTGAGGTACGTATGGGGCGAGGATCACACAAGAAAAGTAAGTAACAAAACATTACAACACATAATCAGATTATTATTCTCTCTCAAGCACTAGACATTATTTTTCCTCCATTGTTAACCTTGTGATTCGCCGACATCGACTCTCACGCCGAAAGTTATCCCCGAACGGCCAAGCCGTCCAAGCTTTTGGTGTTGACTTGTTGAAGCTTGTATGCGAGGATATCGGACGGCGTCTTGGTGATTGGGACATGGGGAAAGATCTTGGCGTTAACATTGGCGGCTAGAAGGGAATTTGAGTTCTAGTGTCACGAGTATTTTCAATCACTGATCGTGTTTGTTCTACGTCGATATTCATGGTGAAGAGTAGAACACCTACACGAAAAGGCGACTATGGTCACATCGGTGAATTAGCACCACCGATTAATATGTCGAGGATCGTTTGGGACTGCTGATAAGTGTTCATTACCGACATTACGAGTCCAAACGTTCACATGAAGATTCTCGGCCGAAGGCGGTAGACAAAGCTAAGCGTAAGCTAGTTTTCACGGCAGTGAAAGCGTTTGGCCAGTGGTTAAAAGCAGTAGAAGGCACCTCGCTTTAGAACTTCGTCTGAGATGACCAAAATAAAAAGGCCTCCCGATTGGCTAAAATGGCAGATGAAGCAGATAGAGCTATGGAGGTACTTGTGAAGCAGTGACATGATATAGCTGAGCAGATGGCTTGAATAGCAAAGTTGAGAGATGAAGAGTTCAGGTATGTTCAGTCCGAAGAGCGAGGGCATCAGAGTATGAAGGAACCTGTTCATTCAGGACGTGAGTCTCGGGGCCAAACCCGAGAAAGAAGAAGATCCCGAAGTCCTACTCCTCAAAGATAGAAGAGGGCACATCACCCTGTCGATTCTAAGGAGCAGGGTCGAAGCGAATGAAGAGGTCAATCCAGAGATCGCACTCCTGAGAATACAAAGAAGGCACTTGTTGTTGCACATTCTCACCATTGCGCCCAAGTTCAGAGACGAAGTATATCCAGAGGTCATACTCCCGAGAGTCTATCGAGGTACACCACCATGGACGCCTTCGTCATTGGAAAAAGTCCTCTAAATTTGGAGGTTCTGTTGTAAGAAATCGGTCCACTCAGAAAAAGGAGTCACCGGAGAAAGAAGCATCATCGCATGACGGAAGGTGTGGAGTATCTCGGTTAAAGAATTAAAGAAACTTTGAGGCGAAATTTCTTTGAAATCTGAAAATGAAAGATACTTGGGAAAGAAGGCATCCCTTTTTCATGGAGATTCTAAAAGAAAGTGACCCTACCAAGAAGTTGCCCACATTGAAAGTTATGATGGATTGGGGCGTTCCGAAGGTGATGGATTATTATGACTTTAGCGATGCTGCTAAGTGTCATACTTTTGTCACGACGCTTAGAAAGGATGCCAGGCAATGGATATGGACTTTGCCCTCGGATTCAATTTCATCTTGGGTAGACATGTGCAGTAAGTTTCATGCTCGCTTAGGGAGCAACAAAAGGAGATGAAAACCAACTGGTTCGTTGGCTCAGTTGACTAAAGATTTGAATGAGTCTTTGGAATTGATATGTGAAGCGATTCGAAGTGAAGCGATCGGCCCAGTGATGACACTGAACGATCTACAAGTTGTGGGGACTGTTTGAGAATGGGTTAGATTTGGTCAAATCCGAAAAATTGGTGAAGAAATTAATGTTTCACCACAGAAGAGTCTCATTTGAAGCCTTGACAAAAGTGAAGGCTATATCGTGGTGGAGGAAGCCATGAAACGACCTCAAGCGTCCTTCTTGAGCCCAAGCAAGGAGGCGGATCGAGGACAAAACCAATGGGGACCGAAGAAGAAGAAATGAGGGAATAAAGAGGCCGCTATGAAGGCGGGTTGAGAAGAGATACAACAATTGGAGACAAGGTGGAGGGCGTTCATCCGCTCCACCCGGAGAGTAAATAGGGACGTTACATAGCACTTGTAACCGATGAAATTTGTTATCTTGGATCGATTAAGAATCAACCTATCTTGAGCCACCTCGAGATAACATTAAGCTGAAAAAGGAATCCTCGTAAGTATTGTGATTACCATCGAGCCTCGGGTCACGATCACGAACGATCTGTGCTAGTTTGAAAGATTTTATTGAAAGAAAGGTACAAGGTGGGGCTTTAGTTCGGTATGTGGGCGCCGAGCGAATCAAGCAATGAGGATAGAGGACTGTTAAAAGAACTCAACCCGATTCAATAGCCAGTTTGCCGACTCAGGACGACTGTGAGGCATGTGATAGATATCATCTTTGGGGTACTTACAGCAAACTTGTTGGAAAAAGCGTCGAAGTCACTTGGATTCGGTCGTATCGCGTGGCGGGTACCCTCCAAGACCCGATAGACCTTATCCGAAAGTACGGTAATCTCCTTCTATAGATGAGGATTACCCTTGAAAACCATCAAACCGCATGAGGGATCATTAGTGTTATTTACTTGTGAAGTGGGTTCGGTGGATATAGGCGAATGATGGTAGATAATGGGTCTTCGTAGATATTACGTATGCCCACGCTTATCAAAGGATGCATCTAGGCCAGGCGGAAAGATAGAGATAGGCGGAGAGGCTCCTTTATGCGGTTTTAGTAATAATCCGGTCGAGGTGGTTTGGGCAGATTGAACTACTAGGTCATCTTTGGAGCGGCCCCTCAGCAGTAGAAATTATTTGCAAATTTTATGTTGTGCGTGTAGATTACACTTATAATGCTATTTTGGGGAGGCCTACTTTAATTGCTTTGCAAGTTTGTGACCTCAATCCTCATTTCAAAATCAAATTTCCTACTACTCATGGGGTTGGTGAGGTGAAAGGAGATTTGGATCCGGCGAAGATGTTATAGAAATGTTGTGATCACTTGAGGAGTGGGGATATCGAAGCAAAAGCGAGACCATGGCCATAGAAATCGAACCCTTCACTTTGAGAAGCGATTCCAGAACCATTGGTCATACCAATTTGAAGAAAGCAGAGGAGATAGAAGCTCATCCGGGCAAGGTGAACAAGGCGGTGAAAATAGGTTGGTTCGCGGAACCTCTCGGGACCCGAACCTCATGGAGCTCTGCGATGCTATGTTGACATCTTCGCATGGGAACCTCGAGGATATCTTGCAAGAATAAGCGAGGATATTCTTTGAGCATCGGTTGGAAGTGGACCCGTCAAAGAAACCGATTCGACAGAAGAGGAGGATCTTTGCACTGAGCGTCGGCGGATCATCGATGAAGAGATTGCAAAAGCTGTTGGCGGTGACTTCATCTTTGAGATCGACTACCCGCGATGAATGGCAAATGTGGTCTTTGGTCGAAGCGAAGCGGTAAATGGCGATCTGCATCGACTATACCGATCTGAAAAAGCTTGTCCAAAGGATTTCTACCCGCTGCCCCACATCGATCAGCTCATTGATGCCACTTCGGGGTATGCTTTGTTGAGCTTCATGGATGCATTCTCTGGATATTATCGATTTCCGTATGTAAAGAGGATATCTAGAAAGGCGGCGTTCATTACGCATCGTTCGTTATATATGCCTACAAGAAAATAACTTTCGGCCTCATCAATGCTGGAGCCACATACCAGAGGATGATGAACTATGTCTTCAGATATCAGCTGGGAAAGAATATGGAGGTGTACGTGGATGACATGATTGTCAAAAGCATACAGGTGCAGAAACATTTAGATGACTTAAAAGAATGCTTTTAGACAATTCGTCATCACAACTTGAGACTGAATCCTACTAAGTGCACCTTTGGATTAGGGGCTGGCAAGTTTCTGGGTTATCTTGTCAGTCAGAGAGGAATTGAAGCCAATCCAGAGAAGATCCAAGCAATTACGATATGAAGACTCTCGGTCATTTAAAGATGTTCAACGTCCCATTTGGAAGGATTGCGACTTTGAGGAGGTTAAGTGTGTCGGTCGGCAGAAGGTGTTTCCCATTTTTTGATACGTTAAAAGGGCTGAAGAATGCAAAGACGTTCCAATGGACTTTGGAGTGTGAGGACGCCTTTCAGAGCATCAAGTCCTACTTATCTTCGGCGCCTTTGTTGGTGAAGCCCGCTCCTGCTAAGCCTCTGTATTTGTACTTAGCGGCTAGTTAGATTGTGCGATAAGAGAGCGATTTTGGTGTGTGAAGTTGGAAAGTAAAAAGACCCGGTTTATTATATAAGCCATGTCCTTGGGATGTTGAAACAAGGTACCCAAATATTGAAAAGTTTTCTTTTTCTTTAATAACTGCTAGTCGAAAGCTTAGACAATACTTCCAAGGTAGATTGGTAATAGTTTACACAGATCAGCCTTTGAAGAAGATTATGGGCAAACCTAAGGTATTGGGGAGATTAGCTGCATGGACGATGGAGTTGTCCTAATTTTTCATTGAATATCATCCCCGAACGCCATGAAAAGGCAAGCGCTTGCGTGATTTTGTAGTTGAATGCTCGTTTTACGAAGGCGATGAAGTTGTGGCGGTGAAGGATCTGACAGAAGCGATTCTGATTCTTCAATGAAGGCGAAGTTCGTGGGCGTTGTATGCGAGATGGGTCTTCTACTACGGACGTCAGTGGAGCAGGGATTATTCTGACTAGTCCGGAGGGATTCAAGGTGCAACAGGCCATCAGATTTTAGTTCAAAGCGACGAACAACGAAGCTGAGTATGAGGCGATACTCGCAGGGTTACGACTAGCGAAGAGTCTTGAAATCTGCAGAGAATAGTCATCTTGAGTGATTCTCGGTTAGTCGTTAAGCAATTCTCCAGGGAGTCTGGCTCGAGGCCCAAGAATGATCAAGTATTTGGCGAGAATTGAAAGAACGGCTTGATGATTTCCAATCCCTACGAGTTTGTGGAGTCGAACGTAATAACAATTCCATTGCTGATGCACTCTCCAAATTAGCCACTACGGATGTTAACGTCTTTGATGGATCGGTTTACTTAGAAATTTTGCAACATTCTAGTGTTCATCATGAATCGGTGATGTGCGTCGACCGAACCAACTGCTGGTTGACTCCATATCTGGAGTATCTGGCAGATGGCGTCTTACCTTCGGATCGGATGCTAGCCAAGAAAATCAAGTACAAGAGTGCTAATTTTGTTTTGTTGATGGGGATCTGTTCCAGAGGGCTTTCTCGTCTCCACTACTGAAATGTTTGACTCCATCTGAAGCTGAATATGCTCTACGAGAGGTACATGAAGGCATCTGTGGCGACCATATGGCTGCTAAGTCATTAGCCTACAAAGTACTTCGTCAGGGGTACTACTAGCCTACCATCTTCAAGGAAGCGACTGAATACGTCAAGAAGTGCGAGAAGTGTCAACTCAACAGTCCGATACCACATCAACCACCAGAAGAGCTATACTCGATCTTATCTCCTATACCCTTCGTTGTCTGGGGGATTGATATACTGGGTCCGCTACCGAAAGTAAAAGGTCAAGTCAGTTTTGTTATAGTTGCCATTGACTATATGACCAAATGGGTAGAAGCAAAGCCACTTTGGTCAATAACGGAACAGGAATGCTTGAAATTTTTGAAAGAATCAGTAGTATTTTGTTTCGGAATTCCTAAGGTGGTAATATCGGACAATGGGCGTCAGTTTGTGGGATCGAAATTTGAAGCATTTTGATGAGGCTGGGGTCCAAGACTGAAAGACTTGATGGCTCATCCTCGGTCAAAGCGGACAAGTCAAGTGACTAATAGAGCAATGGCTGCTTGAATGGGATCAAGTGCAGATTGGGATGAAGCCGAGGAAGATGGCGGAAAGAGCTGCTTCGGCGTGTTATGGGCCTATCGGACTACTCGAGGGACTACTGACGAGGATTCACCTTCGGGGTGGCCTATAATGCTGATGCCTTAGTCGAGTTAAAATTGGATCTCAAGTCTTGAGTTAGTCAATTCAAAGAGATCTACAATGAAGAAGGTGAAAGCCAATCTCGATTTGCTTAGCGAAGTCGGAGAAATAATACTGGTTAAACTAGCGACCTATCAGCGGAGTAGCCAAGCATTACAACAAGGGGTAAAGCTTGATTTGAAGTGTGAGATTTTATTCTCGGGAAGTCAAAGCATCTACACCTCGAGAATTTGGAAAGGCGATGCTTGGCCCCGGGAAGGACCGTATGAAGTCATTTGAAGTGCGGCCAGGGACTTATCGGTTGAAGGCATTGGACGGGTCAGCAATTAAAAATACTTGGCATGCCAGCATGCTTAGGAAATACTTTCAGTAAATATAATGTCAGTACATCAGAAGTTTGTAAATATTCACGTCATCGTCAATAAAAGTCCATTTTTTCTTAAACGAATCTTGTCTTCGTTCCTGTTCAGTTCAGTGGTGTAAGGAGGTTCAGGTGGACTTGCTGACCATTCGATGGCAGCCTTAATGGCAGGTGGTCCTAATGGGTTTGTCAGGCCCTTCGTGGTAGGCAAATGTCATCCCAAAGATGTTGTCAGGCCCTGCGTGGTAGGCAATTGTCGACATTTAGACCTTGTCAGGCCCTTCGTGGTAGACAAGCGTCGTCCTTCAGACGTTGTCAGACCCTTCGTGGTAGGCAACTATCGTTCTTTAGACCTTGTCAGGCCCTTCATGGTAGGCAAGCGTCGTCCTTCAGACGTTGTCAGGCCCTTCGTAGTAGGCAACTGTCGTTCTTTAGACTTCGTCAGCCCTTCGTGGTAGGAAAATGTCATCTTGTGGTTTTGTCAGGCCTTTTGGGGTAAATAAATTTCTAATGAAGCAGACCTGTCTCACACTTCGGTAACGAATAAGTCTCCCTTTACTTTATTACCTAAATTTTTTCTAAGTGTTGAGTTCAAAGTGCCTCACTCTTTAACTTCATCTTATCTGTTCTATGACATGCCTAGTTGTTACTTAACAGTTCGAGTTGAGCCCATGAAAGAGTATGTACATTTTTTCAGTTGAAGTAATATTGAAGTATCGACAGAAAGTAAATACACCCAAGTCATAAGAACAAAGCCCATGTTTCATTAATATATTGCCAATTACAAGGACAGAAATATAACAAATTTTTTACAAAAATCCTATATACTAAAAATGAAAAATAGATGTCCCTCTTCAGGCTACGGATTCATCTTCAGACGAATCGAGAATGGTAGGATCCTCTTCGATCGCGACAAGTTTTGCCTTGTCCTTTCTTCGGCAGTCATAATAACCATCAGAAAACATCTTAACTACCTTCTCGTTCAGCTCGTTTGACTTTCGATACTCGTCATATATTTGCTCTCAAAGTTCTTCAGTCAAGGGTGGACCTAAAGCACAAAGCTTCCAACTTACCACGAAGCTCAAGACGAATGTTCAAGTTCCTTTCTTTGTCGACACGAGCTTCCTCCTGAAGATTATCCACTTGTATAGCCAGGCTTTGATTGGCTATACATAGTTCTTCATTCCTAAGCTTTAGCACATAATTCTGAGTGTTAAGCTCAACATTCAGACTTGTCATCTCCTGTTGGCTGACCTTCATCTTCTTCAAGTCCTCTTTACAGATCTTCAGTTCCTCTATTCTTCGAGTCAAATCTCTTTGAAGATTTTCATTATTGAAGAGAGCATCACCGAGGTCAGTCCTTGCCTTATTCCAGGCTGACTTCAAAACCGTATTTTCCCGACGAGCAGCATCCTCTTCGGCTTCAGATTCTTGGTAGCGTGGAAGAAGACGCCCGAAGACAGCACTAGCCTATGGATGTTCACAGATAATTCGTTAGTTTACGAATAAATGCATATAAATCCAAAAGAACAGACAAATGAGTTGAACTTTTACTTTGGCGTGATAGCTTCATGCCTTCTTTAAGGAGATCCATGATTGAACTATTCTTTGAGCCGATGTTCATCGGTTTCCACGACAAATGAGTTGAAGAGATGGAAGGGTAATTCGCATTAAAATGGGGCCACAAAGTTGGGGACCCCCGACATCATTTTCAAACTCATGGCGGATGGGATTGAGATGAAAAGGCGTCAGTTTTTTCATGCGAAGGGATGGTGAAGGATCCGGTATATGTTCTTTGGGGATGGAGAAGCGGCGGGGAGTAGGTTCCGGGTCGTGACGGATAGGTAGCGGATGTGGTTGGTGCAGCATCGGTTCTTGGGTAGAGGTGGTTGGTCCTCGAGGGTTGTTTTATTTTCAAGAGGCATTTGAAGCCTCATGCATTCTTTGGGACCTCCTCGAAACACGAATTCCCACTTGGGCAAGAAGACCGAAGCTCTTCGGCAGACAACGGAGTTACCTTGGCTCGCCTTTTCTTGATTCGAAGAGCCTGTATTCGTTCGTTTTCAGGCATATCGATCAGGCTGCAAGTGGTAATCCGTTGGGATTCTTGAGCGATACTTCTTGGCTTCCGAACAGCTCTCTTCTTCTTACGGAGGTGGAGAGTCTCTTCTACAGCCTCTGATTCTACAGAAAGATCTTCGGCATCTAGAGCTTCAGAAGTCGGAATCTCTTCCTGGGGGGTTTCGGTAGACGGAGATGTTGGAGGTTTGCCAGAAAGGAATTTTTCTAGATCCCTTCGATCCATCGAGGAAGGTTTGATCAAAGACACTACAACAAAGAAACACACTCTATTAGATCTTTCTACAATAGTAAACACGAAAACTTTACTTCAATAAAAATTCGAAAACTTTGAGACTCACATTTGTGGTCATACAACCAAGCTTGTTTGGTGAGAAGATTGTAACTCCACTCTTTCTTCGGGAAGTTATCCAGAAGCACAATCATCTCTTTCACACGTTCCTCGGCTATATCTCCGAAGTCAGCAGATACTTTTTCTAATATCGTCCAGTCAGGGAGAGAGGCAATCTCAGGTCCTTTGACGAAGAACCGCTGCTCATGCCATCTTTTGTTACTGGAAGGAGTATTCACCAGAGACCGTCGCTCGAAATCCTCTCCGGCTTTTGAAGGAATCTTGCCCGAAGTTTGAATCCTTCTCTGCGGACTTAGCGGATGAATATATGGAGAAGAAAAAAGTCGAGGGTGGGGAAGCGACACCCACTTCATGGCGAGGCGATAAGCGCCAAGATGTGAATGTATGAGTTCGGGACTAATTGGTGAAGCCTCATGATAAAACTGAAGGGTGACCAAGAAAAGCGTGTAAAGGGAATCGAACCCTTTTTCTAGCAAGGTCGGAGGCATGGCGATCCGTTTCAAGCACTGGTACATTCTCTCGATTGGCGGTGGGGCGTGGCCGATGAGTCATTTGGAACACAGTCTTTGCACATAAGCATTTTGAACGCTTTTTTCGTTCATTGTGGAGTCGGTATTGGCATGAGGGAATTGGGTCGCACTCTGGAAGAAAATAGAGGGATTTGGAAGGGGTTTTTTCGATTGTGCTCTTACTCGAAGTGGCCTTATTAGGGTTAGGTGTAGGAGAGCGAGTGGTGATGGGGGTTATGCGAAGTGGAGGCGTTATCGATCTTGATGATCTTTGCCATTGTTGCGACTTCGAGAGAAGAGAGAAATCTGAGAGAGGAGGAAGTCTAAAGCTCGAAAAGACGTCTGAAATTTAAAATGGTAGGTAAAACTGTCAAAATTGTGGGAAATTACCTTTTATATCGACGGTTGCACGGTACACGAGGGCGGCACATTTATTAAGCATCAATGATGATGAATTTGAAGAGGTAGCATCCGGATGTGGGTATAATGTTTTAACTGGAATGGGGTTTTCTTTGTTGGGCCCCTAATTTTATTTGTATTGTTGATTGACATTCATCAGTTGGGCCTCGACCAATTCCAGATTGGCCCTTTTTGACTTATTACAATTCATTATATCGTGGACCTATATTATTTACAGTTTTCTATTAAACATCCTGTTTAATAAAAGACTAGGGGGCAATGTTGGGCCATGATACTTTTCATTATCGGACCGGACCAAATGGGTTCTTCCTTGGATTATGTTACTTTTTGTCTTGTTGGTAGAATGATTTGGGCCGATCATTTGATTACGATTAGTGGGTTATTTAATTTGGATCGGTCGATCTGAACCATTTTTATTGTATTGGGCCAAATCCTTGGATCAATCCATTACACAAATTACCACTTAACCCATCTTTGACCGATAATAATTACATAAAATAGCAGTTGACTGTTATCTGCCACCTTTCTGCATGGTATTAATGAAGATGGGACTCAGATGACTGACGGTGGCAAACAGTAGTAGTAGGTAGGGAGGTGAGCTACTTGCTTTCGGCTGAAATGACCGGGAGTGGGGGGGAGATGTCAGGAGATAGTGGGTGGTACGTGAAAAGATCGAGAAGTGCGTATGGGGCGAGGATCACACAAGAAAGGTAAGTAACAAAACATTACAACACAGAATCAGATTATTATTCTCTCTCAAGCACTAGACATTATTTTTCCTCCATTGTTAACCTTGTGATCGCCGAAATCTTGACTCTCATTTGGGCTATCCCAAGCGGTCAAGCCGTCAAGCTTTTGGTGTTGACTTGTTGAACTGTGCAGGATATCGGACGCGTCTTGGTGATTGGGACGTGGGGAAAGATCTTGGCGTTAACAGGTAGCATATGTTACATAAAATTGGGTAAAAGTTTTGTGCGCAAATACATATCCAAGTATATAATTAATCTGATCACTAAACCCCATGACATTATATAACAGTTGTGTATGTGTGTGTGTGTGTATATATATATATATTAATTTCTTGATAAAAATATTTATAATGTAAAAAATAGGGTTAAAAATGGATACCTCTTTCATTCTAATAAAGCACTAACAAATATTTAGAAAGTGTAATGCACAATGTCATCGAGTTGTTATATTGATATGATTGTTAATGACATATTTGAAGTCTGTTACACATTACACAAACATCACCGAGCCTCAAATATCTGACACATGTACTTGATGCATTTTAAAGAGTTCATGTCTCATATACGCTTACTTGCACCAGAATTCAAACATCCAAACGAAAGGGAAAACAGATGAAGAATGTCATAGTTTCGGTCCTCAGACCTTAAGAAAAATTAAATGTTATATGCGGTAACTGAAAAGCACGAGTATTAATAATTATGTTGGATATTCATGTCAAACAAATATCGTGTCCAAAAACATAGCAGTATAGCACCGTGTCATACATAACACAATGTTATAGTTAAAAAACGAATACATTGTCTCATTAGTTTTTTATCCATTTTTGGCAATTGTAGAGGCACTCACAGTATTACCATAATGCCAAAAATATATATTAATGGTGATAAAAATAATTTATCGGATGCTAGTACTTAACAAATCATGCCAAGCTACAATCCAGATAATAGAATGCAATAGTAAAATAAGCCATAAATATAAACACTGTAAGATATAGTCCACAAAATGAAGCCATAGCCCCTCCCATTGAATGCACTGTCACCATAATCTGAAGATCTCCCTATAACTCCTTTTCACTTTCAACAGTATTTAGAATTATTTGTAGCATGAGTTGCTGCGTAATAGTTGATATGTATTTATAGGGAGAAATTAGGTTAAATAATGGAGAATAATAATAATAGCTCAAATATTTTGGTTGAATGACACTTCCGTCCCTTCAAGTTACCACCCACTTTTAAATTCGTTCATAAAGTTCAATTTTCGTCAGTTAGGTCTTTAAAGTGACATTTCGTCAATTTTCTTATGTAATTTTTTTGAAATAAGTTCAAAATAGGTCGGGTTGAGGTTAAATTGGGATGAAGGAATGGAAACGCTAACAAAATACCACTTTAAGAACTTAACTGACAATAATTGAACTTTAGGGACGACCTTGAAAATGGGTGGCAACTTGGAAGGACAGAAGTGTCATTCAGCCGTAATGATAATATCATAAAGTAGGGATTTTAAAAGATAATAATTAAATTAAAAAGGATAATATCAGAACAATTGACATTACCAAAACAGTTTAGATTTATAGTGATTTAGGGGATTATAAATTCAAAATATTAATTTGGGATTAAAAAAGTAGTGATTTTAGGATATAATAATTAAATTAGTAATGATAATATTAGAACAATTAACATTATCAGAACAATTTAGATTTGTAGTAATTTATGAGATTACAAAATTAAAATATTAATATGGGATTAAAAAGTTATTATTTTAGGAGATAATAATTAAGTAACGATAATATAAAAACCGTTTAGATTGAAAATATAGTGATTTACGGGGGATTATAAAATCAACATAGTAAGTTATGATTGATATTATTTGTTATTTTAATTTTGTTTTGAATGTTTTAAACTGTAAAATATTATGTTGTAATATAATTTAATTAGTAATGATAATTAATATCCGCACAGTTAATTAGATAGGTGGTGATTTTGTTATTTTTGTTATATCGTGTATTATAATATTATACAATACGTGTATGATATAATGTATGGTATAAATATGAATGGTATAATATTAGATAAATAGTGATTTTAGGATATAATAATTATGTTTAGAAAAGTAGTGGATTTTGGTGATTATAAAATCAACATAGTAAGATATGATTGATATTATTTGTTATTTTAATTTTATTGTAAATATTTTAAAGCTGTATAATATGATGTTGTAATATAATTATAAATGGTATAATATTATGTTGTATTTATAGAAAGAAAATTAGGTTAAATAATGGAGAGTAATGATAATAGTTCAGTAATGATAATATCACAAAGTAGTGATTTTAGCAAATAATAATTAAATTAGAAAGGATAATATCGAGAACAAAACAATTTAGATTTGTAGTGATTTAGGAGATTATAAATTCAAAATATTAATTTGAGATTAAAAAGTAATAATTTTAGGAGATAATAATTAAATTAGTAATGATAATATTAGAGCAGTGAACATTATCGAGAACATTTTAAATTTGTAGTGATTTATGGGATTATAAAATCAAAATATTAATGTGGGATTAAAAAGTAATGATTTTAGGAGATAATAATTAAGTAACGATAATATATAAAAGCAGTTTATATAAATTCAAAAGTAGTGATTTAGGGATTATAAAATCAATATAGTAAGTTATATATGAATGATATTATTTATTATTTTAATTTTGTTTTAAATGCTTTAAAACATGCAATATTATGTTGTAATATAATTATAAATGGTATAATATTATATTGTAATATAATTTAATTATTAATGATAATATCGCATAGTTTAGATATGTAGTGATTTTGTTATTTTGTTATATCGTGTATTATAATATTATACCATACGTGTATTATAATATTATACCATACATGTATGATATAATGTATGGTATAATTATGAATAATATAATATTAAAAAAAATAGTGATTTTAGGATATAATAATTATGTTAGAAAAAGTAGTGGATTTTGGGGATTATAAAATTAATATAGTAAGTTATTATTCATATTATTTGTTATTTTAATTTTGTTTTAAAGCTGTATAATATTATGTTGTAATATAATTATAAATGATATAATATTATGTTATATTTATAGGGAGAAAATTAAGTTAAATAACGGAGGGTAATGATAATAGCTAAGTAATGATAATATCATAAAGTAATGATTTTCGGAGATAATAATTAAATTAGAAATGATAATATCAGAACAATTGACATTACCAAAACAGTTTAGATTGTAGTGATTTAGGGGATTATAAATTCAAAATATTAATTTGAGATTAAAAAAGTAGTGATTTTAGGAGATAATAATTAAATTAGTAATAATAATATTAATTAGAACAGTTAACATTATCAGAACAATTTAAATTTATAGTGATTTATGGGATTATAAAATCAAAATATTAATGTGAGATTTAAAAGTAGTGATTTTAGGAGATAATAATCAAGTATCGATAATATAAAAACTGAAGTAATGGATGAACATATTAATTAGACAGAGCATGTGTTGAATTGTGAGAATAACAAATATTAAGATATGGTGCTATGTACATTTTAGTATATTTAATAGATTTATTCAGTTCTGATAATTCATTACTTTGCAGGCCCACCGAGAAAAAGAATGATACATATGTAAAGGCATAATTCAAAATCAACGATAAGTATATCGCCAAAGTCCGATCAAGTTGGGTGGATTCATATCCAAAGTCCGATCAAGTTGGGTGGATCCATTTTTCGATTTTTATACTCTATATCAAATTTGACAATATTGAGCAACTTTGATTGTGGATATGTATGTATATATTGGTATGTATACATGTGGGTGTGTGGTTAGAATCTTCAAAAATTATTAAATATATAACTCATATAGGATCAATTAATCATCATTCAACTAGAATAACATATATACATTTCTCTCGATCCCTCCTGAAGACTTTATTGAACTATATATATATATATATATATATATATATATATATATATATATCATTCTTTTTCTTCTTCTTTCTATCTCTAGCTGGTTACAAACTTAATATATACACGCCAGTTTTGAGCTTAATACATAAGTTCATATTCATGGGTCGTTCATTATTTTCTGTGCCTTCATTTCCTCGTCGTAGTGATTCATTGAAAGGCTGGTTCTTCATATCCACAAGCTTTGTTCTGGTGATATATCTCTTTTTATTTTTCTCTGTCACTCCAACTTTGAAACTGGTTATTCAACCGCACCACACCCATCTTTTCATTACACCAAAGCTCAGTAGCTCTTTCAACAATAGCACTTCACCGGTTTTAATTAACCCCAATATTATTCGAATTCTATCTCATGAAAATTTACATGTCATGAACTTTTCGAAACCTGTTATTGTAGCCGATGAAATCACTGCTATGACAAATGGTAGTGAAATATCTGAGAGTCAACGGTCAAGAAGAGTTCAAGAGATCACAAATGGTATTGAATTTTCTTCCTTTTTTGGGGTTACATATATATATTTATGGTTAATTTCTTGAACATGTTCTTTATATATATACAGGTCTCGATTGGGTTCTCCAGTTTGTTAATTAAGGTGCTTAGTTTCTAATTAAGTTATTTAAATGCCATGCAAATTTGATTGTGCTCAAGTTATGTTTATAATATATATGTATATATCATGTATTATCTCTATCTCTATATATCTCCATCTCCATTTCTTATTTTTATTTTTCATTTATTTGGTTCTTGAATATTATACATACTAACTTATATATGTTTTTGAATAATTGTAAAACCATGAGAGATTCACTAGTATTTTAATTTTAAACTTTATTTCTTCCTGGCATGCATATGCCCCTGCGATAAAGAAAGAATTTTTTTAACACTAAATAAAAATAAGATTATGATACAATATATACTTACATTATAAGCTGGACTAATAGAACCCGGCCTAGCTGTTTACTGTGGGGAATATCACTTAAATAATTAAACTATATAAGCTACCCTCTTAATTTTTTCAATATACAATTAGTTTATTCAAATATCAACTAATACCATTCTTCTTCTCCCTCAAACTACATTACAGCGTTCAATTCCTTTTCCCATTAGGTAGCAGAAAGGCCATGAACTTTAATTTGCCAGTGCGGGGAGCCGGCTGATATGTATTTGTCAAATTATAAATTTAAAATGTTATAATTAACTACTGAAATTAAATTATCATATATAGTTCCTCTCTATCTATATATTAATATTTCATTTCAAAATAAAATTCTATGTTTCCCCGTATTAGCGTGTCTTAAAATATTTTTTTATTATTATTTGAATGGATTACCAAGTGATTTGATGTTTAAAACTTTGTTATAATTAGCTGTTAAACTTATTTTTCATTGATCATTAATATAACTATTTAACTTCCATGACCATGCATGATAAACACATGCATGCATGTATGTATGTAATATGTATAATCAAGCTATCACCATTAGTTGGATAACCACTAGCGTTATATAAACAAAAAACTATCAACTATATGACCTGTATAGGTAGGGTGATCAATACGACTAATTAGTCTAGTTATATTAGCGGCATTTTTATTTTTTTGTGATGTTGATATTTTAATTTTGGTTTTATCTTTTACTTGGTCATTAGAAAAGAAGAAGTTGATATTTCATTATCAACCGGATTAAGCCTCTTACCTACCAATAATAGTATGTAAATATGGTGAGTTATACTATTATATTGGAGACAATATTCCAATGATATAACTATTCATATATGGTGATATAAAACAAACTTTTTGTGAGGGCACGCACAATAAACTGTTTAATTATGGAATTAATTATGGAATTAATTATACTATTTCTCCTAGAATATTTTTTATATATATATATATATATATATATATATATATATATATTTATAATAAATTTTATTCTTTGAATTTTTAATAATGTAATCCGAATTTAGCTAGGAATGTCATATATGATGTGTATATATATAAGAACAATTTAATTTTATGATAAGTTGGTCAATTAATTAATACTTAAAAGCAGACAAAAAAAATTATTTTTCACCTGTGTATTGATACTATATTAATCAATTCATCAAAATTAACTTTATTCAATCCACTATATAGCTCGGTTTGTTTGGTGAGCCGGATAAATATAAAAAAGAGTGATGAAAGCTATAAAGGACGCACAATTAATAATACCACCAAGTCAAAGCCATCCCCATCAGCATAAATATAAGACAATGGAGTATTTCGTTTAGTCTTTAAAATACAGCAGGCAAGGCAGACAGAATTGGAATTTTTTGTTCACTAAAACTTTCTTGCATGACACCATTTACATATTTATTATTTATTTAACTTTGATCTTAATTAGTTCATCTGCAAAATTTAATATGAATTTATAATTTTAATATTTTAAAATGCTTTTTAAATATTTAGAATAATATTGTATCAAGTAAAATAATGAACATGAATTTTTGTTTTTCTGGTTCAGCCGGTGAGAATATTACGAATGATCAAAAGGACGAGGAGGAGGACGACTTATTCCATGATAGAGAAATATTTGTAGAGGAGTACAATCAAATGAACAAAACCTTAAAAATATACGTTTATCCCCACGAGTTTAACGATCCATTTGCGAATGTGCTGCTGTTGCCTGTGAATTATGAACCTGGAGGCAACTACGCAAGCGAAAGTTACTTCAAAAAGGCTCTAATGAGAAGCCATTTCATCACCAGAAATCCGTCGGAAGCCGACCTTTTTTTCCTACCATTTTCAATTGCAAGTTTGAGGCACGACAGACGAATAGGCGTTGGCGGCATTAAAGATTTTATTAAAGATTACATATTTAACATTAGTCATCGCTATCCGTATTGGAATCGGACGGGTGGGGCTGACCATTTTTATGTGGCTTGTCATTCTATTGGGAGAACGGCTATGGAGAAAGCTACACAAGTCAGAGGCAATGCGATTCAATTGGTGTGCTCTTCTAATTATTTTTTGCAAGGGTATATTGCTCATAAGGATGCATCAGTGCCACAGATATGGCCTAGACAGGGGGAGCCTCCTAATAAACCACCCTCCAAAAGGTATATTAATTATTTATTCATTTTAAAATTTTATACTTCTCCTACTATTTATAACTATTAATTCTATATATGTTTTCTAAAACAACAATAAGGGCAAAAAGTGTTAAACAATGTTACTTGAAACGTGGTTCATTTCGATATATATGCATCACTACTTAATTAAAACTTCAAACGCTAGGCTATTTTTATATAAGTTCATATAGTTAAGACTTTTCTTAGAATCTAAATAAAATAAATCTAAGTTTTACGTACAAATTTTTTTTAGTTAAATCAACAAGTTGGTTGTTTTATGCAATTTAGTACAAATGTAATGTTTTGAGCATTTAATACTAAGTTAGAATATTGATATTTGTATATATAATTATTGGTTAAACAACAAAGAAATTTTTGGGTATAATAAGTTTAGAGTATTGGTACATATGAGTATCGTGTTTGGGTACGTAAATATACTAATACGTGGTTTGCTAAGTCATCAGTGAGAGTATCTGGCAACTCGATCCGGGCTAAACTCCTTATATGTACGAATCGCTAAGAAACTCCCAATGGTATGTTTGTTTGAAAAAAATATGTTTGGAATTGGATTATTTGTTTTAATTTAACACTAATTCGAACTATATATTTTATCCCATGATGGAGTATTAATAGTCCTTGAAATATATAGTCTATGGACTATTTTTTTGTCATTTCTCATGCTATTTATGAGGAATTATATAATTTCATGATGAATGTGAGATTAATATAGTCCCCTTGTTTAAGTTATCAAATGACTTTATGAGATTAATAATTTCATATTAAAATACTATAGTCCCTCGTAAAAAATTAAATAATTTGAAGCAGTGTTAAATTAAGATAAAGTATCTAATTCTAGTCATATTTTTTGCGAACAAACATGATGCAAGAAAAAAGTCATTGTGTATAATGTATATGCACTAACCTTTTATACTTTACCCATAGGAAAGCAATAAGGGGAGACCTTACTCGAGCTAGAGCTAATGAGGTAGAAAAAGGAAGAAATAGTTAGCTGTCTATATATAGTTATAACTTATACCTATAGTTATACCTCGGTAGTTCTTAACGAGGAAAGAATAAATTTGGTCTCAATAATTAGAGTTTACCTAAAATGGGTAATTGTATGACTCAAGTGATCTTGTGATAAAATATCTAATTGTCCTTCACTAATACTGTGAGTTTATTTGTGAGTTGTTAGTATACCAAGATTTATTCACGAAGAAATGTCAGCAGTCTTAATTATATTTGGTGCATACATAATTGTATAAAATGTAAAAGAATACAAGTATATATTAATGCAAAAAATACAAGTGACAAAACAAAATTGCTGATCATCATGACCATTTTTGTCAAGGACCCTTGAGCTGTCGCATGCGTGTATGCATATATCTCCTAAAATTAAACATAAAGTTGTTAATTTCATTTAGTTGGTAAATGATTTTAAAAAGCATAAGTCCAATTTTATTTGCTTTTTTGCTTGTGCTTGTGAAGTAGGAAATTAAAATAAGTAAGAATACGTAGATGCATCAGCATGCATGCAGTAGCTATATATATATATATGATGAATTTACTGGAATGGATGAATTTGTTTAGGAAAAAGCTTGCCTTCTATGCTGGAGCAATGAACTCCCGAGTACGGGAAAACCTTGTTAGTCTTTGGAAAAACGATCCTGAGATTTCTGTTCACCAAAAGCGGCTCCAAACGCCGTACAATGAATCACTTCTGGGGAGCAAATTCTGCATCCATGCCAAAGGTTTCGAAGTGAACACTGCTCGTATTGGCGATGCGCTATATTATGGTTGTGTCCCGGTGATATTAGCAGATCATTATGACCTCCCATTTGCAGATATATTAAATTGGAATAGCTTCTCCGTCGTCGTTTCCACAATGGATATTCCAAATCTGAAGAAAATACTTAAACAGATTGAATATAATGATGAATACGTAGGCCTGCAAAAGAACGTGATGAAGGTGCGGAATCATTTTCAGTGGCATCATTTTGCAGTCGATTATGATGCTTTTTACATGGTTATGTATGAGTTATGGCTTAGAAGAAGCTCCGTGAGACTCGTTTCTAATTTGTTAGAATATTAATTACAATAATTGAAGATTATGCATGCATGCATGTATGTTTATAGTATATATATATATATACACACACATACATAGGAGTACTATAGTTAATTAATTTGTAATTAATTATAGTGCCGGCCGGGCCATTATAATTATGTTTAATTTTTGGTTGATCGATGTAAAAAGTCATTGTACCTATATATATACATACATTAGATTTCATTCATCAATAAAAATTAATAAAATGTGATTAAGAAAAAAAGAAAAAGGACCCTTTGACATATGCTTAACCATGAAACTAGGAACTTTAAGAACTTTATATATACATGATTGAAGGGAATTGAGCACGCAAAGTGATATTATCAGTTAACAACAAGAATATATTTTTATTGGATAGATTGATTGGACTAATCAATCATTCAATAAATTTTATTCTATGTTTATCATCAAATTCGTATTATATTATGAATTTAAATGTTATGAATAATGCATGATAAGATAATACCTTAAAATGGTGCTATTTAATTTTACATTTGCTATAATATCATATCATATAATATAATTTTAAAAAGATTTATCTTACCGTTGATCTTTTTTTATAGTCTTGTACATTATATAAATTATTATATCTTGAATTAGAATGTACAACAAGTGCACAATAAGATAATCGATTGAAATATATCATAAAAGATTTATACGAACATTCTATTTTGAGCAATCATGGGTAAAATGTCATTTAAATCAAATATAAAATTATTATTTTTAATAAATACAAAATTTTGAATAAATTTAATTTTAATACTACTATAAAATTTTAAAAATATTTCTATTTGTAAACTTTTCCTGGACTTCATAATAAAGAAAAGGCCCACTAAAGACTGCGTGGGTCATGAGGAGGAAAAGAATTTGTTATTATACAAAATCACCGGCTGGCTATTATAGCATTTCTTCAAACTACCGCCTTTTCCTTTACACGCTGACGCGGTATCACCGCGTTATATACCCCCCAAACAGCTACTACCCCAAATAAAGTTAAAATAATAAAAATATTCTTAATATATTTTTTTTAAAGTTGAAGAGTTAATGAGTGTCATTTAATTATAGTAATGATAAGATACAATAAATATCATTGAATACATAAGGGCATATATAAAATAATATTATAAAAATTGTATTAAAGTTTTAACACTTCATTTATTTTGGGAAAAATTATTAAACCTAAAAAGAATATTTATTGTGGGACGGAGGTAGTACTATTTATTAGCACATAAATCAACGTAGTGTAGATATCTATCTATCTACCGATCTTGCAAGAATTCTTGGAGCTCTCTTATTGCGGGTAATCATTTATTTCTGTTGATGTTAATATGTTCATTTCATGCTCGCAAATAGTCTAGTTTGCAATTTTGATTTTGTATGAATAGTTTTGTTAATTACCGGGATAATCTTGGAATAGAGAATGGAATTGGGATTTTTGAATACAGGGTTTTGTTGGGATTATTTTGCACATGATCTCCTTAATATAGTGTTCTTCTTGTACTAGTATATAATCTTTAAGCCTCCAGATCAATACTAGAGTGTTAATGAAATCTGGGGATATATTATATACGTGGATATTGCTTCCGACAGCCGCCACAAGTAAGGGCAATTATTTGTTCCCTCGACCAATTTCAGTATTCCACTCTGTTTGGGGCTCTGATTGTGTTTGAAATATTAGGCAAAACCAATGAAACCTGAATGCCCTTAAAGTCTATTCAAAATGCATAGATATGATCATGTTAGATTTCTAAAATCACAGCAAATGTGTGGATCTTAACAATAACAGCAACAATAGAAAATCAATTTTTACTCTGCCTTTCTGTTAGCGGCATATTATCTTGATTTGTGCAAATACTGTAGGTCTTACCAACTAAGCAAGTCTATTACTAACTATTTTCCCTACTCAACATCCGATTCTCAAGTCATAAATTAGATGGGGAAAGATGTAATACCTCTCAAATTTGGAGTTTTAATTCATGATGACCAGTGCTCATAAGTAGAAAAAGTTTAGATTCATCAACAATGAATGGTTAGATCTTCAAGGATTTAGAGAAATGCAAAAGCAGAATGAGGGTGGTTGTTGCGGTACCCTTTATCTGTTAAAGTCTGTCTAGATGTGCGTATGTACATCATATGCATACATCTAAGTTATATGAACAATGGTGGGAGTGTATGCTTTATTGAAGGAGCTTCCTTCTATGGCAGTATTTGTACATATGGTTCCTTTTTCCTCGTATGCTTGCAGGTTGAAGCTAGATTTCAAGAAGAAAACAAAGATAATAGAAATGTTGAGAGCTTCTTGTATATAAAAGGATATTAGAAATAGCTTCTTGTATATTTACTGCATCCACCTAACTTAAATTTATGGAGTAATTTCTTTTTGAAGTTATGTGCATACTATCTTCTGTACATGTATCTAACCCGTACATACTGAACTTGGACACACTTGGCTGTGCTTGAGTAGTATTTGGGTGGAGTCTAATTTTTATGTAAGAATTTTTTATTTTTTTTTATGATCGTGGCATAACCATTATAACAATTAAGAAGTTGGTCACATAAATTACAATTCCGAAAGAGCTTCAAAAGCTTCTTAAATTTCTGTATGTTTGAGTTGAAAGTATTCTACTGTTGAATAATAATATGATACAAGATGCATATTTTCTACAAAGCCTTTGTTTACTGCATATGATCTAATCTCAGTAATACCACGATGCTTTTTATCATGTCAACTTAGCTTATGTGGTTTCAAAAGCTGTATAGTGTGTATTGAAATTCATTTTATTGTGAAGTTGGTTATTGTTCCTTTATTTTAATTTTATAGATTTATAATCTTCTCCCGTTTTTTTCTCAGATTTGACGTGAGGATAAAATTCTGAGATGGAAGGAACAACTGAAATATATGTGGAAGGAGAAGAACGGCTGGTGAAGGAAGAGCTTCATCTCAAGGCGGAGAACAAGATAAAAGTACCAACTAAAGGAAAGAAAGAGAAGACTGAGGTGGAACTTGAATTGAAGACAAAATATCAGGAGAAAGAAAAGCCAAAACGTAAGGAAGATAAAGAAAAAATGCACAAGGAGGAGGACAAAAAGGCACCAAAGAAAACAGAAAAAGAAGAAAAGCATAAAGAATCCAACAAAAATCAGGTCGCCGAAGAGATGAACATTGATGAAAATGAAGAGCAAAAACAGGATAAAAAGAAAAAGAAGGAAAAGAAGGATAAGCATGGCATAGATGAGGAGACAGAGGAGTTGAAGGAGCATGATGAAGCTGGAAATTCCAAGGGGAAAGACGAGAAGAAGAAAGAGAAAAAAGATGAAGGCAAGGAAAAAGGAAAGAAGAAGAAAGATGATGCGGGAAAATCAGAGGAAGAGAAACAGGACAAAAAAAAGAAAAAAGACAAGAAGGAGAAGAAGGAAGCAAATGAAGGTAAAGAAGATAAGGTGAAATGCAAAGATGGAGACCTTAATGCCAATGAAGAAGAGAAACATGCAGAGGGAGAGACAGAAAAGCATGCAGATGAAGAAGAAAAAGATGAAGCTAAGAAGAAAGAGAAGAAGAATAAAGAAAAGAAGGTCGAGGGTAAGGAGAAAGAGAAAGATGTAAAGAAGAATGTATCTGTGGATCCAGATGATATAGAGAAGAAGAAGAAGAAGAAAAAGAAAGACAAAAATGAGAAGAAGGAAGAGGATGATAAACAGAAAGAGGGAGAAGAAGAGAAGCATGAAGATGACAAAGGTAAAGATGAAGGGAAGAAGAAAGACAAGAAAAAGAAGGATAAAGAAAAGAAGGTCAAAGACAGAGAGTGTTTAGAGGGAGAATCTAACGAGGAAACAGAGGGAAAGAAGGGCAAGGGAGAAGAAGACAATGTAGACAAGAAGAATAAGAAGGTGAAGAAGGACAAGGATGAGGTAGGCGAGGAAAAATGCGAGATTGCAGCTACCTCGAGGGAGATTCAAGTAGACAGAAATGAAAAGGGTGAAGCAGAGGGGAAACAGAATGAAAAGATAAAGGAAGGTAAGGATAAAAAGGAAAAGGAGAAGGGTGAGAAGAAAATAAAAGTTGAGGGAAAAAACAAGGGGAAAGATGTGGTCAAGCTAAAGTCGAGCTTAGAGAAGATCAATACCAAAATTGAAGTCCTCCTGGAAGAGAAGGTAGAAATCCTGAAGCTGATAAAAGAGAAGGAAGATGGCACTGACGTCCCTGCTTACAGACCATGAGATACCAAGAGCTGTAGACCTTTATGGTAGATACCAAAGACTCCACCCTCTGTGTTTTTGCTATATGTATTCTGTCTTACTCTGTTTCCAAAGGACTGTAGTTTGTCTTGTGTATCAAATTGTATTCGTTCTTCGGTTAAATTTTTTTTTTGATTGTTTGTATAAAATATCTGAATAAGTATATTTTTTTTATTTTAATTTTTAGACAGTTATGAATAAATTTATTATGTAATTATAAATAAATAATATTATTTAAGAAAAATTAAATATTAATTTTTTGAACAATTTTTGATGGAGTATTAATAATATATTTATTGGAATAAAATATTAAAATAACATTCTATTGGTCCATAAAATAAAAAAACAAAAGACTACTACAACAAATTCATTAAATTTGTTATTGACTAATTTGTTAAAGAAAAATCAATAACAATTTGTACATAACAAAATTTGTTTACAATAATAAAATAAGATAGATATTGAATGTAATTTTTAATTGTCAATGGTGATAAATAAGTAAAATATTGTTCAACTGTTATAAGACTTTAGCGAAGTGTATAAATATACTCTTATAATTGTTGCATAAATTTAGAGAGAATAAGTAAGAGAGAAATTCTTCAGAGAGAATTCTCATTATTTTCCTTTAGTTTCATTCCTTTATATAGGCAATGCAAGAGAGAAGAGACAAAGAGGAAAAAGGGAGGAAGGTCACGGAGGGAAAGCAGGAGATTAGGGGAAGAGTATAGAGAAGGAAGGTTCCCTCCTAAGGAGGGAATCACATGATGTTATAACACTTCCCCTAATTCCCTACAATAGAAGATTATGTCTCATTAAAAACCTTGTTAAGAAAATCCAGTGAAAAAAACTTAACGAAGGGAAAAAGAGTACATATCTTTTACATAAATATCTTAGTTGGACGCGCCTCGTTAAAACCTTGTCGGAAAAAAATTCATTGGGATAAAAGCGGTGACTAAGGAAAAAGAGTACAGTCTTCCCCTCAAAAGAAATTCATTACTCCTTGATGAAATATTGTCATAAGTCTTTCAGTCGACACATTCCAATCTTTTTCTGAAGTTTTGCAAACGTTGCATATGGTAGCGACTTTGGCTAGATTATCACATGATCGAATTTGATGCACATCTATATTACCCTTCTTTTGTAGCTCATGTGTGAAGAAGAATTTAGGTGAAATGTGTTTTGTTCTATCTCCCTTGATGTACTCTCCTCTAAGTTGAGCAATGCATGCAACGTTATCTTCATACAGAATTGTAGGAATGTCGTTGATTGATGGTAATCCACATAACTTTTGAATATGCTGAATAATTGATTTTAACCAAACATACTCTCTGCTTGCTTCATGTATAGCGAGAATCTCTGAGTGATTTGAAGATGTAGCTGTCATAGTTTGCTTTGTGGATTTCCAGGATATAGTCGTATCACAATATGTATATAAATACATAACGCTTTGTGATCTTCCATTGTGTGGATCTCGATAAGTATCCCTGATCGACATATTCAACCAATCATGACGTTGAATCTCTTGGATAAAAGAACCCAAGATCTATACTTCCACGGAGGTATCTCAAAATGTGTTTGATCTCATCCCAATGTCTCTTAGTCGGAGAAGAATTGTATCTTCTTAACAAGTTGATGACCAAAATCGAGGTCGTGTACAGTTTGCAAGATACATAAGAGCACCTATTGCACTTAGGTATGGAACTTTAGGTCCAAGAACTTTTTCCATTTCACTTAGGCACGGAACTTCAAGTTCAAGAACTTCTTCCATTGCACTTAGGCATGAAACTTCAGGTCCAAGAACTTCTTCCCCGCTTTCTAGAGGCTGAAATGGATCTTTATCAACTTCTAAAGATCGAACAACCATCGGGGTAGTCAAAAGATGAGCTTTATACATATGAAAACGACTGAGAATCTTTTCAGCATATGTGTATTGATGAGCAAAAATTCCAGATGCTAAATGCTCCACTTGTATTTCCAAACAGAATTTTGTCTTTCCAAGATCTTTCATTTCAAATTCATCTTTTAAATAAGTAGTAGTTCTTGTGAGTTCTTCAGGAGTACCTACAAAATTCAAATCATCCACATATACAGCAATGGTGGAAAATTCACTTTGTGATTTCTTAATAAAAACACATGGACATACATGATCATTTATATATCCATCTTTTATTAAATAATCACTAAGTCGATTATACCACATATGACCAGACTATTTCAATCCATATAATGAGCGTTGAAACTCGATTGAATATATCTGACTGGGCCTTTGTGATTCAGCCATTTTCAATCCTTCAGGGATTCTCATATAAATCTCACTTCAAGTGAGCCATATAGGTATGCTCTTACAACATCCATCGGACGTATCCAAACCTTCCATGGTTGTCATACCTATCGAGAAGTTTAAAAGTTACTCCATCCATTACGTCTTTGGAGAGTATGTATCTTGATAATCAATACGAGTGTTTTGTGAAAACCTTGAGCTACAAGTCGGACTTTATATCTCACAATTTTATTTTTTCATTTCAGCTTTTGTGGCGACCCCAAAATAGGTCCATTCCATCCAACCCATTCTCGAGTCACCAAATACATGGTACAAAAAACAAATACAACTTCAAGATAATACAATTGTCGACAAAATACGACAACATATATATCTTGTGAGTTTAAATACAACTATTGTCTAATAGGCGGTATAAAAACTCAAAAGGGTCCTCATTACAATTATTGATACATTTATTTCACGGAATAGTGAGGACTACTAATGCAACCATCCGGACCGTCGATCCATTCCCCACTAGTCCAAATTTATATTCTCATTTCACGAAGAGAACAAATTGAAAGAAAGGGTGAGCTCAACTAGTCCAAGAAGAAAATATTATGACTAAGATAATATACAACAAATTATCATTAGTCTTCAACAGGGAAAAATCTGATAAAATATAATAGACAACAAGTTTTAGATCAACAACTGCAGCGGAATAAGCAATCCATTAGAAGAGTCAAGTATAGAAAGAATTCTACTATCTTCTAAGATTTAAAAGTTCATCATCAATATTTTATCCCTGTAACAACAATCAATATACATCTTTAATTAAATATTCATCTTTGCACTACAGGCCAAAGATATTCATTAGGTAATCATTCATCTTTGCACTACAGACCAAAGATATTCATCAGTTAATCATTCATCTTTGCACCACTGTGCCAAAGATATTCAAGAATATCATCATTTAGGACTGAGGATGATGAAAAATATCTTAAAGAAAACGAATCCAGTGAGATAAAAGATCAAATATTAGGGATTCGTATTACAGTTTATTCAAGTTCAAAAATACTTCATAATAACCAATTGTGAAACATAATTCAAAATTAAGATCAAAACATGGATACAATCAAAGATAGTAACCATAATAGACAACTTGGACAAAAAGAAGAAAAATTCATTTTTAATTGAATAAGACCGATTCGTGAATAAGTGTCGATATCGTGAATAGTGTCGATACGTGAATAGTAACCGACACCAAAAGATAGAAATTCACAAGAAAAATCATCATGATTCGTGAATAGTACTCGTAAATAGTAACTTCGTGAATAGTAACTCATGAATAAGTAACCCTAGCATGAAAAGTTCTAAATTTGATAAAAGTTCGACCAATATTTTAAGCATAATGATATTGGAGAAATAATATCACTTACGAAGAAAATAACATCCCTTACTTAATATTAAGCGAAAATAATATTCCTTTCGAATATTGAACGAATATAGTATTCCTTACAAATATTAAATGAAAATAATATTTCTTGCGAATATTGAACGAAATAATATTCATACGAATACGAAATATAATATCTCTTCAGAATATGAAATAAATAATACTCCTTACCTCTCAAAAAAGATGAGATCTTGATTTTAGAATCTGGATATAGTCTTTGAAGGAACTTTAAGAACACCAATTTGATCAACACTATTTTTTATCAATTCTGTCATAATTTTTAAAATAAATCGTCTAGACATTCAAAAGTATTCATGGTTTAAAAATTATAAAATAAATTTGATCACATTTAGACTCATTCAGAAGTAAATGTAAGTATTTCTTTATCTCATTGATCTACTACTATAATACTATTTGTGCATCTTCATTTTGGGCCCGAATTAAATTTGGATTTCGGCCTTTTGCTTTTGGGTCATCTAAAAATGGATTTAAAAATTTTAAATTCAATCTATTTAACAAAATACAACTGATTTTGAATTTTCGGCTCATCCTAATAAATTATGTGGGTCATTTAAAGTTTGGGTAATTAGCATGAAAGTTAAATTTGATTAATTGATTAATACATTCGACACACAAGTGATCTCTCTGTCTACGTGTCACCAATACATTAGATTTTGGATACTCGAGCCAAACATCTACAAGAAAATGCAATAACCTACTCTCTCATTCAATCTTGAAATAATAACAACTAAACAAAATCTCACTTTGTCGAAGTTGTTTGTTTCTACTCATGTAAAACAATCAAAGTAGCACTTCTAAGTCGCCTTGGTAGGTTTGGTGGAAAGCCCAAAGCCGAATGGGAATAGTGGATCATAGTGTGAATCTCCGACGTTCATTGGGAGCTGATCAACACTCTTGAACCAAGTGCGCGAAAGCTTGCCTGTAAAACCATAATCACCAAACAGAACATCTGCAACACCTTGACCTTCTGTTCCCGGAAGCCATGCAGCTACGAGAGCATCAATTTTCAAAACATATGGTTCAATAACGACAGGACGGCCACTAATTAGGACAACAACACATTTCACAGCACCACAAACATTTTTGATGGTGTTGAGGCCAGTTGCAGGTATTGTCAAATTCAAGCTATCTCCAAATGTCTCCGCGTAAGGAGGCTCACCCACTACAACAATGGCGTAAGAGAATTTGTTGGACTTGACAAAACTAGCATCAGGGTTCTCTTTATACACAACTTCTGTCCCCGGGGCTACAGTTTTCTTTATGGCCGAGAGGATTGTGGTACCTCCTGTACATGCAAGTGTCATTAATTATGCATAAAAACAAAATGGAAAGCTCTAACTAGAGGAGATCTTTTACACAATTAAACACCTATTCATGGAAGTGAAAATTTCATCAGATTAGTGAACTCTTCTCGGCAATATCATCATCACGAACAAAATTGTTTAATGCGAGTTGAAAGAGAAAAATAATAAGCAGTTGCTGTAAGTTACCAATTGTAATATTGCCACTTTGCCCCTGCCACACAATTGCCCATCCACCGCATTGATTGCCAATATTATCTGCGTGGCTTCCTGCTACAAGTATTTTTGATGTCTTCTTAGGAAGGGGTAGCAATGGTTTGTCAGCAGATTTACCATTCTTCAGCAGTACAAGAGATTTTCTTACAGCTTCTCTTGCCAGTGCTCTATGCTCCTGGTCAAGGTATACTATTATAAGCAGATCATGATCAACATATGCTTTTTTGTAGAAAGACGGTCATAACTTGGACTTACTTTACTTCCTAGGTATTTGGTCATGCTATAATCAGCCAAAGGTTTCTCAAATAGTCCCATAACAAACTTAACCCGTAAAATTCTCTTCACAGCATCTTCGATTCTGCTCATGGGAACGAACTTGTTCTTCACCAGGAAGGTCAAACCATCAATGAATTCTGTATAGTTGTATGGTACCATGATCTGCAATGTGACCACAATAGTAGAGTCTTTGGTTATAAATTTGCTAAACCAAATTTGACAATTAAAGTTTCATACTCAAATAGACAAAGGGATGTCTTAGAAGCACTTGGGCAGTCCCACCTGCAAGTGGTGAGTGGGCGAATAAATGAATAGTTTTCTTTAAGGCTTAAGAACTGACCATGTCAATGCCAGCATTAACTCCAGTTTCAATTGACCATGTGTAGTTAGCATGAGGTGGAGTAGTCATCCTGTCAATACCTTGCCAATCTGAGATGACGAACCCCTGGAGTAATTTATCAAAAATTCAAAACTTGATCTTAGTTACATTGTTCAATTATGAAATAATGAAAGTGAAATGCAAGTTGAATTTAATTGAAAAAGTGCAGTTACTCTGAAATGCAGAGTGTTTTTGAGAAAACCAGTGATGAGTTCACGATTGGAGTGCATTTTAATCCCATTCCAGCTCGAGTAGGAGATAGGAGATCATGATAATTGAGTTGCATGAGGCACACCCTTGATAATTGAGTTATATCCCCACGCAAGTGCATATGGATACTATGCAAAACAAACCATGCCCGATTATTAGGAGGTGAATTAGGTAATGATGGGTATTGAAACTTCTCTATTAATGCCTTTCTCTTTTAAGATGATTCACCATCCCCCACAAAGTGCTTGGCATACGCTGCAATATTTGTCTATGACAAAACACGCCAGAAAGACCAAGATGAGATAATTAGGTACGTGAATTAGGTGATGTTAAGCTATGGAATATCTGAAACTCAGCCTCTGTTATGCTTTTTATTATATGGTGATGATTTTTTTCCAAGATAAGGAAAAACAAAATAGTTTTCCCAATATTAAAGTGACAAACTTATAATATAGTTCAAGTAGCATATTCTATAATAATTCTCCTTCATCCTCAGCAGATGAGAGCTGATGGATTTGTATAAGCTCAAATCTAGTGTAGACAAAAAATAAAAAGTAGAATATTAGTTTGAAACTGATTGGAAAGTATTGTAATGATTTGTACTGTTACATTACGAGAATCATAGCGGACAAGGAATCTTTTAGCGAATCTCCAGTTATCTAACACTGACGGTCATGAAAATTAGAATTATACATTGCCATATATTTCAGCCATATAATACTATTAATAAAGATTATTAAGTACAACTATGATGCATAAATATCCACAATTAGGTTGTTATTAGAATTAGGACCCACTATAGCCTTTACTGATTAAGGTGTGAGTACATCATCATATTCTTTTTTTAACTAGAATACTGGGTAAAAGCAATCAAAGAAAGAAACACAGTAGAGGGGTTCGCTTTTATGTACTTACTGTCCAGCAAGAAAAGGAACACCCTTTTCGAGCATTAGCAGGGACATCTCCTGCAATCCTGGTATGATCTCAGTCATTGCTCTAACAATCTTATAATCTTCACTATAGCTTTCATAACATCGACCCCATCTTGGATCTCTACAGACCTTTCCATGAAATTAATATTAATAACTCACACCAGCTATCTTGGCCAGCGGTAATATTTCTTAATTTAAATTACTTACTGCAATACAAGGTGCAAAAACATAAGGAATGCCTGTGGCTCTAACTTCAAGAGCAGTTGCAGCTCCGATCTTCTTGACTAGAATAGGATCCCTGCTCACCAGAAAATTAATGACATATAATTTTATCAGCATTGTAGAGTTGACCACCAGAACTATATAAGCTAGACAGATTGGAACCATCACAAACATTACAATTCATTACTCCAAATCTGAGGGTCATGTTTTCCTTTTCCGCGTTCTCAACAATCAAGCATATCTAGTGAAACAGAGTCAGTTATACTTTTGGGCATTATCCGACAAAGTTATCATGTTTCGGTTCACTCGACAGGGTCTTCATTGTAAGGGCTTCTTTAAACTTTCTTTTCCAATTTTTTTGTTGTAATTGTACTAATAGTAAGTATTAGTGGTAGTGACTAGTAGAAAGTCTATTATAAGAAGTAACAAATGACCTGATCATGGTTTGTTCACAAATCTTTAGTTTTACTAAATTACTTAAGAGATGAATTACACCCTCAAGTGGAAAAGACTTTAGAAAATCATAAATGAGATGCAGAACTCGTTACTTTGGTTCACTCTTGGTCAGTTATGCTTAAAACTCATATTAATTGATCAAGTGGTTACAAAGTCATATAAGAACAAATAAGAAATAAAATTTTGCTTGCCTGGTAGCTCCCAGGCCAACATTGTGAGGGAAAATTGTTGCACCATAAACATTGTTATGCCCATGAACAGCATCAATCCCATAAATCATCGGTATCCCAAGACGAGTTGACAATGAACCCTTTTGGAAATCATTTACCATATCAACCCAGGTCTCAGGCGATGCCTTTTCAGCTGGAACACTCCCTCCACCACTCAATATACTCCCTGCAAACCAGGAATACATTTAGGTATTGCATACACCATAAATCACATGTATATAGCTTAAATCTATCATAAAAAGATGAACACTAGAGAAGTCATACCAATAAGGTACTTCTTCATGACCTTATTTGAGGCGACAGTTCGATCAATCTGCACCATTTGGCCAATCTTTTCCTCTAGAGTCATCCGGCTCATTAGGTCCTTTATTCGAACATTTACCGACTGTTTGGGGTCTTTGTATTTAATGTAATCTGTTTTTGCCATGGCAGCACAGAAACACAAAACCAGAATCCCCATCAATAATACAGAACTTGTCGCCATATATTCCGTTCCCAAATTTTGTTCACCTGATCACTTAAATAGCAAGATGGGATAACATTAAAATTCTGGTAGACCTTCAACGGCAATCATTTATTTTAAAGACCGCAATATTTACTCGATCACAAAAAAAGACAAGAAAGCAGCTCAAGAAGTTTAAATATGCAAAACAAAAGATCTGGGCATCCCAAAAGTCATAATAATTTGATGGTGAAGTCATCAAATCAGCATTCAAACATCAATCAATAACAAGGTAGTTTAAAATGTAGATTTCGTATCTTATATGTCAAATGTATGAGCTGAACTCCAAAACTTGAGATGTATGTAACCAGTTAAACAAGATTAGAAAAAAAAGTTGACTCCAAAACTAATAATAATAATAATAATAATAATAATAATAATTTCATAATAATAATAATAATAATAAAATACAATTTAAAATTAACGTTTTTTAAAAAGAAAAGAAAAAGTTGTGTTTTAAAAAAAACACTAACATTACAGAGCCACACTGAGAGAATTTTAATTTCTTTTTAAATGTAGAAATTTCTTTTTAAATGGCGTATTACCAGAGAGAATTGGATGCAGAATCTGATTTTAAAATGTTAAAAAAAGGAGAGTTTAGTATAAAGTTATGCTCTCACACACTCATTGGATAATGTGTTTTTTTTTTTGGGGTGTTTGTAAGACGTGGTGGAAAGGGGTGGTATTTATAACACCAGCTTTGTTCCTTTTTTCTATTTTCATTGCTACGAAAAGGTCGTATTTAAACATTATATAACACCAGGTTTTTCGTAAAAATTATATTATAAATTGTTTATGTGAGTAAATTATAGTTTAACCCTCTCTCCTTATAAATGAAAAAGAAAAACAGAAAAACTTTTGTATTTGTAATTTACCAAAGACTTTTTTTCCTTTTCCTCCAAATCAGCCTTTTGCAAAAAAAGTGGCCAAATAAAAAAATTAGAAATTCAGATGAAAAGGGGTTTTAAACAAATAGTGCATAGTGATCGACTTGCAGGAGATAAGTAATAATGATAATGGGGTTGATGAAATTACCAAAATAAGGACGGACATTTCGAATCCACTAATTGAACGTGGCCTGCCTGTCTGGCCGACCAATCTATTAATGGTAGCCTTCAAAAATAGCCGTTCAAACCAAATAGCCGTAACCAGATTTCTAATTTCAATTAATTAAAATGACAAAAAAAATATATCAATTTTAAATTTAAAAAATCATAGTATTAATTTTAAATGTAAGAATATTCTAAATCAATAGTGTTAAGTTTAGGACGAATAGAATAGTCATTAAAACGGAGTTAGAGTCCAACCTTCAAATAACTTGCTCTTTCTAAAAACTCGTCATTTGTTTTTCAACTCAAAATTCAAACTCACCACCAAGCCAAAAAAGCCTTTCTCTCTACTACTCCACTTTTTAAGATCATCCAAACATATATTTTGATTCTCTTACTATTTTTTATTTAATAAATAATACTCTCTTTTTTCAATACAAGGACAATATAAACTATATTTAATATTTTATAATTATTTTCTTAATATTTATACATAATTCTAAAAAGACTCATATTTACGTTCCTAAAAAAAATTCATCCTTAATGAGTACATCCCACGTTGACATTGTGTTTAAATTATTATTAAATATATAGTAATGACAATTTGCTTTCATATCGGATACTACTTGCTATCGTTTCTAATTTTTCAAATTAATATTCTTTAATATCCCCGCTAATTTAATTAGTCTTCTATTCTTGAAGTACTAGTCAAACAAACTTAAATACTAGTACTTGTTTCCGTTATAGGCTTTCAAATTAATTAACACCTATTCTATAATAATAATCCTAGTTATTTTTTACTAAGTAAAAAAAAACGTACCTAGAGATATATTTATTCCCAGATGGGTTACAACTATTGCATCACTATCATTCTTTCTGTATTAATAAATTAATTTATTGTACTGATCATATTATTATAATTATAATTACTATTATTAATTGTAAAACTCATATGTTGCAACCATGCATGCAGTGTGAAATCCTTCTGTGAAATACTAGGGAAAGAATAAGAAGTTACATATTAATAATGTATCGTAATATCCTTCTGTGAAATACTACTTCAATTTGCCAAAAAATAAATAAATTATTCATGTAGAGAAGAAAGAAGACTGCTGCCAAAAGCTTTCACTTTTCTATGCCATTGTTACTTGCTTATAAATCTATTATCCAGTTGAAGTCTTACGCTACTGTCACTCGTCTCTCTTTCATGAATTTTGGCCAGGATGGGTTCCGTTTTGAGGCCAAATCCAAATGGGAATAGTGGATCATAATTTTGATCCCCTACATTCATTGGCAGCTGATTAACAGTTTTAAACCAAGTATGTGGAAGCTTGCCTGTGAATTCGTAGTCGCCAAACAAAACATCTGCAACGCCTTGTCCTTCTGAACCGGGAAGCCAAGCAGCTACTAGAGCATCCATATTAGACAGATATGGTTCAACCACAACAGGACGACCAGTGACAAGGACGACCACACATTTCAAAGCGCCACAAACATTCCTGATAACGCTTGGGCCAGGATCCGGAATTGTTAGCTTCAGGCTGTCTCCATCTGTCTCTGCATATGGGTGCTCCCCCACTACTACAATGGCATAAGAGAATTCGTTGGACTTGACAAAGCCACTGTGAGGATTCTCTTGATACACAACTTCAGTCTCTGCATCAACTGTTCTTTTTACGGCATTGAGGATTGTGGTACCTGTACATGAAAAGGGGTTGTTTAGCTATCTCCATCGACAGAAAATACAACACGACCATCACAATAGCAACTAGCAATACATAGGATTTTTTGTTGTAGCAGAGTCACACGAAAACAAGACAAGAAAATAAAATAGTATGTGTTCTACTTCATAATATCATTGTCATGTTTAAGAGTTATCAAGGGTGTGGTGTGTGTGTGAAAACAATGTAGAAGAACCAAAAGCATACAGACGTGAGGGGATGGTAGTAAATTTACCGATTGTGATATTGCCACCAAGTCCCTGCCATTCTATTGTCCACCCACCACACTGATATCCAATATTGTCGGCATGACTTCCTGCTACAAGTATTTTTAGTGCCTTTTTTAGAAAGTGGAAGCAAAGGCTCGTTTGCAGATTTTCCATTCTTCAGCAGCACAAGAGATTTTCTTACAGCTTTCCTTGCAAGCTCTCTATGCTCCTGTACAATACACAGTTTCATAAGCAGAGGAAAATGTCTTACCATCTGTGGTGAAAAGATGGTCTGAAAGTACTACAATTCAGCAACTACAAGACTGACCTTACTTCCCAAGTACTTGGTCATGCTAAAATCAGCCAAGGGGGTCTCAAATAGACCCACCACAAACTTTACCCGTAAAATTCTCTTCACTGCATCATTAATGCGGCTCATGGGAATAAATTTATTCTACACCAGGAGGGATAGACCATCAATGAATTCTTTATAATTAAATGGTACCATGACCTGCAGTGTACCCATGAAAACTAGATGAACATTCAAGTTAGAGAAGACCTAAATTAGATATTTCAAAGCTTCAAATTTATACTATAAATTTTCTTTTGTAAATTGATTGCTTTAGCGAATTCTTAATATTTAAAAAGGAAAAACTGACAATGTCAATGCCAGCGTTAATTGCGGTCTCAATGGAGTATGTGTAATTTGCATGAGCTGGAGAAGTCATCTTGTCAAGACCTTTATCATCTGAAATGACAAATCCCTGGAGTAGTTCAATCACCAGAGATTAAAAACTTGATATTAGATTCAATGCTAAATTTAAGTATGAAAAGGACACAAAAAACCAAGCTGAATCTTATTGCACAACTGGATTTACTTTGAAGTTTAGAGTGCTTTTAAGATAGCCGGTAATAAGATCACGATTAGCATGCATCTTTACTCCATTCCAACTCGAAAATGAGACCATTACAGTTGACACACCCTTGATAATTGAATCATTGTAGGCCGGCATATGGATGCTGAGCAATTCGTCCCAGCTTATCAGAGTATTGTCCTCATTAATGCCTTCGGTGGTTCCACCATCGCCCACATAGTGTTTGCCACATGCCACAACTTTATCCCTAGGCAAAAATAAGTAATATAATTGAGGAGATTCAGAGGAAATGGTAGATCCAATAGATCAAAAGAAACATTAATTACAAGACTCTTACCTACCCACACATTCTAATATATAGTGATGTTTCTTTCTTTCTTGTTAAATATTGGCAAACAAGACAATTCCTTTTTAATACTGTTCCAATATATGAGTCACAATAAACATACACCGACTGTTACGGATCAAGATCCTAGCCTAATTAAAATGGGTATTGGGTAAGAATGGAGGGTTAGGATTTAGTCTTAAAAATGAATGGCTTAGATGCATTCTCATGTTATCTTGTATTTTCTTTATTTTAAATAGCAGAATGTGAGTTATTGGTAGGTATGAATGAAATGAAGTAAAATCTTCTTCCCCAATCTATCTTCTTTCTCTCTATTTCTCCTTGCAAATTCTATCAAAGTCTATCCGAGACTATAAATCGGTAACAATGGTGCTTTCATTGAGAGCTGAATCCAAGGAAGCTGATCCTACCATGCATGCTTGGAACAAATTCTTGGAGAGATTTTCAGAATCTATGACAAAATTTGCTGATCAGTTTGTTGAAGATATGAAGCAAACTCGCCTAAAATCCGATCCAAAGCATTACCGGAAAGTCTTAATTTGTGGTTATACTGAGGAGGAGGATTGCGTATGTATCGAAGCAAGTTCCAAGTGGTCAATATGTAATGATATTGATGATGACGATGGTGTCTCTTTGGTTTGTGAAGAGGAAGAAAGATCTTCTGTTGATTACCCAATCAAGCAGTCACTCAAAAATTCCAAGGAGCAAATTGTAGATATGGATGAGCGAAAGAGGTTCGATGAAATGACTGAACGTGAGGGTGACTATGAGGAAGATGATCACGAGGAATTCCAGACCAAAATTGATGATCCAAATCCACCTGCTCATCAAGTGCGCAATGAATCGGTTCGTGATATGCTTCCCGGCAGACAACTCTATGGTACGAGAGTTATGACGCCCCGAAAATTAGGTATACATCACCCATCTTGGGTCGTCAGATACATGGTACAAAATTCAAATACAACTGTCGTGTACAATACGACAAAACATAACTGTGAGTTTGAATACAATTATTTTCTACTAGAGATTATACAAACTCAAAAGGAGTCCTCATTACAATTATTAACACACTATTTCACATAATAGTGAGAACTACTAATGCTATCCTTTGGACCGTCACTCCGTTCCCTGACTAGTCCCTGCTATGTTCTCATTTCCTGAAGAGAACAGTGAAAGAAAGGGTGAGCTCAACTAGCCCAGTAAGAAATATTATGACTAAGATAATGCAGAATAAATTATCGTTAGCCTTCAACAGTGTTAAACCGATAAAATATAACAACATCAAATTTAATCGCTAGCCGGATCAAGCAATCCATTAAAAGAGTCAGTAGAGAATAGAATCTACTATCTTTTATGATTTAAAAGTTTTTCATCACTTTTATCGAGACTCGACAATAAATAATCCACATCATCCCCGCACTACTGACGAGGATATTCATTAGAGTCAACGACCACAAATTCCATGCACTACGGCGAGGATATTTCCGAGTCGGTGAGTTAGTGGAGTAGCGATTCGAGAAAACCCTTCTACGAATCTCCGATAATAACCATTAAGTTCGAGAAAGCTACGTGCTTCAATCATCGATTTAGGTTGCTCCCAGCTTTGAATAGCGATCTTTCTTTGGGTCAACAGATATTCCATGACTTGATACCACGTGCCTAAGGAATGCTACTTCCTCAAGCGAACTCGCATTTCTTCAACTTGGCATAAAGCTTGTATTCACGAAGCTTTTGGAGTATCGACCTCAAGTGTTCCTCATGATCTTCACGACTTTTGGAATAAATAAGGATGTCATCAATAAAGACGACCACAAAGTGATCCAAATATTCCTTGAATACTCGCGGTTCATCATATCCATGAAGGCAAAGAGAGCATTAGTCAATCCAAAGGATAATGACTAGGAATTCATAATGCCCGCATCGGAGTTACGAAAGTCGTCTTTGGAATGTCATCGGTTCTAATCTTCAATTGGTGATATCCTAACGAAGATCAATCTTTGAAAACAATTTGGCTCCTTGCAATCGGGTCAAACAGGTCATCAATACGTGGCAATGGATACCTATTTTTGATGGTGACATGATTGACTCCGATAATCAATACAAAGTCGCATACTCCCATCTTTCTTCTTCACGAATAGTAACAGAGCACCCCAAGGAGAAGTACTAGGGACGAATAAAGCCGATGTCTAACAATTCCTGCGGTTGAGTCTTTAACTCTCGAAGTTCAATAGAGCCATTCAATATGGGGCTTTGAAATGGGTTTTGTACCGAGTTCAAGGTCGATACAAAATTCAATTTCACGCCTGGGGGTAGGCAGGAAGTTCTTCAGGAATACGTCCAGAATAGAAATATTATTCAAAGCGGCGTATTTTTTTGTTTAGATCGTGACATGAGCTAAGAAAGCTTCGACATTCGTTTTTCAATAAACGAATAGCTTTTATGGCTCGAGATGACGAGTGATTGATTTTAATGGTTTGGTTGCTTCAATTCGCATAATAGGTCGATTAGGAATATGAAAGCTAACAACCTTATTTAAAACAATCAATTTTTGCATGATGAGTAGTTAACCAATCAATCCCTAGAATTACATCAAATGCAAGTATTTTTAATGCAATAAGATGAGCAGTAATGTGTGGGTACCAACTTGAACCAAACAAGACTTATAAACCGTGGATGTAATGAAGGTTTCTCCCAACGGAGTTTCCACAGATAAGTCAAAGTCTAATTTCTCCTGAGTCAAATTTAATCGTTGAGCGCAAAGTAGGAGAAATAAAAGAATGGGTAGAACCAGTATCAAATAAAGTGTAGACTTCGCCAGAGTTTATGATAAGCTTTACCCGTGATGACCTCATCACGGGTTCTTTGCTTTTCGGGAAGTCACAACAACGCTTCTCCTCAGACTAATGGCTTTGACTTTTTCGGGATGACCTTTGGTGCCTCCATCCTAGTTGAATTTGTCTTGGTGAAAGACAAAATCGGGCCTAAGTGACCTTCTCTTCCACAATTATAACATGCTTTGACTGAAGATCGCTGTTAATTTGGTGATGTGTTCCTCCTCCGCATTTGAAGCATATGATAGTGGTCTTTCTCCTTCCTTAACAACAGTTCTTTGGTGTCGACGTCTTTCCATCATCATTGAATCCTCTTCTTTGAAATGTCCATTCTTATTGTTTTATTACGATTACCATGGTGGTTACCATTTTCGGTCTGTTGATTCCCTCCACGCTTGTTGTCACCGCTTGACGGTACTCTCACTAGTATTATCATTTTGCTTACCGCTCTCTTTTGATCACGTTGACTCGTTATCGCGCTCCACCAATCGAGCCCTATTTACAACATCCGAATACAAACACGGTTTATGAGAAATAAGATGTTGACGTATCCCGACTTCAAACCTCTTAAAAACATTCGCGCCATTCTCTCTTTTTATTATCCACAGTGGGAATATGAAACAAGGATAACTCCGCAAATTTTGCCTCGTATTGCGACCTGGTCATATTGTTTTGCTCAATTTGATAAACTCCACCTCCTTCATGTGACGAATACTTTCGGGAAAGTATTTGTCGTTGAATGACTCTTGGAACTTCTCCCAAGACATCTTGAAGACGGCGAAGTTGAGTACGTTTTACCGATTCCCACCGAAGTCGCCTCTCCGCAATGCAACATAAAGGCGTGAAGGAACCTTTTGCTCTCCGGAAGCATCCCAAGACATCAAATATTTTGGTGATCTCGCTTTATCCATGCTTCCGCCTATAAGTGGTTTTGGATCTCCTTAAACTCCGGTGGCCCCACTCGAATCGTATTTAGCGGTGACCGCCCGAGAATTTCAAAGTGTTTTCACCTACATTTTGAACAGGAGCCGCTCTCGCTTTGTTGTTGCATGAAATCGCATAAAGCCTCGAACAATCCATCATTCATCATTTGGTCAAGGTGTTGTTTGCAGACGAGGATTGTCGCCTTCACGATGCACATCTCTCCGATTATTGATATGTGGAGACTCAATCGGTCTCTTGTGCTCCATTCTTCGTTCTCAACATTTTGGATGTCATTTTCGACATCGCCACAAAACAAAGGTTAATTGACGTACGTAACATAATATCTCTAAACTCGAACAACCAATTTAAATACAAAATAAATTTAAGTAGGTCATACTAATGAAGGAATTCCCGCTCTCCTCCTAGTTCAAGTCTCACATCTTAGCGAGGATCATATCCTCAAGCTTTGATACTGTTGTGGCGCCCCAAAATTAGGTATACATCACCCATCTTGGGTCGCCGATATCGTGGTACAAAATTCAAATACAACTTACTAATACAACTGCTGTGGTACAATAATACGACAAAAATATAACTGTGAGTTTGAATACAATTATTGTCTACTAGAGATTATACAAACTCAAAAGGAGTCCTCATTACAATTATTAACACACTATTTCACAGAATAGTGAGGGACTACTAATGCTATCCTTCCGGACCGTCACTCCGCTTCCCGACTAGTCCTGCTATGTTCTCATTTCCGAAGAAAAAGTGAAAGAAAGAAGGTGAGCTCAACTAGCCCAAGAAGAAATATTATGACTAAGATAATGCGAGTAATAAATTATCGTTAGCCTTCAATGTTGTTAAACCGATAAAATATAACAACATCAAGTTTAAGCTGCAGCGGATCAAGCAATCCATTAAAAGAGTCAAGTAGAGAATAAAATCTACTATCTTTTATGATTTAAAAGTTTTTTCATCACTTTTATCATTTGAGACTCGACAATAAATAATCCACATCATCGCAGACTACTGACCAATGATATTCATTAGTGGTCACGACCACAAATTTCATACACTACGCAAGCAAGGATATTTGTGTATTCATCAATGGTCATGATCATGCCAACAATCGTCCATCAATGCACTACGGGCCAATGAGGACTTTTACCACATCATTTGTAACATTACGCCATGATTACAGAATAATCTCTCGGTCATAATCATACCAAGTCCATCTACGCACTGGGCCACATATGACTTTCAACATAATATAAACATGAGGATGATGACAATGATATAAGAATTCAATAAAACAAGTTCAAGAATTAATTTGTCCAAGAACTACTAATGTCCAAATTGTCAACATGACAACGCTTTATACAAAGAAAATTTAAGAATGATCGGAAGAATATTTCCATGAAAAGATTTGGATGAAGCCGCAAATATCAAGGATATTCTACTAATTTCATGGAGTATAAGTCAAAACTTTAACCGGTTGAGTATAATAAAGAATGGAATAACAAAAGAAATCACCATGCATGCGGTGCTTGTGAGGTAAAGTTATTCCAAGAATAATAATAACGGAACAAAGTCGGGCAAAATTTGCACCGACGGGATGTTCCAAGCAGAATAATAAAGAGCGGAACCGGTGTTGTAAAAACACATGCATGCAGGATGTTCCAATGTAATAATAATAAGACGGAACCGATCGGTGTAAAACACACGCATGGATGTTCCAATGAATAATAGAAGAAAGAATGTCGCCAAGTATAGGGTGAAATGGCGTATCAAAAGTTATTCCAAGCAGAATAATAAGAAATGGAATAACAATGAGTTCTCTTCATGAATAAGAAAGAATAACACCCTTACAGTAAAAGAAAGCTGAATATAAAAGTAGCAAAATACTTTTCTTCATCTCTCTATAGTCTCTCTATAGTTTCTCTCTACAGAGTTAAATTGAATTAAGTAAGAAAATAATGAAGGAATGAGCTTTATTTATAGGAAAATGGAATGCATGAATGAACTAATCCCATGAACGGTCCAGATTGATTTACTTTAATCGACTGGTCCATATTTAAAGCAAAATCTTTTAAATAAAATATAATATATGCTATTTATAATCTAATAAAACGAATAACTTTATAAAAGATTTTACTACGCGAAACACTACGCAGCCTTTATGCAAACACTATCATAATAAAATATAATATATTCTAATTATTGTCTAATAAAATGATAACTTTATAAAAGTATTTTGTTTTATATAAAAAGATTTTACTATCAGACACTATCTGACACTTTGCATAATAGAATATAATATATTCTATTTATAGAATAACTTTATACAAGAGTTCTGTGCAAATAAAAGGGATTCATATTGCCAACAAGATGTTCGATAAAATTACAGAAAGAAGGCAATACATTGCTTCCCTTAATAATCCAGATCCCCCTGATGAGTATGATCAACGTACTACTGGTGGGACAATAGAGCAGCTGGATCTAACGCATTTATGGTTGCAGCGAGTAGAAATTTTAAAATCAGGTAATGTTCATGAAATTAGAGTAGCTCACAATGAATTTGATGAAATGCTTAGAAGAGAGGCCGTAGCCTGGAATGTTATGATTTTCCATAATCTATATGAGAATTGTTTGTGTTGTGATGAATAATCTAAATAAGCCTATGTACAATGATAATGGGGATAAAACTATGGATATGCATATGACAAATTTGAGTGCGGATGATGGGGGACAAAAACTACCAATTACTGAAATCTCAAACATAAACAAGCATTTAGCATGTACAGATGATATTGTTGATCTAGTTGTTGAATTGGGAAGTTATGTGGTACAAGTTGAACAAATCCACCTTGTGGACAAGGTGAAATTTGAAGAGGGAAATGCAATTGTCCATGAAGTTGGTGATTCATTTGTTTTCGAGACAGAAGTTCATGAGAGCCTTACGGAGCAACTTGAAGATTCAAGCCCACAAATTCATTATGTTTGGAACCAATTGATTCATGATAAGGTAAACTCTCTCCCTCAAAGTGATATTTCATCTCCTAGCTTGACCGTCAACACTGCATTAGGAATGTTTTCAACAAATGAAAATAAGTTTCTTATCGCGGTTAAGGTGTTTGACGAGATTCCGAAAAGAAATGGATACACTGTTGCCCTTAACCCAAAACCTTCCGATGAATATGGTCTGCTTACACATGGTGGGACACTAACAGAACTCAAATTGGATCCCCGTATTGTGAAGCTTATTGATATAGCTGAGAACTATGAAGGGAGGTCTGTAGCAATGGATGCACACAAAGTGTTTGACGAAAGTCCTGAACGAGAAATGGGTAATAATAGACGAGCAATCAGTAATGGGATTCAAGAGACTCAAGTTATCCTTAAAGTTAATAAGTATTTTGTTGGAGGGAATCCAAGAAAGAAGATGGTGCAGCTTTCTCCTGGGATATCTAACACTAGTCCAGAAAATTGGCTTGTTAATTCTTTCAGAAACACTTATGTGGAATGCCTTGTGGATCAAAAATTTGATATGTTGCAATATGGTTGTTCAACTAAAGGCAAATGTGATAAGATCATCATCATTGCATCAGTAGAACAAAAAAGAGAGCAGGTGTTTGAGTTGATTCAAAGAGCCAAATGTGGGTCCATTGAGATGTTTCATAAGTTTTCTCAACAAGAGAACAAAGAAATTACTTATACTAAATACTCTGAGGCTGCAGCACACATGAATTTGGAGAAAATCTTATTGCATTTTCCAGGAGGACAGCCCAATTTTGGTCAAGGAAATTGGACCAATGTGTCAACCACTATGTGTCCTCGAAGAGGTACTTTTAAATTCCAAGAGGCTGGTTGGAATCCTAAAGAACAAATATTTGAGGGCTACTCAAATGACTATAGATCATTGTTAGCCACAGTTCACGCTCTTGACATTGACTGGGACCAAAGAAAGGAAACAATACTCTGCATAGGTGCTACCTATGGAGAGGAAACTATGTTTAAATTTTTAAAAGTTATTTGTGTAGTTCTTGATAAAATTTTCAGTCACATGATCGAAGTTCTGGGATTTCTGGGAGTGAAGCCTCAATTGTTGAAGGAAATCTTTCACTGGGTCTGCTAAACATGGGATATATCATTTGGGTCTTGCGTATTGGAAGATTGTCAAAATCCAAAAGCTACATAGAGAATACATTGAAGTTTAGATATAAGGTGTGCAACTATTTCTTGAGTGATCAAATTGGGAAGGAATATAAAGCCTATGTTGTTGCTGCTAAACTCTATAACCAGATTTCAAAACCAACTCAAAATGGAGAAATTTGTATTTCATTAATGACACAGTGGTGGTTAGAACCTACTGGAAACACACAGCTAGACACTAGTGCAACTGAGAAAGCTTTTGGCTTCTTATTTGGATGGTTATTGGGTTCACTGAAGCATGAGGATTGCCCCTTAATTATGAAGACTATAGTGAAATATGGGTCTCCAACATTTTCTGAAGCAAAGGAATTTTTAGTACTGCAAATACATGATGATTCACACAAACGTTTGTTGAAGCTCTTCTTTTATAAAAGGAAGTGGCATCAATTGTTATTTGGTGTCCAGAATTTTTTGAAAGTTCATTCAATCATCTCTCTAGGGAAGCTTGCAACCTACAAGGAAGTGAATTTAGAGGGAAAAGTCATCTCCAATATTTCTCATTTTGACTTTTCAATTGATGATGACAAGAAAGAAGTTGTGAAATTCATGATGTCAAAATGGAATATTGGTAAAACTTGGAAAGCTTATTTGAGAAGGTTTGCAAGTATGTTGTCACTAAAAAAAAAGGGCATTATATTAGATCCAGGGGGAATACTTTTTCTAACCACTACTGAAGAATGCAGAAACACTCTTAAATGTCTCCTTGAGGACAACGAGGTTATCAACAAGTGGGGTGATAAGGCAACTTTTCAAGAGCTCAGTGAAGGAGAGAAATGTTTGTACTCCCAAACTGAAAGTTACAATAGGGTATGGTTCAAAGATGGATGGCTTGAGAGGATAAAGGCAGATGATCAGTTGGTATTGAAGATTCTTGGGAAGAAGCCTCAGGCTATTGATGCCTACTCACATATCACCAAAAAGTGGAAGGCAGTGCGAGGATTTATTTCAGTTTTTAGAGATATGGTGGGGTTGGGAATATTTGAAATGGTCGAATTTGTTGATGAGTTCCACCTTGAGGACAAGGTGGATTTTGAAGGGGGAAGTATTGTTACAGATCAAGATCCTAGCCTAATTAAAATGGGTATTGGGTAAGAATGGAGGGTTAGGATTTAGTGTTAAAAATGAATGGCTTAGATGCATTCTCATGTTATCTTGTATTTCCTTTATTTTAAATAGCAGAATGTGAGTTATTGGTAGGTATGAATGAAATGAAGTAAAATCTTCTTCCCCAATCTATCTTCTTTCTCTCTATTTCTCCTTGCAAATTCTATCAAAGTCTATCCGAGACTATAAATCGGTAACACCGACATATACACTTCAGACTTTAACTATTTAACAGATTGAAGAACAGGAATGGCATTTACTGACGAAGGTGTAAGTCATCACATATAGGGTTTTTTAACAAGCAATGAGGCTAAAGGTCCTTACTTTCCAGAAACAAAGGGAACACCCTTTTCAGAATTAGGAGCATTTCCCTGTAATCCTGGTATGACCTCAGTCATTGCTCGAACTATGTGGGGATCTTCACTAAAGCTTTCATAACAGCGACCCCATCTTGGATCTCTACAAACCTGTCATACAGTTAACACCATAAGGAAAAAAATATTAAAACTCACAACAGTTTTCTGAGTTTCGCAGTATGTTTCTTTTGGGAATTAATTACCGCAATACAAGGTGCAAAAGTATAAGGAATTCCTGTGGCTCTGACTTCAAGAGCAGTGGCAGCTGCTATCTTCTTAGCTAGTGAAGGGTCCCTGTTCATTGTGAAAAGATTTCATTAGATTTCAGGTTATTTCATCAGGTTCTACAAATTTGAAATAGTTGTGTTCTCCATTAAATCATAAGCATTTGGGTTCAGATGTGGAAAAGTTATCAAGCTTTCTAGTCACTTGATAAGGTTTTGCTAAAACGTGTACTAATACAACATTATTTTCATTGAGCAAATTGAGTCAAATCTAGTGGCATGTAGATGGTCAGTTCTAAGACAAACATTTGTTTAATTGTTCATATTAAATATTACCAAGTGTTTTGAGGATTAGGACCCATCCACTTGCCTGGTAGCTCCTAAACCAATATTGTGAGGGAAGATTGTTGCACCATAAACGTTGTTGTGGCCATGAACAGCATCAATCCCATAAATCATGGGTATCCCAAGACGCGTTGATAATGATCCCTTTTGAATTTCATTCACCATGTTGACCCAGGACTCCGGAGATGCCTGTTTAGCCGGAACACTCCCTCCTTCACTTATCACGCTTCCTGCCAAGACCAGAAATACATTCATGTATTCATTCAAAATATTACCTAAAAAAGGCATAAATACGGATGATGATAATGGAGGTTACCAATAAAAAAATTCTTCATGACCTCAGTGGATGCCACACTTCGTTCAACCTGCGTCATTTGGCCTATTTTTTCCTCCAAGGTCATCCGGTTCAACAAGTCCTTAATTCTAACACTAATTGGCTGGTTAGGATCTTTATATTTCATGTTCTCTGCTTGTGCAATGGCAGCCCAACAACAAATAACCAGAATCCCTACAATATATACACAAGTTCTTGCCATTTTCTTTCCCCCAGGATGCCTCAGAGAGAAAAATTGATATGATGTTACCATAAAACACTCCAGTCCAACTTCAGTGACAGTTTTTACTGTTGATGCAGCCAAAAAATGATAACCAAACTGAGTTATATAAAATTATTCTAGAAAAAGAAAAACTTGGAAATCAAATCACAAAAAAAGGATATAAATACGGAAAACCTTGATTGAACAAAAATTAATGAGCTCATAAATTGTACCTTTTTATTTTGGACAAGTACTCTTAAACATGAAACATTCCAAGACAATTTAATCCAAGAAATGGGTAACATAATTAAACTTTCAAATATTGAGTAACAGGAATGGAACATGATTAGTGTACGATCACACGAGGGATTAACAAAATAAGAGAATTAAGAAAGTCAAAGAGGAGACTATATCAACATAACAGCAATTAATTAACTTAACAAGATTACACCAATTAGCAATTGCACGACTTGTTAACTTGTTGCTCATCAATAGAGTAGTGAGAAAGAAGCACATTACCTAAGAAACAAGTAATTAATTTACTATGCAGAACCAATAATCCCACATTAAAGACAAGTAAAATGAAAATCAAAAGAAGCAAGAAAGTTAAAGATACGCACCAGGAGAGAAATTATGATTGATTGATTTACACCCAATCTCTTAGCGGACTAAACATCGAAAGGGAAGGAGGGAAGGAGGGAGGGAAGTGTTCAGATTTGGATGAGATGAGCTGAGTCACTGTGATGAGATGAGATGAAGTTCATTTTCTTTATGTGTGTAATAACTTTATGCTAACCGGATGCAGATTATACTTTATAACAATGACAGAACCTTCACCTTTCACCAACGGCAATGACATCACGAGTTTTTGGGTAAAGAATTGAAAGCGATGTTAGACTTTGAAATGATGGGAAAGAAATACATGTTCAATTTGTAATTTTCTCCACACGTGTTTATAAGGGCGTAAAATCAACTTGACCTTCGCCATTTATACTGGCTAAATTAAAAGTTTGAGTTAAACTCGTAATGTAAATGATTTAAAAATATGAGTAAATTTTTTAATTTTTTTAAATTATAATTTTTTATTGATATTCAGATTATATTTATTCTAAAAATTTAAATTACTCATGTTCAATTCAAAATCGTACTCGATTCAATAGTTAAACGAGTCTCAATCAAAACTTTATTTCATACTTATAAATTTTTTAAATTAAATCTAAACAAGTCGATAAGGAAAAGCATATGATCGAAGTAATTCTAAAAAACTTTGTAATTAGGAGAGAGACTATATGTTTGTCTTTTCTTCATCAACACCATTTTATTATCGTGAATGATGTTACAGAAGAGTAATTCAATTAAGCGTTGGCGTTGGGGTTTGAATTTTTAGATCGGTATATTTTAAAAATAGTATAATTTTTTATTATAAGACTTGTAATATATTAAATCAAAGTTAGCAACCAGTCTCGTTAGACTAATAATCATGATGCATACCGTTTTAAGCCTAAAAAACCAGTTTAAAGTAGTCTTATTATCAGTCAAAATTTGATCAAATTTAGATAATTTTTTAAATTTTGGTTATTTTAATATTCCTTATTTGGAAGTAATTTAGAACTCTAAATATGCCTATTAAGACTTGTGAATAATTATATTTATTCATTAATTGAGATTGTTATTTTTGTTTATTATCTTCTTTGATGATTCAAGAGTTTTATTTTCGTTTGTGTTGGTACGATATCTTTTATATTACGTTTGTGTTAGAACATTACAATTTAACCATATTACGTTGTGTCATTGAAATTATCCATAAAAAAAATATTAACTACTTTAGAAGTAAAATGATATTTAAATTAACCTATATTGGAGAGTAAAAAGTTCCCTTTCATGCATCAACACGCAGTAACATCATTTACTATATACTTTCACCTTAACATTAACATTTATAAATCTGTTTTGTATCATTTAATTAAATGGATCCGGTTATCATGAAGTTAATTTCATGGTATGTTGATCAATTGGTCACTACAGTACTGACACGCAGAAAAAGAAACCACCTCTTGTCTACGTGTCCACATTGTATTGGTCAATTGACCAAAATTAACTTCATGCTAACCACTACCTCATCAAATGTTCACAAAAAATTAGATTTAACAATATATATATATATATATATATATATACACACACGGTCCTCTTCTCCAACGAACCTTAATCGAACCTAGCATACAAAGCTAACGATATAACTATGACGACGATTCGAACCATTGCTATAGTTCAAAAAAATCAGAAATTTTGGCGATTCACTATTTAAGATTACATTGAAGAAGGACCATGATATATATATATGTGTATATATATATATATATATCAAATAATGTTGGAATTATATTCAATATCACCAAGTATTACACTACCTATTTCCTAAGAAACTAATAATTGGACTGCAATATTCAATATCAGCGTGAACCCTTCCGTATGCTTTTCTCATCGCATCAAAGACACTACTACTAACTTCGCCTAACCGGCAATACCAAAAGAATTAGCTCCAAAAAAAAAATTCAGACAGTTATAATGTGTTTCTACGACTCTATTTTTGACATTCTATACACATTGGTGTGTTATACTTTGAACTGTATTAAAAAAACAATAATCTATAGACGTGGTTTCTTCAAATTCGTGCGGTAAAAATGGATACATATCTACAATTACTACCCGGCTGTACATAAGTAACCAACCATAAGCCTGACACCAACATTTTACAGCCCTCTCCTATTATATCCTATACAAAGGAGGAATTTGCACATTCTTGTTCTACAAAATTTAATGGACAGACAATTAGCTTACATTGGTCTTCCGGATGCATGAGCCATGAGCCCCTTCCACATTACTACATTAGCTAGCTTCCTTTATATATCATCTTCATGGCAATTTCAGAATCCGTCTCCACTTCCAAATTCTGAATTCTCATGTTCCAAGCCCCTCTCTGATGGCCCACAACTCAGGCTGTTAGAACATTGCAACATCCAATTTTTCCATGGAAACCCATAATCCACTGACCTTCATGTTAGTTTTTAATTATACGATATTTTGATTGATGACTAATTTAAGTGTGCATGGTTCATGATGGGTTATTATATTAAATATGCATGGATTATGGGTTATAATATTATAATTGATATGCATGTGTTATGGGAATTGCATGAACTATTATTGCTGATTTCTTTCCGTTGGCAGTTAGAATATGATTTAAAATCAGTTCACATTTGAATTGATGTGTTTTAAGGAAGATTCGATTTGGTATGTTATTAAAGAACAGATTTTATGCTAGCCCAAATTGATTTGCCTATGTCATCAGGATATCTCCATCAGAGTATCTCGTGAGTGATTGATTTAGTTTAGGACGTTATCTCGCTTAGTGGTGTCCACATTAGTTAGCATTCTATTTTGAAAAGGAGCCTGACTTTAGCTATTGGGAAATATCCTTATTTGTCTCCTTTATTCATGCTTAACACGGTTGTTTTGTAGGCAGTCTTCTCTCTTTTATTTTCAGTGTTTCATATTCAAATAGCTGGTGAATATCCGCGTAATATCTTTCTTGAGATTCAAAGCTGCAGAAATTATGGGAAGTGTCTAACGGGTCTGAGAAATATTAGCCATCACATGTCATAGCCGTTGCTCCTTATTCGCTATATATATCTTCTCTTCGGCTGGTAAAAAGATGGACGAACAACCAGCAATCAAATTGAGAGAATACATCAGAGCTTACAAATTGTTTTAGTCCAGCCTTATATTATTATATAGCATATTCTTTTGTGCTGAAAATTTCTTTGTAAACCGAAAGTAAGCATAGTTTTTGCTTGAGATTTTTTGTTTTAAGTAGTCTGTTCATAGAAGGCTTTAAGGGTCTCAGAGGTGAGAAGAGATGCAGTGGTGTACATGTTGCAGAGGTGCAAACCAGGGGCATAGGTGTCGAACATCAGCTTTGAGGCTTCTTTGTAACAGGGAGTTATTTGTGTATTGAGTTTTAAATAGTAATAAAAAGAGTCTCCAATCCTAGTTGTGATTGGACGTGGATTAGGCTACTAGATAGAGGATAGAAATTTGAACCACGTAAAAATCTTAGTGTTTTACGTTTCGCACTTTTACTTCTACGTTGGCTTAAAGTTCGTGGTTTGCATTTTATACCGGTTTATAAATTCACTAATCCAGACACCAAAATGCAGGGCAGTACAAAAGTATGCGAATTGATCCTGTAGAGTGAATTTTTACAAAAAGTTGTCACCGCTTCATCACTTTAAGTATAAACACCTATTCACCCCCTCACAGGTGTGCGTATTCATCGAATTACATTTGGTATCAAAGCAAGGCTCTACTAATATTGATCGTTGTAGGTCGTAGGGAAGATCCTATAAGCACACCTAAACTTTCAAAAGGTCAGTCAACAAGTAGGCCACCACTGTTGCTCGGAAGTGAAAACTTCAACTTTAAATTCGTGATAACGCTTGGGCCAGGATCCGGAATTGTTAGATTCAGGCCGTCTCCATCTGTCTCTGCATATGGGTGCTCCCCCACTACTACAATGGCATAAGAGAATTCGTTGGACTTGACAAAGCCACTGTGAGGATTCTCTTGATACACAACTTCAGTCTCTGCATCAACTGTTCTTTTTACGGCATTGAGGATTGTGGTACCTGTACATGAAAAGGGGTTGTTTAGCTATCTCCATCGACAGAAAATACAACACGACCATCACAATAGCAACTAGCAATACATAGGATTTTTGTTGTAGCAGAGTCTCACGAAAACAAGACAAGAAAATAAAATAGTATGTGTTCTACTTCATAATATCATTGTCATGTTTAAGAGTTATCAAGGTGTGTGTGTGAAAACAATGTAGAAGAACCAAAAGCATACAGACGTGAGGGGATGGTAGTAAATTTACCGATTGTGATATTGCCACCAAGTCCCTGCCATTCTATTGTCCACCCGCCACACTGATATCCAATATTGTCGGCATGACTTCCTGCTACAAGTATTTTTAGTGCCTTTTTAGAAAGTGGAAGCAAAGGCTCGTTTGCAGATTTTCCATTCTTCAGCAGCACAAGAGATTTTCTTACAGCTTCCCTTGCAAGCTCTCTATGCTCCTGTACAATACACAGTTTCATAAGCAGAGGAAAATGTCTTACCATCTGTGGTGAAAAGATGGTCTGAAAGTACTACAATTCAGCAACTACAAGACTGACCTTACTTCCCAAGTACTTGGTCATGCTAAAATCAGCCAAGGGGGTCTCAAATAGACCCACCACAAACTTTACCCGTAAAATTCTCTTCACTGCATCATTAATGCGGCTCATGGGAATAAATTTATTCTTCACCAGGAGGGATAGACCATCAATGAATTCTTTATAATTAAATGGTACCATGACCTGCAGTGTACCCATGAAAACTAGATGAACATTAAAGTTAGAGAAGACCTAAATTAGATATTTCAAAGCTTCAAATTTATACTATAAATTTTCTTTTGTAAATTGATTGCTTTAGCGAATTAATTCTTAATATTTAAAATAGAGAAACTGACCATGTCAATGCCAGCGTTAATTGTGGTCTCGATGGAGTATGTGTAATTTGCATGAGGTGGAGAAGTCATCTTGTCAAGACCTTTATCATCTGAAATGACAAATCCCTGGAGTAGTTAAATCACTAAAGATTAAAAACTTGAAATTAGATTCAATGCTACATTTCAGTATGAAAAGAACACAAAAAACCAAGCCGAGCCTTATTGCACAACTGGATTTACTTTTGAAGTTCAGAGTGTTTTTAAGATAGCCGGTAATATGATCACGATTGGCATGCATCTTTACTCCATTCCAACTTGAAAATGAGACCATTACAGTTGCCACACCCTTGATAATTGAATCCTTGTAGGCCGGCATATGGATGCTGAGAAATTCGTCCCAGCTTATCAAAGTATATATTGCCCTCATTAATGCCTTTGGTGGTTCCACCATCGCCCCATAGTGCTTTGCACATGCCGCAACTTCATCCCTATACAAGACTGAGTAATATAATTGAGGAGATTCAGAGGTAATGGTAGATCCAATAGATCAAAAGAAACATTAGTTAGTTAGAAGACTCTTACCTACCCACGCATCCTAATATATAGTACTCATGTTTCTTTCCTTTTGTTAAATGCTGGCAAACAAGACAGTTTCTTCTTAATACTGTTCCAATATATGAGTCACAATATACACACGCCGACTGACCGACATATATATACACTTCAGACTTTAACTATTTAATTAACGGATTGAAAAACAGGAATGACATTTATATACTGAGGAAGGTGCAAGTCATCACATATAGGGTTTTTAACAAGCAATGAGGTTAAAGATCCAAGAAAATATAAATGAAGTAATCCTTACTTTCCATAAACAAAGGGAACATCAGAATTAATTAGAAGGAGTGTTTCCCTGTAATCCTGGTATGACCTCAGTCATTACTCCAACTATGTGGGGATCTTCACGAAAGCTTTCATAACAGCAACCCCATCTTGGATCTCTACAAACCTGTCATACAGTTAACACCATAAGGAATAAATATTAAAACTCACAGCAGCTTTTGAGTTCTGCATGCAGTATGTTTCTTTCGGAAATTTATTACCGCAATATATTCAAGGTGCAAAAGTATAAGGAATTTCTGTGGCTACTTCATTCACCTTGTTGACCCAGGACTCCGGGGATGCCTGTTTAGCCGGAACACTCCTAGCTTTACCTACCACGTACGCTTCCGCCAAGACCAGAAATACATTCATGTATTCATTCAAAGCAAATTAAATACTATATATTACCTCTAAAAGGCAAAAATACGGATATAAAAAAATTCTTCATGACCATGCCACACTTTCTTCAACCTGCGTCATTTGGCATATTTTTTCCTCCAAGGTCATCCGGTTCAACAGGTCCTTAATTCGAACACTAATTGGCTGGTTAATATTTAATGTTCTCTGCTTGTGCAATGGCAGCCCAACAAGAACTAACCAGGATCCCTGGCTACAATATATACACATGTTCTTGCCATTTTCTTTCCCATAGGTTGCCTCAGAGAGAAAAATTGGTAAGATGTTACCATAAAACACTCCGGTCCAACTTCAGTCACAGATTTTTTACTTTTGACGGAAAGTTGTATGTGCATGCCACGTGAGAGAGAGAGAGAAAAAAAATTGACATGTCACTTATTTGTTTATGTGGCTTGAAAACGTGAAAAAAGTTATAGTAATTTTTTTTATATTATGATTACAATTTATTAAAATAATTTTCTTAACTTTAACTATACTTACTTAAACCTTTTTTGATTTTATTTATAGTTAAATTTGTTGGATATATATTGAGCAAAAATGAAAAGAGGCAATATTGGAAGAATATTTTGATATATTAAAATCTGTTTATATTGTTTTTTTGAGTGCACTTAAAAAAAATATGCAAGCTAAATAAATTACTTAAAACAAGCTTTTTATATAAAAAAAAAATAAAATTACATTTAAGTAATTATAAAATAAAGACGTTAATAATATTCCCCAAAATAAATGCTCAGTTTTAACTTAATGTTCATGCATGTTATTCATCTTTGTTCATTCTCAATAACTTAATAACAGAGAATCTGCTCCAATTTACACAAATTTTTCTCTTTCAAATCCTAATTAGCAGAAATTGAATTCAAAATTCAATTTGCAATAAAAACTCAATTAAAATCTATTTGTAAAATCAAAACTAATAACCAATATATAGAATATATATATTCTCAGCACAATCCCCTCAAATCACTATCTCAAATTCACAAAATTAATTGATTTTTTTTTGTGATTGATAGAAGTAAAATCGATTAACACTTCACTATTTCATTGCCATTATATATACTTAAGAAATGTCCATCAACATTAGAGACTCTCCTTCCAAAGATAGTTAAAAATATTGATTGTATTTGTATGATAGCAACAGACTCATTTCCTCTCTCTCTGTCTCATCTCCTTCCTTTGAACCCTATTTTTTATAGATTCATTCATAATCAAAATAAATAAATAAAGAGCATCATTATTTTTGCACTTTTGTCGTATGAGACTAAAGATTTTATTAAAAATTGTAGACATTGAAACGAATTTTGAAGAGATTTTTTACGTACGTGGGTGTCTTGGTGTAGGAAGATTTTTTAAGGTATAGTTCTATTAGAAGAGCAAAAAATTTGTACAGTTTAATTTCACAAGTTGTTTAAGTTAAATAAAATGGGTTAACTTAATAAAATGTGACTACCTAAATTTAATTTATCTAACCCAATTTCTCTCTCCTTGTCAACACGCCACATGGTACACATAGATCTACCGTTAAATTTTAACAAAATAGACAATTTTAAAAATTTTGTAATTAATTATTAGTTTAATGAGTTGACTAGAAAAAAAATTAATTAGTTCAGTGATGTAAATAAAAATTGGTGTTCAGTTCAATAGACAAAAATATATGAGTTCTTCTATGCGGACATGATAATTAGACATGGATATTGGTCATGAGTGTTTTATAATTTCAACTATTTATATTTTTACCTCTCGTTGGAGGTCAAATTACAAATAGGTAAAATTATAAAATACTCACGTCCAATTATCATGTCCGCATAAAATTTTTCAAAATATATTTAACCCCAGATTTTACTGTTGATACAGTCAAAAAATGATAATCAAACTGAGTCGTATAAAATTATTCAGGAAAAAAAAAAACTTGGAAATCAAATCACAAAAAGAGGGTATAAAGAAGGAAAACCATGATTGAACAAAAATTAACGAGCTCATAAATTGTACCCTTTTATTTTAGATAAGTACTCTTAAAGGTGAAACATTCCAAGACAATTTAATCTAACAAATGGGTATAACAGAATTAAACTTTCCAAAATTGAGTTACAGGAATGGAACATGAGTGATTAACATGGTCACCAACTCATCATTACCAACGGTCAAAACAAAATTGCAAAGTTATATAGTTAATATTGCAAAGTTTATTTAATATTAAAATTACAAAGTTTATTCAATATTAATAAGTTGATTGATTAAATTTTAATATTAATATTAATATACTAGTTAATTTACTTAATGGTGGTGTTTGATTGCATCTTAACCGTCCACCTTAATGCCTCTTAAGAGTCCACATATTTGTATTAAGAGATTCTCTGAATAGTTAAGATATAAATGAGTCTAAACTATCTAGAGGCTCTCTTAATACAAAAATATGGACTGTTAAAATGCATTAAGAGGTGAGATATTAAGATGCATTAAGATACATTAATCAAACACCATAGTTGATTAAATTTTAATATTATTATATTTGTTAGTTTATTTAATATTAATAAGTTTGTTGATTATATTTTAATATGAGTAATGTTACACTTATAAAGAGTTTAAAAAAAATTAACTTATAAAATGATGTGTCATAGTATAATTGGTGAGTAAAAAATTGTTACAAAAAGAAGATACTAAATGATGCTTGATTATAGTTATTTTTTTTGTAAAAACTTTTATAAGTGTAGCAATACTCTTAACATACTACTTAGTTTATTTAATATTAATAAGTTAGTTATTACATTTTTATATTAATATGTTAATTAGTTTATTTAGTACTATTAAGTTAGTTGATTACATTTTAATATTAGCATATTAGTTAGTTTATTTAATATTAATAAATTAGTTGATTATATTTTATTAATTAACATACTAGTTAATTTATTTAATATTAATAAGTTAGTTGATTAAATTTTAATATTAATATACTAATTAGTTTATATACATTAATAAGTTAATTGTCTAAAATTTTATTAATACTTAATACTTTACAAACATAATTATATAAATAATTAAATATAATGATAAGTACACATTGACCAACACAGAACCTGTGCTTTCCATGCATATTAGCACTAGTGTAAGGCTATAACTAAGGCATAAGCTCAGTAACTAGTAAGGCTATAACTGCTCTGAGCCCGTATTCGGGTTTGGATACGGTTATTAAAATATTAGTATTCGGTTAATTGAATAGATTTTACATATCAAAAGTTTTTTTTTGCTCTCTTTTCTGGTGCACACATGAATTGATCTGTCTATAATGTCCAAAGAACCTATATTATATATTAAGATTATCTTTCCATGCACACGTGAACTATTAATGCTCTAAATTAGGCTTTTTTGTTTAATTATTAAATTGGGTGATAGACTAGTAGTTTTTGTCTTCCTTTGATTGCATGGGGTGTGATGCTGACATCGTATTTGAAAGAAGGGTTGGTGTTCTGAGGAATAAAGGTAGAATTGGTGTATATAGTTTACTTGTAGATGAATGTGCCAGTTCTTAAAACATAAGGTGAAATTGTTATTGAAGTTTCACTAATATGTTGCATTGCAACTAGCTAGTCATGGTAAGATTAATAGAGCAGTCCATTTGAACCAGGTGCTTTTTGTGCTCCAATCTTAATTGTTGTGTTGTTGCTTTTGGAACTTTATTTCAGTAGTAATCGATATAACCGAATAGGAATAGGAAAATTGATAATTGAAATTGAAAGATTTCGTTGAAATTGTTCGTTTGGAAATTTCCCGAAAAGCTAATCATAGGTTCTTCTCTCCATCGGAACAAGCATGCGAAGAAAGCCGGCCTTACTCAACAAGCACCTTTATTAGTAAGGTTGCTTGTTTCCACTCATTGAAGATTCTATCTACAAAAGAAGGTCAACGGGGGATACTAAAATGGCTCTCACTGACACCATCTACGGTAATTCGGTTAGTTATCTAAATAATAAAATTATGGATATTCCAATATTAGATTATATCAGAATAAGTTATTCGGCTCGGATATAACCGAAATGCTCAGCCCTACATGCAATGCATTGATATATTTATTATTTAAAAGTGTTTTGATTAAAAAAAAGGAGTTGCCTAGACCTAATTCGCAGACTTCAACAGATCACATATTTAATGGTCAAGTATGGCCTAACTTAACTTGACAGACGTAAAGTCAAAGCTTGACCTGATCTGGTCTATGACGGTGGCGCCCCCTAAATTCGGGCATACACAACTCAATTTGATCAGTCACCAAAATACAAACAACATATATAAATTCTTCTATATTTTTATTATTACAATACAATGTATAGCTAGTACGACAATACACACACTAAATACTCACTAAAATTATTGTCAAACTATTTTACAATATTAACATATATTGGAGAGAAAAAAGTTTCCTTTCATGTGGCAACATGCAATTACATCATTTACTGACAGCTGAGCATATATAAATCTGTTCACAAAAAAGATCATATATATATATATATATATACGAGGAATTTTTTCGCCAGTATGACCTACCTAAGTTTATTTGGTATTTTATTGGTCGGTCAAAGTATAGGGATAATATGTTATATGTTAATTAACTTTTGTTTTGTGGCAGTATCTGAAAATGACATCCGAGAATGTTGAGAATAACAATGGAGCACAAGAGACCGTTGAGTCTCCACATATCAATAATCAGGATAATGTGCATCAGGAAGGCGACAATCCTCATGCAAACAACAACACGGACCAAATGATGAATGATGGATTGTTTAGAGGCTTTATGCAATTCATGCAACATCAGGCGAGAGCGGCTCCTGTCCGAAATGTAGGTAGAAACACTGAAAACTCTCGGACGGTCACCGCTAACTATTTCGTCCGGTTCTAACTCAGTAATGTGGTTCGGGTCTTCCACATATTTACGTTTTGCATAGTGCCTGCATAGTATTTGCATAGTAAAATCTTTTATAAAGTTATTCGTTTTATTAGATTATAAATAGAATATATTTTATTTTATTTAAAAGATTTTGCTTTAAATATGGACCGTCAGATTAAAGTAAATCAATCTGGACCGTTCATGAGAGTTAGTTCTTACGCGATCCATTTTTCTATAAATAAGCTCATTCCTTCATTATTTTCTTATGAATTCTTTGAAACTCTACAGAGATAAACTATAGAGAGAAAGAAAAAAGTATTCGCTATTTCACTACTTATATATCCGAGATTTCTTCTTCTTAAGGTAGGGAATATTATTTGTTGTACTCAGTAAAGGGTGTTATTCTTTTGTATTCATGAAGAGAACTTATGTTGTTCCATTCTTTATTATTACATTGGAATAACTTGTATAATGTGGCTACCTTATACTTGGTGACATTCTTTATTATTCCGCCTTTCTTATTACATTGGAATATCCATGCTACATGCGTTTTACGTCGGACCGATTAAAATCTTTATCATTATTCATTGGAATATCTTGTCTTCAGACGTTTTACATGGGACTGGTTTCGTCTTTATTATTATTCTGTTGGAATATCATGCAGGCGTTTTCTGTGGGACGATTAAAATCTTATTAGTATTCTCATTGGAATAACTTTGTCATGCCAAGTCACCGCATGCATGGTGATTTGTTGTTGTTATTCTATTCTTTATTATTACATTGGAACATCCATGCGGTCTTAATTTACTACCGACCAGTTCCGTTATTTAGTATTCTGTTGGAATAACTTTCATGCATAAATACCGCATGCATGGTGATTTCTTTTGTTATTCCATTCTTTATTATACTCGGTTGGTTAAAGTTTTGACTTCTATACTCCATGCAATTAGTGGAATATCCTTGATAATTGCAAGGCTTCATCCAAAGATCTTTTCATGGAAATATTCTTCCGAGCATTCTTGAATTTTACTCTACAAAGCGATGATCATGTTGACAATTTGGACGTTATTGGTTCTTGGACAAATTAATTCTTGAACTTGTTTTATTGAATTCTTATATCATTGTCATCATCCTCATATTTATATTTTTTGAAAGTCATATGTGTGGCACTGTAGTGTATAGATGGACTTGGTATGATTATGACCGAGGATTATTCGATTGTAATCATGACCGTAATGTTACAAATGATGTGGTAAAAGTCCTCATTGGCCCGTAGTGCATGGATAATTCTGGTTGTGATACTAAAGAATATTCTTGGCCGTAGTGCAGGGGTGATTCGATGATGTGGATTATGTAAGACCCCGAATTTTATGAAATAAAAGTATTCAATTTTTCTTATAATTATAATTCAGTAAATGGTTAAATTGATAAAAAGTTAAAGTTAAGGGTGATATATGATTTTTTTTTAAAAATACGCAAATGGTTATAAAATATTCATTGTTGTCGGAGAATATTCGTTTGGTCGTGGAATATTAAATCTTTGTCAGGGAATATTAAATGCGACAGTAGCTGATCTTTTGTGGGCCCCATAACTTGAAAGCGATTGGAGGAAGAAAGCAGACGAGAAGAAAGTTGTTTATAAATAACGGCGTAGTTGTTATCGTCAATCTTGTTGGAATACGGTGGGTAAAGTAAAGTAAAATGTCTGGCGTTGTTGCGCGATGAGGACCGCGGTATTGCACCAATTATTGATTCTTACGTGAAGAAGGCACTACTCAATAATTATTACGATAATTCTTATTCAATATTTTATTTTTGATTGATAATTCTTTGCGTTGATATTTTATAATTGTCTTTACACATTATTTTTCATTAATTATCGGATCAATAATTTTTATTATTTGAATAATATTATTATATAGCATTATTGGCAATGTCTAAAAAGTTCTATCTAAGGAGAGATTTGGTCACCTAATTGCGCGCCAGTAAGGAGAAATTCTTATTGGAAAGCCCCCTTCTCCAGGGCGCTGGTTGTCAATAATGTGTTTACGTAATATTATTTGTGAATAATTAATTATTGATTTATATGATGAGGAAAATATTGATTTTATGAGGATATAGATGGAGAAAATTTTAATGTGACAATTGTTGAAAATTAATATTTTATCTTTTTCTGATAAAATAATTCAATTAAATATATTATTTTAATAATATATTAATGATGATATTTTTACGATGAATGTGGGATATATGAGTATATGTGGAGGAGGAGTATTTTGTTACCAAAAATATTTAAAGCATGTTTTATGTGTCGGTGGACCCCATTTCTTGACTGAAATTTGATTATAGCCTGTAAAATCGTCCGTTTGTGGATTTCTGTCAATTTTTATTTGGAATTTGGAAACACTTTCTTCTGCAAAGTTGTAGAAAATTGAATTTCCTATAAAAACTCATGAGATTCAATTTTACGGCAAAAGGGGTATTTATTATGAATTATTGAAGTTAGAAGCTCAAAATAATTAATTTTGGAAGTTTAAAATAATTTAAATAACAAAAGTTTTTTACATTTTGTTTCCCTCATTTAACATGTGTTAGGGGCTGAGTTCTGATGTTGAGAGCATACGTATGAAGTCTTGGAAAAAATAAATATAATATTATTATTTTAATAAATTTTCTTTGGTGTTACAAGCGATTTTTCTATAAATAGGGTGCTTAGGTTATAATTGAAAATCACACGAAGCTGAAGTTTTTCTCTCTATATTATCGAGCGTATTCTTGTGAGTATTTTGAGTATACTTTGAGTATTGCTATACGGTGCAAGTTAGATTCGGCGTTATTCAATCGGAAATCTTGCTTTCTTTTGAGGTAAGGGATAATAAAGGGATTTTAAGGGTTATTATTTCGAAATTCTTCTGAACCTTCAAAAATTTTGTAAAAATTTGAAATGATAATTTGATGAGTTTTGTTGATTGTGTCCAAAAATGGCGATTTTTGAATGTATAGATTAAGAGTTATGAATTTTATGAGGAAAGACTATTTTAAAAGAAAACCCTTATAACTCCTTGTGGTTAATTCCAAAATTGATAAAAAATTTTATTGGGAGTACATCTATATAATATCAGTATATCGTGTAAATTTCAGAATTTTTGGATAAAAGTACAATTTATGATAAATATTTAAATATTCGGTGGTTTTGGCCATGTGAAAAATAGTAAATGACTTTTAAAAATTCTGAGAAAAATATATGTTCAATATAGGACTATATTCTGCTAAATTCCAGAAAAGAAATATTTTTGGAACTGATTTGTTATTTTTCATAAAAATGGACTAGTTATGAGTAAATGAATTAAATATGTTATGTGAAGTAAGAAAATTAGAAAATAGGATTTTATGGTTTGAGAATCCTACATGAGGTATATGCACATTTTTGATGAGGATTTTGGTTATTGGTGATGAAATCTTATGAGTTTGGCATTTTAGAATGATTAAATGCATTATTTAGTAAAGTGTAAACAATTAAAATAAATTGTTTATAAGCTTAAAAAAATATTATTCTTTCAATATCATTATACCAAAATATTGGTATGGATTTTATTGTGGAATTTCTACCTTTTTGAGTCGGGTTTACTATTTATGAGATACTATTCATGACAAAATTGTTTTTTTTAACCAAATTATAGTTGATTTATGAATATTACTCTGGAGATTAAAACTATATATTGATTATATTGATTTTATTATCATATATAACATTTTATAACCACGATGTTGAAATTCTCTTTCCTTTGGAGTGTAAAGATGGGTAGATTATTGGTATGATCATGGTAGGGTTCTCTTTGGCGATGGTGAAAAGTTGAATTGTATTTGGTATGATCATGACCATTGAATTTATAATTGAGTATCTTTAGCTTAAGTGCAAAGGTGAATTGATCAACATGGTTATAATTATTGTTTATAAAATTCGAAATGATTATATATTTCTTTGAGATATTAATATATTTGGCCTGTAATGCAAATATGAACTGTTGAGGAATATCTTTGGCCTGTAGTGCAAAGATGAATTGGGGATGAATATCTTTGGGTCGTAGTGCAAAGATGACCTGTTGTTGAATATCTTTGGCACTGTAAGTGTGAAAGATGAACTATTGATGAATATCTTTGCCCGTAGTGCGAAGATAAATTTATTAGTATGATTATGAGCAGAGGCGTGATTTGGTATAACCATGATCATTGATGTTTCAGGTAAAGACAAGTGATGAAAATTATCTTCGTCCTGAATGAGAAAAGGAATTTAGAACAACAATTACGATTATGAGTTATACATGTGATTGTGGACAGGAATTGTTGATTGATGTTACAGGGATAAAACATTGTTGGTGGACTTTTAACATGGAGAAGATAATAGACTTTATGGTCTATTTGACTCTTCTAATGGAGTGCTCGTTCCGCTGTAACTATGGTTGAATTTTTTTATCATCTACCATATGTTCTAAATCTCTGATTTATTATTGATGAAGTCTATTGATAATTTAATTATCTTTAGTCATGATATTTTTTCTTGAGCTAGTTGTCTCACCCTTTTGCTTCACAATTCCTTTCGGGGTAATAAAAAAGTGTGTATTTGGGTTGGTAGGGGGAATAACAAGGAATAAAGCGGTGGTCTATAGATGTTGAGGTGAGGTGAATTTAACTTGGAAGGTGTTTTGCCACTATCATACAAGATGTCTAATGACATACAACCTCGTGTCATCATAAGACAGGTTGTCTTTATCCACTTTCTTTGAATATATCTACCAAGACTACTATATGATCTTGGAGTCTATTTGAAATTTAACTCTCAATTAGAGCGGTAGAGATAATGATATGTCAAGAGAAAACTCACAATTGGGAAGAATATGATAGTAATCTTCTCATTTTTCTTTGGGGTCTATTGGATTGACCAAGGATAATTTTGGCCATATGATATCTATCATAACCTGTATGGCCGGCCTCATATCTGAAGGTTTCTTGAGCACTTCCCAAAGATTCTAATTTCTAAAATAGTTTTCGACTATACCTTTATGTAAGGTGTCATTATGAGATCTTATTCACGGTTGGGACATGAGTCAAATGATTGATATATTTGTATCCAAATTCACTGAGATATGTGTTGTTGTATTTTTTTGCACGACAATTGTTGTAATAAAGTTGTAGTTGTTTTTACTGTACCATGTATTTGGCGACTTCGAGAATGGGTCGGATGGAATGTACCTATTTTGGGGTCGTTGAGATTATTTATTAAATTTGAGTCTCGGCGATAAAAGTCATGAAAAACCTTTTAAATCATAGAAGATAGTAGATTTTATTTCTACTTGACTTTCTAATGGATTGCTTGTTCATTGCAGATTAAACTTGATGTTTGTTATATTTTATCGGTTTAACATTTATTCTGCATTTCAAGGCTAATGATAATTTATTACGCATTATCTTAGTAATAATATTTCTTCGCTTGAGCTCACCCTTTCTTTTCTTTATTTTGAGTGAAATGAGCTAACTATTGAGACATTGAAAGTGAGAGCGGAGTGATGGTGTGATGATAGTATTAGTAGTGAGTCCTCACTTTTACAGTTAAATAGTGTGATAATAATTGTAATGAGAACTCCTTTTGAGTTTGTATACTCTCTAGAGAAGGTGATTTGTATTCTAACTCACGATTTTATATTTTGTCGTATTGCATACAAGTGGTTGTATTATTAAGTTGTATTTGATTTCTGTAACATGTATCTGGCGAGGTGGGTGATGTATACCTAATTTTTGGGGCGTCATAGTTAGTATATATATATATATATATATATATATATATATATATATATATATATAACGTTGCAATCTAATAATGTTGGAATTATATTCAATATCACCAAGTAACACACTACCTATTTCCTAATAAACTAATAATTGGACTGCAATATTCAATATCAGCGTGAACCCTTCCATATGCTTTTCTCATCGCATCAAAGACTACTACTAACTTCGCCTAACCGGCAATACCAAAAGAATTAGCTGATACAAATTCATGGTACCAAAAAATAATTTCAGACAATTTAATGAAAATCAGGATGCAGAATAGTGTTTCTATGACTCTATTTTTTATATTCTTAACACACTCGTGTGTTGTACTTTGTGGTGGATATGCTCCAAAATTTATAGTTTTTTCAAAATCTCATATCGTTTATTTTGGAAATTTTTTTTGTATATATTAGCACTTGTTGGCTTGTGTTTAGTAACTTGGTTGAGGAAATAAGGATGGGCTCGTGCACATGAGGACAGTTAAGGAATTGAGCTAAAGTTCTCAGACTTTCAGTTAGAAAATCTTAGTGCGTGTACGCCCGCGCGAGGGGATGCCAATCTGGTCGGTTATGCTTTTGAGGGGGTGCACCGAAGTAGCTCACTCTGTACCAATGTTTATAACCAGTGAGGGCGGAATCACTTTTTAGGACAGTAGCTTTGTTACGCCTCGACTTCCTTCATATACCAGCTAAGTTGTTCCAATTTACTGCAGTTTCTTCTTGTTAATACTGCTACTGGTTCTACTGCTGCTAATTTTGTAACACTTTGAACTATAATTAAAAAAAATAGGGGAGCAGTATTTTTGCATGATTTTTTAATATTTTCACACAATCATTCTCAAATGAAGATGAGACCCACTTTCATATCATGTGAGAAAGTACTATGTGAAAATATTAAAAATATATGTGAAAATATCAATTTCCTAAAAAATAATAATCTATAGATGTGGCTTCGGCAATCTTCAAATTCATGCCAACACACACGTAAAGAAAAGAAAAGGACTCGATTCCTGAATCCTGATGGAGGTGGATAGTATTTCTTTTGATGTTAATGTACAATATATTGTACGTTTTAATGAATTTTGCCACGAGTTTGCTTATCTTTTATTGTGTTATGCCATTCACTTGTTAGAACAAGGATAAAATGTGGATAATGTAATTCCATAATAAATACACATAGAGGGAATGAATAAGTGTAAATATCTAAAAGTGATCTACAATGATTAATTTTTAAAATTTACTGCAGGCTATAATCGGACGGTCTAACCATGTCCGTATTAGTTATGTTCTTCGTCTGTTATAAACGGACAACTAATACCTGACTGTTTTAGTATAAATTTTGGCCACGATTTTAAACCAAAAACTACATAATATTAAAGCATAAAACAGTAAATCACAACAAGATTTTTACGTGGGTCAGTCTCTATCCTCTAATGTAGTAGTCAAATCCACGTCCAATATCAAAAGTATTGGAGACTCACTTTATTAAAATAATATTCAGCAATTACAAAGAAAATAAAACTCTCCATTACAACGACAATCGATTGGACACATCTGTCCTCTTTGCACTTCTGCAACACCTCTCACCTCTAAGCCTTTGATAACTGAATATTACTAAAATAAAAACCTCAAGTCAACCTAGACTTGTACTATGTTTACAATAGATATTGAAAGAATGAATACAAGAACTATACTGTAAACTAAGACTAAAAGAGTGATATAGTGATTTGTATGTATCTCAGATTAACTTTATGATAAGTTTCTACGATAAAGCGAAAAATTAAATTAAAATTCGAAAAAGTAATACATTACCTAAAAACTCTTTGCAACCTAAAATAACTTACAATCAGACATAACTATTATCATAATTCACCACACCACCAAAATAATTAATACATACTCAATCATCAACACATATCCAACCACCAAAACATCAATCTAGTCACTATTAATTTCAAGAAATTTCAGCAAAATTTCCTTTAAAAATAGACATCCAGAAAAATCTAAACTTGTCTACAAAAATTACAATCATCAATAAATATCCAAACCACCAAAACAACCATTATTCCATACCCAAAATCATCATAACAATGTATAATTAGTTAACTTTACAAAAGGCGGAACACAAAAAATAAATACATGCAAAAAAGAGAAAACAACCGTATTCTTTACGACTTACACCAAGTATCTTTCGATGTATACGAAAATATTTGAAATATAAAAATTATCGCAATATGTGAGGCAAAATAAAACAATTGTAAATCGAAACTTAAAACCCCTTACTTTTACTGAATTATCTAAAAAACAAATGAGCACACACGTGTATGTAGTGTGGGGGGGAATGATTTAGATTGATATAAGTAAACGAAAATTGTTATGATTCACTAATCTGAAATAGTAAATCTTATAATTAGTAGTACTTTTAGTCTTTTAGATAGTTAACAATATTTCATCATTGCAATGATTAAAACTAAATGTATCTATGTCAATTTTGAATTTGAAAAGCGTCTCGAAGCGGTGAAGTATTAAGCAGGAAGGTATAAAAACATAGACTCAAAGACCACAAACTATGTACCGATAGTTAACCATTTCGAGAAAAACAAAGATTCACTTTAGGTTGAACCAAACTTACGAAACTAAATAGTTGGAAGAAGCAAATGAGGACATTAAATACAACATTACATGGTCAACACTTTATTTGAAAATTAAGTACCTTTTGAAGTTTCACAATATTTTAACAAAAAAAGCAGGTCTTAAAACAAAAACATAGTCCCTAATTAACAACAAAGAAGAAATAACGACAAATTTACAAATCAAATTAAAAAGAAAAGATTGATTATGGGTACTTTCATTAATAAGAAACATGTTGTAAAGAATGTTAGGAAATACACTTTCTTTTATGCCTTTATATAATTGAACTATATTTTTTGTATTTAATTTCTATTTATTGTCCAAATTCCCAAACAACATAAATCCCCGATGAATTACTTACTCATCTTGACTCAATCCCCATTTTACATACCCATCAAAGTAAAATAATAGAAAGGCATAAATTACTTACTCATCTTGACTCGATCCCATTTTACTCCTCGAAATTGCGTACGGAGAACCACGAGAGAATGGGTCATCATATGATTGTTTCTTTCATTTATGGAGATGATCTGAAGGCTAACTTCGATGCATCTTAACAAAGCGCATGATTTTAGAATTGTACCAAGCTTAGTGATTGTTTGTTGTGATTCATTTTGGCGGAATCTTACGTCTCTCTAATTTAATTTAGCCGATGCTTTGTTATCCCAAACCTATAATCTCCTTATTTATTCAAAAAAAAACTTCATGAGTCTAGACAAATCAAGTATTACATAGTTGAGCGAAGAACAAAATCTTAGGGGATGGTCGTAAAATTGGCGCATGGAAGATATAAGGTTGGGGTTTTGATAAAAAGAAAAATTGGAGTTTAGGATTGTAAAAATGTAAGTGAATATAGAGAGGTAGAGGGAGAAAGCGGGGGAGTGAGAAGACAAAAAACAAAAAGGTTTTTATTTGATTAGAATTGACTCGATATTGAGGCCTTGACGTCGATTGAAGAACTAAGTTAACTAACATATGAATAAAAAAAAACAATTCAAGCAATATATTTAATTAACCCATACAACACAGTATAAGAATACTTAATCCAATTTCACATGAATTTCAGCATGTGGCATAATAATTTCAAAATGACATTAAATACTCCAAATTCATGTTTAATCCAATATATTTAATTCATGTTTCAGATGAACTACAAAGCAAATGACATTAAATACTCCAAATTCTATAATAATAGCAATACTAATAAGGACAATACTCCAAATTCTATAATAATAGCAATACTAATAAGGAAAACAATGACATATACTATACATGTTTTCAAAGGAATGCCATTGTGCATATATTAACCATTTGTATATGGAACAAAGCATAAATTCTTCCAGAAATCTACCCAAATGAAGTATTGCCTTATAAATTAAAAGGAGTATAGATTATTGAACTCACGAACTTATGTGCATAGTACATGATATGATAAATTGCCTAATCCCCAAAATTTAAGTACTAAAAATACTTCACCTCAATAATCCTTCAATATTCACAGTGATAGTTATTACTGAAACCATGTACAGAAATCAAAATGTACACCAATCAATTTAAAATACTTCCTTTGTTCCACATTTAAGGATGTAGTTTGGTTCAACATTTATCATTAAAATAGTTATTAGTTTAATAGTAGTCGAGAAATAATTATGATACACTTGAGAGTTGTCGTCATTTTATAGTACGATGACTTTTATTGTGCAACACTATATTTCTTGAAGGAACATATGGATTATAAGTAAACAGTAGAAAAGTTGAACAAAATATGAATTGTGAGTGAAAATTAGTACTTTTACACACGGTCGGAAGTGTTAAATTGGACGTCGAAAAGCGATTGAACCGTTATTGCTTGAACCAATTTTGGTATAGAATGCGTTAGTTTGGCAGAATCACAGTTTTAATTCACACACCCAAAATATCTATTCAATGATCAATTTAAATAGATATAAAATTACGTACAGATTTAGAGGGAGAAATTGAGTAATTCTAGAAGTTGAATTTTTCGTGTGCAGAAATCTTTATAAACTTGGAATTGAAGCTGTGCACTTCTTGATCTTCATTTCTTCTTCTTGATTGCGGAGGAAAGAGATGATTGATTTTGAGATAAGGAAAAGTGAAAGATTAACGCTTGGGTGGGGAATTGATGGAGAAGTGGAACGATTTAATACTTGGGTGTGGAATTGAAAGGAGAGAGGGATAAGAGGGAGAAAGCAAAGCAATTCGGTTGTCAAATTCGGTAAGGACGGACGAAAATGAACCAAACTCAACGGGTGGAACACAGGACGAAAAACTCGGGCTTCATCAACGTTTCAAAGGGAATTGAAGAATCAGAAAATAAATGAATGAAACAAATCCACATAAATGTTTATAACTTTGTACTAATGGTAATCAATTCCTTTTTACTGTGAACACGGGAGGATAATCTTACAAATCAAAAAATAAATAGACTTTAATCTCTAAATAAAAGAAATATTAATAGAAAATCCAAATATTAATATACATTCAAAAGAACACTCCATTAGAAATACCAAATTTATCCCACAATTACATCAAAACAAACATACAAAACTCATAAATTATTGTTTGATTGACAAAGAATATCTTTGAAAAAGAGAAGTAGATACTAAAACCCAAGAACAATAAAATATAAATTTTGATAAATCAAAATGAATTCTCTTAATTTCTAATAAAAATCCAAATTTCTCGATAATTTTTTTACAGATTTTGTAAACAACCAAATAGTGAAGATAGTACCTTCAAATCGGTAGCATTTGCAAGTCGAGGTCAATTCTTTGGAATCGATGGTGGAACAACCACCACTTCTTTGTTTGATTGACAAAAATATCTTTGGAAAAAGAAGTAGATACTAAAACCCAAAAATAATAAAATACAAATTTTGATACATCAAAAATGAATTCTCTTAATTTCTAATAAAAACCAAAAAATGGATGCTTTGATACTTTTGAATTAATACATACATTGGCGACTCATCGTGATACTTGAGTTTGAGGAGAAAAGCGAAGCTAATTTGGATGACATAGAAACTAATTAAACAATTCGATTGTATTCATGAAAAAAAAATATTTGAAATGCTTTTGATTTCATAAGTTGTCTTACAACAGAATTTCATGTGAAGAAATCATCAAAGCAGAATTTCATCAATTGAATTAAGTTATAATGCTTAAGCTCTTTAAAATCATTTCACTCAAAGTAGTAATACAAAAAAGTAAAAAGTGGATTGAATTTTGGCATACCTTTGGTGTTCGATCGATCGTGGCGGAGAATGAGTTTGATTAAAGCTATTATGGATATGGCTTGATCGATTAATCTAAACTCTCTCTAAATCGATGATCGGCCCTCACATGATTCGGTAAAATTAAATCGTAAAAAAGCAAACCCGAAATTAAATCTTGAAAATATTCTTCTTTGTAGGGATTAATTGATTACTTTGATTACTCACGGTATGAATTATCGTCGTCAAGCGAAGAGATTGAGATTGGTAGTCGTCAAAATCGAGAGAGATTGATCAAAGTATTTGAGGAGATGAGCAGGATGGAGATTTATAGAGAACTCCTAACCTTGCACAAAAACACAAAACAATCCATCAATACAAAAAACATGAACAACTCAACAAAATCCAAATTTCAAAATACTCCAAAAACCCCCAATTTGAAAACCTAAATTTACGCAAATCGTGTGTGTGTGTGTGTACGTGTGTGTTTCGTGATCTACGTGTGTGTGTATTGCGCGTGATATCTACGTGTGTGTGCGTGCATGATGTTTGTGTGTGTGGGTATGAGAGAAGAGAGTTAGGGGAATTAGATCGAGTTGTTTGGGGGAATAAGGGGAAGGAGAGAGAGGGTTTGAAATTTGAATAAGGGAGCAGGAGAGGGTTTGAAATTTGAATAAGGGTTTGGGCATTTTTTTTTTTTGTTTATATATATTTGAAATGAAATTAGCCATTAAAGAAGAAATCAACCCATAGCATTAAATAATGAGCCATTGGTTGTTGTACTAAAACTAAAAGCTTTAATCTGATCTAATGTTGAAATTAATTAAATAACTCTCCTCTTCGTGTGAGAAGATACACTTTATCAAATACACTTGCAAAACTCTCGAATTCCCTTTATCCTTTATCTTTAGTTGGATTTGTCACTCAATCGTGATTAGACCTGGTAAAATTGATCCAAGTTCGCGGACTAACCTGGCTCGGTCTTCAAAAGACGGGCTTTGTGCTTCATTTTTCAAATTTTATCAAAACTTGAACCCATTTTGGCCGGTGCCATTTGTTTAAATTAGGCCCAAAAAATATGTCAAAAATTAATTATAAATCAATCCAGGTCTGCGGGCCATCTTAGCTCGTCCGTCAAAAAAACAAGCTTTGAGCTTCATTTTTTCAATCCACCAAAACCTGAGCCCATTTGCCAGTCTAATCGTGATGTATAGTTGAGTAAGTTCCTTGTTAGCATGGAAAAAAAATAAATATTCATGTTAATATATAGATGACATCATAAATTTACAACAACATAAAAACAAAGATTTAAAAGGAAGAATAGAGTTTCACACAAAATTTAAAACATGTAATGCATGAAAAGAAATATTATTATTTTTAGAGAATGTTTGTTACAGGTCATCTGAAAAAGTCATCTTAAATACTACATTCATTTTTAAAAGAGTGTCGTTTAAGGTTTTGACACATCAATTAAGAAAATATCATTTACCAAGTAAAATTTATTTGAAATTTCATCACTAACCCTTTATGGGAAGTTGAAAACTATTAATACAAGGAAGAGAATTTCTTGGGATAATGAGAGAAGATATGAGTAATATAGAAAAGTAAATAATTTATTCTGCTCGAAAGTTGTAAACGACAAACATTTTGAAACAATTTTTTTCTTCTAAAACGATAATCTTTTAAAGAGTACATGATAATGTGAGTTTTTTTTTTTTTTGAGGAGTCATGATAATGTGAGCTAATTATTATAATAAGTTGTGTTTGTTATATTTGTAATCTTATATTCCCCCGATAACTATGCACATAGCCGATAAAGTGTCAAGTCTACCTCGAGTGGGTATCCACATGTAAGGCTGTAAATTAGCCAACACAGTTCGGGCTCGACTCGAAAAAAATACGAGCGAGACTCGAATTCGTTAATAATATGATCCAAATCTGAGCATTAAAAATAGTTCGAATAAAAATATGAGTAGAATCTGAGCAAGGTTATACTCGACTCGTTTAAGATTCAAACTACTCGAATTTTTTATTGTGATTCGATACATACTCGGTTAATACATATTCAATTAAATGTTCGATACATTCTCTTATAATATATATAAATTTAAATCAAATTAGGATAATTAGTTATTATTTTGTTTTGTTTTTAATTTTAATTGTGATTTTATATTTGTAAAGTGTAATAATAAATATATTTTCTCATTTTTAAGTAAAATAACAAATTCAATTTATAATTATATTTATTATAAAACTAGTTATTATGTGGAGACTCGAATTCGAGCTTGAATTTGAAGCTCGCGAGTAGTTTGAATAAATATTCGAGTCGAGTCGGATCGAATTCGAGTAATAAATATTCGAGTCGAATCTGAGTAAAATTTTTCAAATATAATTCGAATTAGAGCCGAATTCGAGAACGAATGTATCATTTCGAATCGAATTTAAGTAGGTCTCTGTTCGTTCCGGTTCGACTCGTTTACACTCTTATCTGCATGACCAAAAAATAGGCGGCACATCTTGGTCATCTTTCCATGAAAAAAAATTCCCATCATATTTTAGTAAACTAGACATAAATATCATTATTCATACATAATTATAAAAAAGTTTGCCAATTATCAAGCAAATAGGGCCATATATCAAGCACACTTTTCTTTATTTTAATGATATGGACATATATAAATGTTCTAATTTGAGCTTATTCATCTTCTTTTTTTTGTTGTTTATTATTGTACTTAAATTGACTTAATTAATTAGTCTTTATTTTTGTAATAATAATTGAATATATTATAAATTAGTAATTTACGATAGTAATAAAAATTTAAATATATTTTATTAAATACTACTGAATTAACTAGTTATACCGTATTTTGGACAGTTGATTTTATTTAACAAAAATTAATTAATTAGTGAATTATTTGACATAAATTAGAAAATGAATATTTTAGTAAAAGGTAAATTGTAATATTGAATTTATACCAAACACTTGCAACAACTATTTTATCAGTAATCAAATAATTTATATTAAACAAAAAAATTATAAGATACGACTAATTTCTATTATCAGTAATTAAATATTCAGTAATCTACCACTTTGTAGTGAAAGATAACAATAGCATATTCTATAATTCTAGTATTTTCAGAGAAACAAACAAACCATCTTCTTTCCTCCCTCCAACAATTCACTGTAAGCATGTATGGTGGGCAGGCACTAATATTTAAAGGGATTCTTTTTCTTTCAAGTGCATTTTCTCTGTTAAAAAGAATTATATATATATATATATATATATATATATATATATATATATATATATATATATGAATATAGAAGATTCTGCTTGTAGTGTAATTTTTAAAGTTATTCTGCTTCACATTTCACTTTCTACGATTGTAGAAGTAGTAGAATAGTAGAAGTGAATTCACTCTACGATCGTAAAAGAATTCACGATCGTAGAAAGTGAATTCACAAATCGTGAAGTAGTACTTATGCGATCTTAAACTCGTATAACTTAAAAATTACGTGATCACAGATTTCCATTTTACTATATATATATATATAGTGATCACAATATTTTATAATTATTGGTCATTTTTGTCTCCAAGTTCCTATCCAAGTCTCGAATTCCATAATGACTAACCGGAATCATTTGTAACAAACAAGGGCATGTCCACAAACTTTTTTCAATCGGGATATTTATGCACGGCATGCAAGTAAATAATTTCTAGTTTAGGCTGGGATTTATATAAAAGCGGTAGAAATCGCAAACATTGTTTTTTTTTAATATATATATATATATATATATTATTTTTTCCCGTACAATAACTTGGAACTTCCCGAGCGGTGTCACGTAACGTCAGTGACCCTGCCTTATCAACTGTGCTAAGCCACGTTTTGACATTTATGATGCCTATTTGGGCCACTCGATTTCAAACTCACCAAAACCACATATTTTTTATAAAATAAAAAAATTAATTTAAGATTATTTTTAAATTTAAAATTTGGAAGATTTATTAAAAGTCATAAGATAATAAGAGAAATGATATTTTCACGAATAAAAATGATAGTTGCACAAAATTCTTTTCACGTGAATAATAAATGAACTCACACTTATACGAGAAACCTTATGAAAATATTAATTTTTATTTGTGGAAATAACACTTCCCAATAATAAATCTTACAATAAGTAATTGACTAAAGTTAAAGAAAATTCATGTCAATTTTAAATTTAAAAATATCTTAAGTTGATTTTAAAAAATTAATAATTTTCTTATATTTTAAAACAGAAATACTACATTTTGTCTTCTTCTTTTTTTGTTATTTCTCTCATAAAAATATTTTAAAAAATATCAAAGGTGATAACACTAAAAATGGTTAGTGAGGGTACTTTGTGTATGCAAGTACAATTAGGATAAGATATATATATATATTTCGTAGTATAAAAACAAAAGATAATGGCTTTACTTTTCTTTCCTACCTACTAATTAACCACGCAATCATCTTCTTCAACTAAAACGAGAAGTTTCTCATGACTCAATGCATGTGATTTTGGAATCTATTCTTATCTTTTGGTAAGAATATTAAAAATTTCAGATACTCATATTATTTTAATTTTTACTCTATAATTTCAACTGCAGGCAGGCCTTTTCGTAAGGATGAACATGCATCTTAAAAGTAAGTAGTTGAAAAAATAATATAATTCAGAAGCTAAAAACTTTAAAGAACCTTGTTGGCCAAGGGAAAAATTCCAAAGTAATATAAATACGCATATTCGTACCTACATGTACATGTATAATTCACTGAATAAAGATTTCTTGATGAAATGATTCATAACTATGCCTAGATTTGTTTAGATTATAATTAATATTAATATTTTTAAGATAAATTTATGATATTCATATTAATTTTAAATATTTGAAATTAACTTTTAAATAACTAATATTAATCTTGTACTTTAAAACAGAAGTACTATTGATTAGAACCTTAAAAAATATCTAAGAAAGATATTTCTTTTGTTTGTTTTTTATCCGAATTAATAATTAAAAAGGAAGATGTTTCAAAGTAGGGACATAAGAGAGAGAGCTCTCATCACTGTCTGGGAGTTTGTTTTTTTGAAAAGAAGAAAAAGGAAATAACTCACTTTTCTTTGTTTCGTTTTTTTAATATAAAAGTTAGAAGAATTTTTTGGGTCAAATAAAAAAGCATTGTTTTTCTCCACTTTTTTTTTGTCTTTTTTCCAGCTGCAACCTCTCATTATATTCTCTTCTATTAAAACATAACTATATTGGACCCATATGATGAATCACTTCTTTGAAATTTTGTCAGTTCATAATAATAATAATAATAATGATTTACAAATATATATTATCTTGAAAGGACTGATCGACATATAATATTATAAAATCATAAAAAATTTAATAAGGTCAAAGAGGATTGATTTGTGGTTCAACATTTATACATACTTTTATACTTATCGGTTGAAATAAGTTTATTTTGTATGATGTACAAATGTATTTTTTATGGCATACAAAGTAAAGCAAAAGAAATTATAAAATTTGATTGATATTCGTATAATAATAACCTAAAAATAAATTTATGAATTTATCTATATTTTGAATAAAGTACATTATTGTAATTTTGGGATCAAAAATTATAAATGTTGAGAGGATCTAAAGAAATTATAAAGGTCCCGGTTCCCTATGCCCCCTCTCCTCCGTCCCTGGTCGGGTCTTTTTATCATCCAGTTGTAGCTTTCAAATTTCCAAAAATGGTTATTACACATTGGACATTAAAATTGTGCAAAAATGTCATATCTTAATTCTGGCTAGTCTACATACGATGGGGTGGCCGGGTGGGGGGATGCAAGCAAGTATAATGAATTATATACTAATACTTTATGAATTTTTCAACATTAAGTTAGATAAATGAGAATACAAATCTCACAATAAAATAAAAATAAAATTTCATTTTTGAATTGATACACATAAAATTTCACATGCGTATTTGTATTCAATTGATCAATTAACTAATTTATTTAAAAATAAACTTCATACTAATCAATTACTTATTTTTTGGGTCAAATAAGCATTGTTTTTCTCTTTTTCTAGCTACTTAAAATTTTAAGACCACCTCTTATTTTATTTTCCCTTGTATTAAAAACTACAAGACGTCTTCACTTTTTTTATTTCTTCTCTAATTTAAAACTGCAACTGCAAGACGCGTTGCGTGCGAAAAGACAGAAAGTCCCCTTCACGCCCAACTACTACTAATGACTCATTCTTGTCGCTCCCTCCCTCCCTCCCTCCAATCCTCCCATCTGTGCCAAGACACGTTTTGACATTTATGATGCCCACTCGATTTCAAACTCACCAAATGCCACACTTTTTTTTTACAATTATTTTAAATTAGGAAGATTTATTACAAGTTATGTAATAATAATTACAAAAATGATAGTTGTACAAGATTTTTAGTAAATAGGTCTCACACTTACGTGAGAGATAACATACACATGTATTTTTTACTTGTACAAATAATAATTCCAAATAATAAATCTTAAAAAACTGATATTTACACATGTATTTTTCTATTTTTATATGGTCATCTCTCACGCGAGCATACAGTGAGAAGAAACATGTAAAAATATCAAAAATATATGTAAATAGTATTCCCCTAAATTTTACAATCGACTAAAGTTAAAGAAATTCATGTCAATGTCTTATATTTGAAAATGACTTTAGAAGATTAATACTCCCTCTGTCCCAAATTAACTGCTCAGTTTTGACTTTTTTTAAGTCAAATTGACTATTTTTAGAATTAATAATTAAGCATATATAAATATATTTCTAAAATTATAAAAATTAGGATTAGTAATAAATTATATATACTTTCTTTTGGTTATAATCTCTTCACCTATATTTTAGCAAAATTAGCAAAAAGATTAGTTTTAAAAATAGTCAATTTGACTTTAAAAAGTCAAAATTGAGCAATTAATTTGAAACGGAGGAAGTAAAAATAATATAAAAGTGATAAAATTTCTCCAAAACAATTGCTAATTCTTGAATAAAGATATTAATTATTCGATGTCCGCAGGACTGATATGATGCTTTTGTTTTATATTTACTATGAAATATCTTATCCTAATTGTACGTACTAGTTGAAAAATAAAATTTAGAAGCAACAAACCTTAATGGTTCTTGTTCGCCACTGCGTATACGTACGCACATTTATATCTCACTCACTAAATATTTCTTGATCAACTATGGTTAGATTTGGGATATATAGCCCAAATTTAGGTTTAAACTATAAAAGACTTTCTAAAAATATATTTAAGATATTTTAAATTTTAAAATTAATATAATTTATTTAAGTTTTGAAATAATAAATTTTATAATTAATAATATTTTTTAGATAAATTTATGATATTCATATTTATTTTTTATTTAAAATATTTGACATTAATATGCTGAGGTGGAATATGTCACATCAACATATTATAAAATATTTGTAGAATAAGTTGTGTCTTTAGTATTATTATTTAAAATATCCAATTGCCTATTTTACTGGCCTATTCTGAGGAAGATATTTTTTTTCTCCTAACTCTTTTTTTCCTCTCTAATTTAAAAATGCAAGACGGGTAACGGGTTAGGTGCGAAAAAGTGGAGCGAAAGAAGTCGTAAAATTTGATTGATATTCATATAATAATAATCAAAAAAATAAGAAGAGCAATAAATTTATGAATTTGTCTATATTTCATATTAACTTAAATTAATAAAATTTACTCGTATGTTTGGAATAAAGTACATAGGCAAGCGATATTTTCACAATAATTTTTGATATTTTCACACGCAAAGTGTCGCTGTAGATATAAAAATCGTCGCTATAGAATCTATAGCGACACTTTTCGTGTAGAAATATCAAAAATTATTATGAAAATATCATTTTCCAAGTACATAATATACTGTACATTCTTGGGTTTTTTGAAAAAAATATCAATACATATTTTATTATAAATGTTGAGAGGATCTAAATTCCGAAGTACAAATGTCAAAATTTCATAACCTTAAAAAAAATTAATTAAAATCTGCGGGGCCCCCGGGTCTCTATGACCCCTCCGTCCCTGGTCGGCTCTTTTTAACATCCAGTTGTACCTTTCAAATTTCCAAAAAAGGAAATTTTTAGAAACCTTAAAGATTTTCTTGTTCGCGAAGGGGGAAATCCCCAAGTAATATAAATACGCATATCCGTACGTATAAATAGAGTTCACTGAATAAAGATTTCTTGATGAAATGAATAACTATGCTTAGATTTCGGATATATAGCCCAAATTTAGGTTTAGATCACAATTTCCAAAAATGGTCATTACATATTGCACATTAAAATTGTGCAAAAATATCGTATCTTCGTACTAGGGATGCATAAAAATACCGCAGCTTGACCTTGGTTTTGTCTAGGTCCGGCTTGATCAAAGTTTGACATTGTTAAAGCTTGGACCAGTTAGACCTAATTTAGAAGGTTTAAAAAAATTGCTCTTTTAAGATAAAAATTTGATCTAGTCTATATAAAGGTATGCATGGCCAATTATTCAAAATATATACGTAAGCACTAATTATTCTATATTATTAGTCTAAATTTTCACACAAAATTTGTCAATATTATGCATTAATATGATTTTGTACAAAATTAGTCAGGTGTGTATACATACTACTAAATTTGTTATTTCATACATGTAATTCTAGACGTATTTTATAAATTAACATAAATTGGCTAAAAATCAATTGAAATATTCTTACTAGTAATTGGAGTAGAATAACTATATAATTTAAACTTAAATTTTGATGTAGAATTGATTTTGTCTAGCCTTTGTCTTGCCTTCTTCTTCTTCCTCCTCAGATAATAACCTTATCGTGATCTGCAAACGTTTGCTAGCAGCAAACATATCCTGATCTGGGTTTTGTTTATCATTTGGCCGCTACACCTACTAGGGGACAGATTAAAAGACGTCGTATTGATGATAAATGTGACTGTTTAGCTTGGTCGGTAATAGGGGTAGCTAGGGGCTATAAAAAATCTTAATAATCTTCAAGGGCACTCTCCCTAGCCATCAGAAGGACTAGCGGTCAGACGCATTCCCAAATTGATCTCGATTCTTAGATCTCACTAATTTGGTGAAAGATATATTTGCTTTGAATAGTGTTCACAACAAACATTTGTTATAAATCACTACCCATATATATATATATATATATATACACACACACACACACACTACACATGTATGACCAACATGTGACAAAATTAAATTGTGATTAGCCTAAAAATTAATGTGATAAGATAGAATAATTAAGACGAGGCTCATTTTTATTTATAATTCGACTTAAAACTTTCTCAATAATAATAACACTCATTTTCTTATAAGTTATATTTTGTAAATACATAATAATATAATTTAATTTCTATGATTAACGTAGGCATGCACAAAAGAAGAAGTGTTGACTATTTTTAATTTTATATTGTGAGGGATATATGAGCTCTCATTTTCTCGTCTTATTATTGTGTGTTTATATGTATTGGAATATTATTGATCAAATTAAATTGATTGATTAATATATAAATCGCACAGTAATTTTAATGAATAAGTAGATGCCGATAAGATCTTATTCTAGTAGTTAAGACTGGGGTACTGAGACTTTTAGATTTTTGATTCAATTCTCTAAATGGAAAAATTATATTGTACTACTTAAAATAGGGCTTAATTTCAAAAAAATAAATGAAGAAGTAGATGAATTAAATTATGGTCCCTAATAGACAGTAATAGTGTTATAAACTTGGTGATGCTTCTAATTATAGTGGTTAAATATTGATTGATTGATCATTAACTTGAACCATTAAAGTAATCTTCATTACAAGAGGTCATATGTGTGAAACTATGACCACATAGGCAAATACAAGGCTCTAGTTAATTATGCAAGAAGTTATACAATTGGGACAACTTGAAGGCGACATATCAGCAAGCCTAGAATTACCTGCCATGACACTTTAATTACACAAAACACACAAAAGTGTAATTAGCTTAATCGATCAGTCTTATCTTAGCTTGATTAACTTGTAAATTTGTCAAATTTGAGGAAATTTTGGCCAGCAGTCATTGCCACGTCGTCCATTTGCCACAATATCCCAAATTTACATTAAAACATTACAATTTAGGAGTAATATATAGTAGTTTTAAACATGAAAATAAGTGAAATTTGAATGATTAATGATGATTTGGGGTGAGATGTTTGAGGGGTATAGAAAATTAGAAATTAATTGGATGGGGGTGGGGGTGGGGGTGGATGGGGAATTTATCACCGAGATAAGCCCTACGTACTAGCTAGGACCCTTAGCCAACTTGCATGTAAAATATATACGTGGTTAATGAGTACAAAGTTTGTGGCCTACCATTATTAATAATTGAATTAAGTGATGCCAAAAGATTAATTAAAGATGCATAGACCTGAAAAACGAGGATATCAAATGTTAAAAGAAGATCTCAAAGCTTATCTGAATTGCCATATGGGGTAACAAAATAGTTGATTTATAGTCCCAAAGGAGACCTTTATTTTTATATTTATATAATCCTTTTTGTGTGGATCCCCTTCATCCTTATTTAAAGCCTATAAACTAATAGAGGAAGAATTGTAAATGCCCAACCCTGGCCTGGCCTCTCTATTTTAATGTACCATCATTCACATTATTTTTAGCCAACCACTAGACCTCTTTAATTTTATCATGGAAGAAGAACAAATCAACATTAAGAGGAGGAGTAGTAGTAGTAGTAGTAGTGTAGCTCAATATTATTTTTCCTCCTCTACCGCCACCGCCGACACCTCCTCCTCCTCCGCCACCCTTTTAGCTTCGACTTCAAAAAAGTGCAAAAAAGGCTCAAAAAGAGTAACACAAGAGCCAAAAAATGCCAATGAGTCTACCAAACGAGGCAATAACGGCTGTGGTGGTGGTGGTGGTAGCGGCGGCAACCACCCTATGTACCGCGGAGTACGAATGCGCAATTGGGGCAAATGGGTTTCCGAAATTCGAGAGCCTATGAAAAAATCAAGAATATGGCTCGGGACATTCCCCACACCTGAAATGGCGGCTCGAGCCCACGATGTAGCCTCTTTAGCCATCAAAGGCCACTCGGCTTATCTCAACTTTCCAAATTTGGCTCATGAACTTCCACGGCCAGCCTCCACCTCACCTAAGGACATACAAGCGGCTGTTGCAAATTACAAGGCTGCGGCGCCTTTATACTCTGTGCAATCGCATGCCGACTTATGCCAAGCCGAGCCGAGCATAGCCGTACTCCGAGGTGCCCATTCATCAACAAATTTGTCGTTGCTAAACAGCCAAGAATCACTGGATTCTCCATCAACGGATAATGATGATGCTGACGATGATATAATATTTGACCTACCAGATCTTTTTATGGACGGAATAGATCGATTTGATGAATATTTTCCGTATGCTTCGCAGCTGGCTGGAGCCGATATAGCATTCCGGCTTGAAGAGGCATTTATATGGGATTACTACTAGCTAGTTACTGAATTATTAATATATATGTATATAACTTTTATAGATTCTTCACAAATGGAGATAAAAGATATACAGCCAAATGTGGAAAGTCATGTTCATATATTAGTTTTTAGAGTAATTTGGTACAGCTTTTTTTGAATTTTCTTGTGAAATATACATAAAATAAAAACTTTCATCTTTGTACAAATATGTGCTGTATCAAGGTTTGTCTTGTTCCTTTTTAAGAGGGGTTCATGAGATATTGAGTGCATGCATATGTTTTGACTATTATTTATTAATTAATGTCCATTTATAATAAAAAATTATAGACCTTGGTAAATTTTGATGCCACTAAAATTTTGGTAAAAAGATACTCTTTGTTGAAATGATTATGTATATCTTTTTTTTTTCTCTTGGTCAATATTTTTCAAGTATATATGCTCTGGATAACACTTATATATTATCTTATGCTATATTTGGATTGAATCAAGGCGTGAATGGAATGAAAAAAAATTGTGTTTGCTTGTTGTATTTGAATAGAATGAACCGTTTTCATTCTTGTCAAATTTGTGAATTTTATTCCTTGATCAGGAGGAACATGAAATAAATCATTCTCATCTCTATTCTATTGCCTTCTCTATTCCATTCATTCACCAATTTAATTGTATTCTTACAACCCAAATGTAACATTAGAGTATTAATTTGCGGAGTTTTGAACATTTAACGAGTATCTACATACTATATATGTATGGAATGAAGTTAATTATTTGAAATGGTTTATGAGAAAGTTACTAAAATCAGTCACTAATATTCCTATGATCAAATGATTTTCATGGTGTTATTAAGCATCTTTGGTGGAAGAAATTAAATGTAATCTCACTAAAAGTTAAAGTTTGACATGACAAAATCCAAGACTAGTTTTAGTACTTAACGTCTTGAGCTGGTTCAAGTCTGTTTTGACAAAATTCAAATCTTCTTTAATTGGAATCCATCTTGATGTATTATATAGTAGGTGTTTTTTTTACCTCTTTTGTCTACCAAAGCATTAAGGAAATAGTTTTTGCATATATGCATGGCAACATCATAATGCAAGATTATAGCCTTTAATACTTTTCTTCTGCTAAATGATTAAACAATAAAACTCAGCTAATTACCCCAAGAAGGTAGTGTAAAAAATTAAAAATAAGGCTTAAAAAGAGTTGGGAATTCTTTTTTTTTTTTTGTCTCTCTCTCTCCACTGTGATATGATCACTAATAATGGTGGAGATCATCAATTCTGTACGTTTCTCTCCGTACCTAAATTGCATCATCTGATATTATAGACAATTAATATTATATTTAATATTATACAATCATTTTTTATTTAATTCTTGTGCACAACGTAGGGAATAATGGCTTAGACTAAAGTTTTTAGGTACGTACTTGCATTTTTATTTAGTATGCATGAAATCAAGTACATAAATGTATGAAATTGTTGGCAAATGAAGTGGTGTTATTTTACAAATTTGTCCGGACCCTGCACAAGTATCGTAGATAAAGATAATAGGTTAAAATAGAGAGAAAGAAAAAATCGTGACAGCTGTTTCAAGAAATCAATTATTTTTTCTATTTCTTACGGTAATAAAATAAGTAGATATATAAATATGAAAAAAAATAATCTTGAAACGAGACAAATGAGCTCTCAGAAATTCATACCATGATTGGGCATGGTGGCAAGAAAGGAGACAAATAATAATATATTGGTTCCAAACCAAATCCTTTCAAACAGATATTTAATGTAATGAACTGCAGCATACCTGATCCAATAAAAATATCAAGAGTACGGACAAGTATAAGAATTTGGATCTTTCTATATTTCCAATTTAAAAGGGCCCCAACAATTTTTAAAGCAGTAGTAGTAGTAATGATTTCGGTGGGATATCAAGATTTTTACAGGCATGGGGAAGGGGGTCCAGGAAATTACTAGCATATTAATGTTAGGACTTGCAACATCTCCAACATGCTGTTCAATTATTTTGGGATATTTAATCTTCTTCAACGGTCTTTTTAATTTTAGTCATCAAATTTATAATCTTTTTTTTACTTTTTAAATTTATAATTAAAAGTTAAAAATATTTATTATGTTTGATGGATTTGATGTACAGCTTATTGAATTAAAGAGACTGATAAAACATAAAATATAAAAATAGCAAATAATATTCTTCAAATTATCATGTAGGTCAACAAATTTCAATTTAAAGAGTTTTTTTTACTACTCCCTCCGTCCCAGGATAAAAGTCATTATTATTATTTTGAGAAGTCCCATGTTAAATATCCACTTTCCTTTAATAACCAATTTTTTACATATTTTTTCCTATTATGCCCGTAATATTAAATATCTCATACTTTTTTTATTCTAATTCTCTCTCTATATTTGATGACATTATTATGAATAATTTTGTCATTTTATTCCTCTTCTTAATATGGGTAAAAAATTCACCATGATTTTTATTCTGAGACAGATGGAGTATTACTCTTCGAGATACTCTTATTGGTATAGAAGATTGATTAAGTAATGGTAAAAAGTAGTAAAAGGTTACGGTAAAGGAATAATTCATATTTTAACTTTTGTTTTCTTGTTTTTATCCTTTCCACATGTATATAAGACCGCTTGAAAATGATGGTTGGGTTGTGTTCAACTTTAGGGTACCAAGCAAGCATTGGAGAAAACAGTCAAAACTTCATATATATATATTTTTTAATTTAAGATCAAATTTATATTCATACAGTACTATTTAATTTGTCACTATAAATATTTAAACTCTCTCTTTTTTTTTTAGTACACAAGGGTAGAGGAAGAAAAAACAGTTCAATCTTAATATGGTAATTAAAATTTTTAGGATTTTAGTTTAGTTTATAGGCTTGTCTTGTCCACTGTTGTGTTGCTAACAAGTGGGAACAGTGTGTGTGTGTGTTTTAGTTTGCTTGATATTTGAGTTTACAGCCCACGGTTTCAAGCCAAACCATTTGCAAGGAAAAACTGTACTTCCACTATACAAAAATACATATAAATATATATATATATATATATAACTTTTTTTTTTAATTCATGCATTTAAAGAAAAATTATCAAAATAGATCTCTCTTGTTGGGATGGAGCCATGTTGAGAATATACCATGGGAATTGATATTTTCCAACGTTTTTTTGATATTTTCGCATGTGGAGCTCATTATTTTAATAAAAAATATGTATTTTTTTTAATAAAAAATAACGAGTCTCACGTATAAAATTATTAGTAAAAAATAATATGAAAATATTATTTTCCTATACTTGCATAGTCTATTCTAATTATTTTTAAAAATATACTAAAATATATAATTAATCCTTAAATAAATATTTCTAATAATATCGTGTTGGACTCGAATCCAACCGGAACAAAAACTAAAGTATGGACTAAAGACGTACTCCCTACCTGCCTAGGAATTAGGATTCTAAGAGCATTCATAACAGTTTTTTCAATAGATTCGCTATTCTCATATTTGAAAAATACATCAATAAATCAGTATCCAATAGTTTTTTTTATCCTTATATAATTCTCTATTTTAATCTCTATATATGATTTGACTCCTCAGGATGAGGGAATCAAAAGAGCGTTCTCTATTTATGTAAAATGACATTTCACACCTTATTTATTGCAATTTTATATTGGTTAAAGGATCTTATCTCACTTAATTATAAATTTTATTATTTTATAATTAGAAGAAAGTTCTCATAAACACATAATGATCGTTGCACATTTTGATTTCTAGCAATATCTATTTTTAAATTAAAATAATTATAATTTTTAAATTCAAACAACAATTACTTTTAAATAAAAAATAGTTACAACGTTTCAAAACATGATTTGTTGTTGGAACTTTCAAATTTTAATTTTAAATTTCAAAATTTAAAATTTAAGGAATCAATATAAAGAACTTTTGTTATTGATACATAGTGAAAAAAATGAATCACTTATCTCATGAATGACCCAATAAAGATGCAGAGTAAGAATAAAAATAAAGAAACTGTTGTGAATGCTCTAATCACCAAGGTTTGAGGAGGCAACACATAAGGGATGGAATTAGCCTAACAAACAGTATTCACAATATTTTTTTATTTTTATTCTTATTTTGCAGTGTTATTGAGTCATTATATAAAATAAGAATTTAATTTTTTCACTATGTACCAAACATGTTCCTTATATTGATTCCTTAAGTAAAATTTAAAAGTTCCAATAGTCAAAGTATATTTTGACCGTTGTAACTATTTGACCTTTGTATTGATTTTATGCGTTAAAGCTTATGATAGATGTAATATATTACAACATCTTTTTTTTAATTATAAAATCGCTATTAATTTATTAATTTTTTTTGAAGTATGTCATATTTTTAAATTTAAATTTAATATTAATTTAATCAATACATATTGTAACTTATTTAGAAGAAAAAAAATACTATTAATTATAAAATTTATTATTTTTTTAATTCTTAGCAAAATTATTAAGTTTGAGAATGCATCAAATTGACGTATAAAAAATAATAATAATCTTATAATTTATAAAAAAAAGAGAGAGTATAATTTATCAATTGTATTTCACGATAAAATATGGCTTACTGCTCCGTTCTTCTTTCAAACATTGGCTTATTGCTCTATAATATGGCTTACATCTCCTTTCTTCTTCCAAACATTGGGTGTAATCAAAATTCTTCAACAATTCTACTCATGTTTCAAAAGAAATTTCTTTGACACCTAATTCCGTTTTAATTAATATTAAGTTATTAAAATATAATATATTTTTACAACGCTAAGCTAACATTTGACTCTAAAAAATACTAGATTATTCGAGTGATTCTACGGCGACCGGATTTAGCAATCCAGATTTTTTTTTTATACTCTCAAAATAATAAATCCTAAACCCAAAGCAATAAATCCTAAACACAAAACAAAAAATTCCAAATCCTATTTTTTACATGTATCCAAATTATAAATATATACAGTCTGTATTACACTTTATTTTTTACATGTATCAAAATTACACATAAATCACTGAATTCTTTAAAATTTTGAGTTAAAATAAGTATTATAATTTTTTTAGGATAATAAATAAATAGAACCCTGTCGCTAGATCCGGTCACTAGGACCGATCTAGAATTTTTTAGATTATTTCTGTTGAAAATTTAACATTTTAAAAGAATGATGTGACGCCCCCAAAATAGGTATACATCACCCATTCCGAGTCGCCAATAACATGGTACAGAAATAACTACAACTTTATTGTTACAACATATAAACTGTGAGTTTAAATACAGATATTGTTATCTAGACAATATCCACGTACAAATAAATCCTCATCATAATTATTGATACATTATTTTATAAAAATGGTGAGGACTACTAAACAACTCTCTAAAACCATCATTCCATACCCAGGCTGCGTTCGCATTGCTACATTATCGCCTCCCGAGAAGAAAAATGGAACAAAAAAGAAAAGGGTGAGCTCAACTAGCCTAGATAAAGAATATTGTGACTAAGATAATCTGAACAAATTATCGTTAGTCTTCAATGAAAAAAAATCTAATAGAATATAATAGACAACAAGTTTTAAATCAATACCATCGCGAATGAAAATATTAATTCATAGAAGAGTTACGTAGAGGATGAAATCTACTAATATCTATGAATTTAACGATCCATCATCAATATTTTTATCCATGTAACATCAATCAATATATATCGGAATCATATATTCATCCTTGCACTACTGTGCCAAGGACATTCACCGATTAGTCATGTTCATCTAAACACACATTTCATCTTTGCACTACGGGCCAAAGATATTCATCGAAATCATTCATCTTTGCACTAGGTGCCAAAGATATTCATCGAAATCATTCATCTTTGCACTTTCTGGGCCAAAGATATTCAATAATATCATCATTTAAGACCGAGGATGATGAAAATATTTTTTTTTTTAAAGAAACGAATCCGATTGAATCAAAATGATAAGGATTAAGGATTAGTACTTTGTTTTATCCACGTCCAAAAATACCTCAAAAATAATCATAGTGGTGTAAAATTCAAGAATGATCAAAACATGGATACAATCAAAGCTAGTATCCTGATAGATATTTTAGACGAAAAGAAAATTTTTATTTTTCGATGAATAGTGTCGTATTCGTGAATAAGACAGTATCGTGAATAGTCACAGTATCGTGAATAGTAACCGACACCAAAAGTTCTAAATTTGATAAAAACGGATCAATATTTGAGATAATGATATTGAAGAAATAATATCATTCTGAAAAAAATAATATTCCTTACCACGGAAAGGCAAAGATTTAAGCTGGAATAATCGGATATAAAGCTATAACTTGAACTTTCACCGTATAGCAATACTCAAAGTATACTCAAAATACTCACAAGAATATGCTCGATAATATAGAGAGAGAAAACTTCAGTTTCTGGTGTGAGTTTCAATTCTAACCTAAGCACCCTATTTATAGGAAAATGCTTAGAACACCAAAACAGAAAATTTAATATAATATTAATATATATAAACAAAATTCTTACGCCCACTTTTGGCAACTGAACTCAGCCACCAATGTTGTCCACAATAATGACAAAAACAAAAAAAAACCTTTTGTTATTAAAACAATTAAAACTTCTAAAAATCAATTATTTGAACTTGAAACTTCAATAATTCACAATAAATAGCCCTTTTGTCGGAAAATTGAATCTCGCGTTTTTTTTATAAAAATTCAATTTTCTACAACTTTGCGGAAGAAAGTTTTTCCAAATTCCAAAGCGAGAATTGTAGAAATCCATAAACAAGCGATTTTCTGACTATAATCAAATTCGATCGAGAAATGGGATCCAGACATGAAAAACATGTTTTAAATATATTTGGTAACAAAAATACTCCTCCACATATACTCATATATCCCACATTCATCGTAAAAATATCATCATTATTATATTATTAAAATATAATAATATATTTAAATGAATTATTTTATCAGAAAAGGATAAAATTTCAATTTTCAACAATTGTCACATTAAAAATTTTCTCCATCTATATCCATATAAAATCAATATTTTCCTCATCATATGAATCAATAATTAATTATTCACAAATAATATTGTAGAATCACAATATTGACAACCAGGCAGTTCCCAGGAAAGAGGGGGTTTTCCAATAAGAATTTCTCCTTACTGGCGCGCAATTAGGTGACCAAATCTCTCCTTAGACAGAACTTTCTAGACATTGCCAATAATGTTATCTAATAATATTATTCAGATAATATGAATTATTGTTTTGATAATGAAAAATAATGTGTAATGATAATTATTGAAACAACAACAATATAAAATATCAACGCAGCAATTAATAAAATACTGAACAGTAATTACTGTAACCATTATTGAGTAGTCTTACGTAAGAGTCAATAATTGGTGCAATACTGCAGTGTCTTCTTGTGCAACAACGCCAGCGTATTCTTGTGTTTTAACCATCGGGTATTCCAACAGTGTAAAGCGGTAATAACTACTGTAGTTATTTTTAAACAACTTATATTTGTCGTTTTTTTTCTCCAATCGTTTTTTCCGTTATGGGGCCCACACATGGTCGCTTGTGCGTCATGCGAATATTCCCAGAAGCGGTATGAATATTCCACGACCAAACGAATATTCAAACAACAATGAATATTTTATAACCACTTGCTTATTTTGTAAAATTTGCGCATTTTACCCATAACTAACCACATTAATCAAATCAACCCTTACTATTTCAAAATAATAAATAAAGGAAATTCCATTTTATTTATAAAAAATTCGGGGTCTTACAAATGAGACCTTAGCTTATCTCAGACACAGCAAATGAGGCTGAGTGCGCATGGGCAAAATTTGGTCATTCCTTGAAAAAAATGGGTTATGGGCTTTATTATTGGAGCCCACATAAAGTTGGGCCATTTTAGCTCGACCCGTGATAGCCCGGCCCGCGGGTGGCCCGGCCCGCCCGTGAAATATTTTATTAAAAAAACAAAAATAATGTTACTTGTGAGGGTTGAACACAAGACCTCTAAGGTGGTGTTTGATAAAATTGAGTGTTAAGATCTGAACAGTTTAGACGTCTGAATAATATAGAGCATCTGAATAGAATTGTGTCTGAATGAAAAAATGCTGTTTGATAATTAATTTTTCCAAAATGTCTGAATAATAGTATTTTACCATTTTAACCTTCTGAACAGTTTAAACAAAACCTATTTGATAATCAGGTCTGAATAGTATTTTAAATACATATTTATAATATTTTGACCACAATATGATAAAATAAAATAAAAAACGTATAAATTAAATTAACTTCAAACATAGTATCATGTCCCAAAAATATCAACATAGCATAATAATTCAACCATACAAATTAAATTAACTTTAAACAGTTGTTAAGAGTTGAAGTGCAATTTGTTCACGTAGATTAACCATAAATTCTATGCCTTAATCACCCCATTGTGATTCATCTTGTCCCTCATCTTCGTTTCCTTTATTTTGCTTCGCTTCATCGTCAAACATGTTATCTCGATGATCCATGTAAGGATTTCATAACAAAAATATAATAACACAGTCGAGCTCGTTCTTTCTCAATTGCAGTTTTGTTTCCAAACTGCAGTCAATTGGGTTTTTCATTATTTAGTAGTCAGTACACAAAAAAAATTAAAAATAAAGAATCAATTTAACTCTCAGCTTGGTTGCCAAGAAAACTAAGGGCATTACTGTAACAACTCTTGAACAATAGGATATCCATTTGCAAATTTCTTTTGTTCCATAAAAATAGTCCCTTTTTCTTTTAAAAGTAAATATTACCATCAAAATTCCATTACCATTTTATCATACCACCAATACTAAACACAACACTAAACATTTAGTAAATTTTAGAAAGGGGACACTTTTTGTGGAGCGGATGAGGAGTATCTTATGCAAAGATGTCGATGCTCAACTTGGGCAATCATTTAGTGTTGTTTGTCTTATACATTTCTGAGTTTTGTGTTTAAATTCCTTTATTAACTTGGGATCCAAACAGAAGAGGAAAAAGGAAGATTGAAAAACCTGGTAAAAATCGAAGAACCGATTGAAAATCAAGTGGGAAGGATGGTGTGAAGGGATGAGAGAGAAAAGTCAGTCGCCTCAGCCTCAACATCTTTAGCAATTGAGACTCGGCAACAGACTCAACATCTTCAGCAATCGATTACAGCAACTCAATTCAGCAATCGATTACATATTCAGATCATATATATTAATAAATAATGAATTTAACACAGATCGCTTTTGTAGCCCGGAGGAAGGAAGGAAGAGGCGGAGGTGAAGGAAGAAGCGAGATATCGAAGTGAAAAAAACGGGAGAGGTAATAGGATTCAGTGGACAGAAGTGTGATTTTGTAATATAAGTGAGGTTATTTTTGTCCCTAAAAAACTAAAACTCGGTAAGAGGGAGCTCTTAATGGTTTAGAATTATTTTTGAATCTTACCGATTAAGAGGCATTAAGAGGCAATAATTTTTTTACCAAACAAATTTTGCCTCCTACCGATTCAGAGGCAAATCTATTAAGAGGTATTAAGACCTTATCAAACACTACCCAAGTCATTAAATAAGAATTCAATCCAACTAAACTACAACAATTATTTGTTTTGACATGCATCTAAATAAAAGTACAAAAAATAAAAAAACAACCTTTTAAACAAAAAGTACAATCTCTAATTTTAATTTATTTGTCTTTTTAAATGAGTTAAATTTGAATCATAATTAGAAATATTCAATTTAAATTATTTAAAATTTAATTCTATCCAATACATAAGTTTCTCAAACATCAATATCATTCGTAAAAAGATTCTTCATTTAACTTTAAAAATTATATTGAAAAATATATTTATTTAACTCTAAATAATATAAAATTTTGAGATTAATAGAAGTTTTATATAGTTTTATTATATTTACCGTGGCAACTTGCAACTATGCTTTTAAGATGGTTTTATCACGTTTGAGAGCCCATATGCCATTACAACTTGCTTATCTCGACTGTGATACTTTTGAAAAATTGTAGAAAGCTTACTTTTGAAGTCATTAAATAATATATAATGGTGTAATAGCTACTCTTGACTCCTACACATATAAGAGGCAGTTAGAAAAGTTGGTTCAATTAGTACTATTATTTTACTATTATTGTTAAGACCAATTTTTGCAAAAATAAAAATATAAAAAATAAAGGGGTAAGTCCACGACCCAACCCGGCCCAACTCGGACCATGGGCTCACAATAACAGCCCATCAAAATTTGGATTATTTCGGTCCGACCCACCCCGGCCCGACCCGACCCGACGGCTTGCAAAGTCTACTTATCTCCATTATTGTGGAGGATGGAACAGGTAAACAAAGAAACTAAACAAGTGATATCTACCTGTTTTCCTTTATCTCCCTCTTTATGGTCCACCAAATGATGAGCTTGCATCTATTAACTTATTATTTTGATTGATTAATTGATACACCCAATTTCCCTGCCCACCAAACATCAAAAGTAGCTTACTTAGACTTGACAATATATGTTATATAAGCTACTAGCTGTGTAGTAACTGTATTGACGATGTGATTTTTTTCAAACTTTGAACGGTCCATCATTTGTATTTTATTAGATAGAATAGCAAGCGGTCTGTGGTCCCATTATTTATGGATGATGGGATTTATCTCAAGCTTTGGAGACAGTGAGATGATTTATTAAGATGAACTAGAAATTTAAAATCATTTATATTTTGTTATATAGATTACTGATTTTTAAAATTGAAAGAGGGCCTCTCTTCTCCTCTTCAGTTCTGATAAAATAGGGATTATCCCTATACTTATTTTACTTCCGTTGACACACATGCATTTTGCATATGCTAGTCTCCATCAGATTTTGTATATCGCACTACAACATTCCATAATCCTTTTCATGTGGTAACCCACCCCTCCCCTACCCTCCCCTCACCCCCTCCCCTCCCCAGCAGACTGCAGTAGTTAGTAACATCACTTACTGATATACCATACATAATTCTGTTTGGTCAATTATCAAATGTTCACTAAAGATCAACAACAATATATTCTCACTAAACGTTACAACTAATCAAATAATGTTGCAATTATAAGAAGTTATATTCAATATCACCCAGTATTACACTACCTAACAACCTGATACATGAATAAGTACCAAATGGTCTCAAAGGCAGAATTTCTAGGTGGCATTGGTAGGTTGTGTTGCGAGTCCAAATCCAAAGGGGAATAAAGGGTCATAATGTGGATCCCCTACATTCATTGGGAGCTGATCAACAGTCTTAAACCATGTAAACGAAAGCTTTCCTGTGAAACCGTAGTCGCCAAACAAAGCATCTGCAACACCTTGGCCTTCTGTTCCTGGAAGCCAAGCAGCTACCAGAGCGTCCACGGTAGCAAGATACGGTTGAATCACAACAGGACGGCCAGAGATAACGATAACAACACATTTCACCGACCCACAAACATTTGTGATAATGCTTGGCCCGGGGTCTGGAATTGTTAAATTCAAACTGTCTCCATACATCTCTGCATATGGGTGCTCTCCCACTACAACTATGGCATACGAGAATTGGTTGGTCTTGACAAAGTCCGCGCTGGGATTCTCTTGATAAACGACTTCAGTCTCTGCATCGATTGTTCTTTCTATGGCATTGAGGATTGTGGTTGTAATACCCGAAAAAAAAAATATATTAAATAATAAAAATTAATTTTATTTTAAAACATATTAATTGGACTTTGTCATTTATTTGGGTCAAATTAGTTATTTAATTTATGTGGGCTAATAAATATTAATAAATGATGGATAAATCAAATTGGTAAAATTGGGCTTTAAAACTAAGTGAGTCCTAATTTATAGTTGTGTAATTTTAAAATCCTATTAATAGTTGGAGAGTTAATAAATATATTAACTAATAAAATTTATTTTAAGTGAATAAATAAGTAAAACCTAAATTTACCCATAATAAGTATGTGTGAAGGAAAAAAAAAAAGCGGAGGCGATGTGTGGCGGTAGAGAGAGAACAACAGTACTTGATTGCCATTCTTTTTCGGTGAGTAATTGTTATTTTCCTAGTTATAATCTGTAAGTTTAATCACATGATAGTGTACATATAATAATTGGATTGCAAAGGAAGTCACATATTCATATTGTGTGAATAATGAGATAAGCATGTCTTTATATGAATTATGAGTATTATAATGAGCAAAATGTAAACTTAGATATGTTGCTTATTATCAATCTGATTTCGGATGACAGTGGGGGCAGTGGGGTGATAAGTTAGTATACTAGCTTAATAAATAACTAATTATTATGTTATATTGAGAAATTGTACCGAAAGTTTTGTATATTAATTCAAATCGAATTCGTTTATTTGTTAAAAAAAATAAAAAATAAAATTTATTTAATAAAATTAATTAATATTATGTTAGTAATGGTTAGATTTGTAATAAAATTTTATTTTATTATTAGATCAAGCGGAGAGAATTTAACGAGTTATTCTTGGAATATAAATTTTGGAGTATTAAAAATTGATATAAGGCGATGATTAAAGGCATATTAAATAGATTATGAATTATTTTAGAAATTATTAGTTTGGATTATTTTAATTTGAGGTGAATATGTTTAGGTTGTGAATGACGTTTCATATTTGATATCGTTGGCAATTGAGGTAAGATTTGGTGGAGTGTCTTTATAAATGGTTTGAAAGTATCAGTCTGGATTTAGTACTCTTTCAGTGATATTCTTGTTAAATTTGATTTGTTCGTTTTTGTCGACATTGAATTTCGTTATTATTTCACATAATTGTTTCTGTGAAATAAATATATTAGTTTTATTTTGGAGTTGATACATATGACTCGTATTTGTACTCTTTGAATTAGGTTATCATGTTTTAGTCTTATTTATTTTTGATAATTGTAAGCGGATACATATTCTTTACCTTCTTTTGAGACCTTGTGACTATAATCTGATTTGGTTCAACATGTATATATAGAAACCTTTTGTTGGTATTTTGTCGCGTGTGTTGTGACATGATATTTTGTTAGAATATATCGTAGGGTATACCTGAGCTATAACCACCTGTGGGGTACCACAGGCATGTCGTCTTGGCACGAGAGGCATGACACTTTCCGTGGCAGTGTGATTAGTCCACGGCGTCTCCATTTTGGGCTCCGGAGGAAGCGGGCCATTTGGTGTTTTGTTGTGGGAGGCGTATGGGTTAACCCTAGTTTTCTGTTCTGCGGATTGGTGATGTTGTGCCAAACACACTATCCGATTTGCATACATTTGGATTCAGCGGTCGATGTGTGATTTGCTGTGTGGCATTATTTTGGTTGACTGTGTGGCATCATTTGATTTGCCTGTGTGGCATTATTTTGGTTGCCTGTGTGGCATCATTCGATTTGCCTGTGTGGCATTAGTTTGACTTGCATGTGTGGCAAGATATATTTTTGAGCTCATTCGGTATGAAATAACTCCAGCCGTTTGTTTCAGCCTATTATTTTATTGGATTAGTTTTGTTGATTTTTGTTGATTCAAGTCATTGAGTTAGTTACTTGATTCGTTATTTCTTTATTCTCTTATTGGTTTTCGTCGATTATGTTAATTCATATATATTCCATTCGAGATCCTTGGATATTACATTTTCGTTAAATGCGTATTTGCAATTGAGGCTTATTCGGTATTTTGTCTCAACTATTTTTCGTATATATCGGTTGTATATCTTTTGTATATCTGTATCCGTCTTTGGGCAATTGGCTCATCTTGTGTTTTTCTTCGGCGAGGTTTGCGAGGGGGTGATTAGGGCTAGTGTGATGAGAGTTTTACCTTGACCGATTAGGTTGATTCAAATTTTAAATTTTGATTATTTTGACTCGGTTTAGAGAATTGTACTTATTACTTTATTGATGGATCACCACTATTATATTTTGAGGTTGTTAGTCTTTCTGCTTATTTATTTTGAGGTTTGTTGTGTTTTGCGCGTGACCTCCCTTTCCTTTTCGGGAAGAGGGTATTCTGAGAGATGGTATCGAGCTTAGGTTCTTTCTTGTAGAAAACCTATTTAGGTTTGACTTTGTGAGTTAATGGGTAAAGCACTTGGTAGGCGTGGGAGTTTGATTGATTTTGTTCTCTGTTTGGTTTGTCTTGATTTTGATGTAGTGTCATGCTCTTTTAGTTGTAGTTGATCCGAGAAAGGTGAGATAATTTGTTAAGATTATTATGGTTATGCGTTGGAGCAATAATATTAGTTAAAGATTATGATTAGATCATTAAGGAGAATAAAGTTATACCTTATACAGTTAATAAATGATCATATATGAGATCTGACTATGATGTGATTATTCTTATCAGCGAGAATTTGGTTTTAGAGATTTTTTTTTTTATAGTGCTTTTGGGTAATAATCTATTATGATCTTAGAATTAAGGATTTGATTTGGGTGATGATTTAGTTTTGTTAAGTTGTGGATAATTTGAGGTATGTGTATTGATGAGATAATATGATAAATGATTATGCAATTATGATATGAGCATTTGTATCAGTAAGTTTTGATATTGGAGAAATATTTGTTAAGAGTTATTTCAGGTAATTACAAATTATTATGATTTTGGAATTGAGGATTTTATTTGGGTTAGATTCTGATTTTTGTTAAGTTGTGAATAATTTGAGGTATGTGAATCAGTGGGATAATATGATAAAGTGAAAACTATTAAATCTGAGAGGATCCCTTATTATTTTGAGTTGTTGTAAAGATTGAGGTAATTAGATTAATCTTTTGGAGTAAATGAATTTTGCAATTATTTCTAGTAGAATATTGGAGTTATCTTATATGAAATTTTGAGTGATAGTATGAGGAGATCTTGGAATTTGTTGGGTGAGGTTTGCATTAAAGAGAATGATTGATTTATTGAATGATTAGATATCTGATGAAAGTGATGAATCTTTAAGAGATTTTGAAAGCTATAGTTTGCTTATTAGGATAGTAGAGTATATGATTTGGAGTTTGGTATGGTGATTAATTAAGAGATCTTAGTAGTAATATATTTTTGGTGTAATATTATTTGAGAATTAATTTGATTTGAGGTTATGATATTTTGAAACTCTTGAGGACTTAGTGAGAGTTGGTGATGTAATGTAAGTTGTTTTGTTTATCTGAGGCCCTTAGAGTATTGCATAAATTTATGTAAAATTAAATAAAAATAATTTGTTAAATCTTTGTCATCGTATGTGGAACATAAACATTTCTGAATTGAATATAATTTTAAATATTTTGGGCATTTGAATCGTATTTAGACGAAAAGAAAATTTTGTGTTTTCGAATTATGTTCCGAAGAGTACGTACGTTTGAAAGAATGAAACTCAAAGATATTAGCGACAGCCGCACCAATGGTGGATCATGTGATCTAATTTGATGCAACACGAACAACCTTACGAAGGCTTGACACGATAGCTGACGAATCTCTTACGAGTACATGAATAATTACGTGAATGGAGATGACTTATCGCGTTGATCGTTATAAGCGGTGACTACGTAAATAACTAAATTATTTTTGTAGCTTATTTGAATTCCGAGGACGGAATTATTTTTAAGGGGTGTAAAATGTAATAACCCATATTTTTTATTAATAATTAAATATTAATTGATTTCATCTTATATAATTGTATTTAAATTGGAAAATGTAAATGATTTTGTTTCCCTCTTTTCTTCCTTGTTTTATTTGGAAAAATTAAATTCTTTTAGTAGATAATTAAATAACTGATTAAATTAAATTGAGAAAGATAATTCCTTTTGTTAAAGTCTTGTGGTAAAATCATTGAATGGAAAGCTACTTGAGAGATAGAAGAAGAGTCTATTCGAAGCGGATGTATCGTGTCTATTGATAATTAAGTACGTTCATTCTTTTGATTAGGGGCGGAATCCTTTTTAAGGGTAGGTAATGTAATACAGAAAAAAAAATATTAAATAATAAAATTAATTTTATTTTAAAACATATTAATTGGACTTTGTCATTTATTTGGGTCAAATTAGTTATTTAATTTATGTGGGCTAATAAATATTAATAAATGATGGATAAATCAAATTGGTAAAATTGGGCTTTAAAACTAAGTGAGTCCTAATTTATAGTTGTGTAATTTTAAAATCCTATTAATAGTTGGAGACTTAATAAATATATTAACTAATAAAATTTATTTTTAAGTGAATAAATAAGTAAAACCTAAGTTTACCCATAATAAGTATGTGTGAAGAAAAAAAAAAAGCGGAGGCGGTGTGGCGGTAGCGAGGAGAGCAACAGTACTTGATTGCCATTCTTTTTCGGTGAGTAATTGTTATTTTCCTAGTTATAATCTGTAAGTTTAATCACATGATAGTGTGGTATATAATAATTGGATTGCAAAGGAAGTCACATATTCATATTGTGTGAATAATGAGATAAGCATGTCTTTATATGAATTATGAGTATTATAATGAGCAAAATATAAACTTAGATATGTTGCTTCTTATCAATCTGATTTTGGATGACAGTGGGGGCAGTGGGGTGATAAGTTAGTATACTAGCTTAATAAATAACTAATTATTATGTTATATTGAGAAATTGTACCGAAAGTTTTGTATATTAATTCAAATCGAATTCGTTTATTTGTTAAAAAAAAAAAAAAAAAAATTATTTAATAAAATTAATTAATATTATGTTAGTAATGGTTAGATTTGTAATAAAATTTTATTTTATTATTAGATCAAGCGGAGAGAATTTAACGAGTTATTCTTGGAATATAAATTTTGGAGTATTAAAAATTGATATAAGGCGATGATTAAAGGCATATTAAATAGATTATGAATTATTTTAGAAATTATTAGTTTGGATTATTTTAATTTGAGGTGAATATGTTTAGGTTGTGAATGACGTTTCATATTTGATATCGTTGGCAATTGAGGGTAAGATTTGGTGGAGTGTCTTTATAAATGGTTTGAAAGTATCGGTCTACGGATTAAAAGTACTCTTTCAGTGATATTCTTATTAAATTTGATTTGTTCGTTTTGTCATTGTCGAATTTCGTTATTATTTCACATAATTGTTTCTGTGAAATAAATATATTAGTTTTATTTTGGAGTTGATACATATGACTCGTATTTGTACTCTTTGAATTAGGTTATCATGTTTAGTCTTATTTATTTTTGATAATTGTAAATGTACATATTCTTTACCTTCTTTTTTGAGACCTTGTGACTATAATCGATTTGGTTCAACATATACATATAGAAACCTTTTGTTGGTATTTTGTCGCGTGTGTTGTGACATGATATTTTGTTAGAATATATATCGTAGGGTATACGAGCTTTATAACCACTGTGGGGGTACCACGAGTATGTGTCGTCTTGCACGAGAGGCATGACACTTTAAAATGGCGATGTGATTAGTCCATGGCGTCTCCATTTTGGGCTCCGGAGGAAGCGGGCCATTTGGTGTTTTGTTGTGGGGCGTATGGGTTAACCCTAGTTTTACATTTCTCTTGGATTGGTGATGTTGTGCCAAACACACTATCAGATTTGCATACATTTGGATTCAGCGGTCAATGTGTGATTTGCTGTGTGGCATTATTTTGGTTGCACATGTGGCATCATTTGATTTACTGTGTGGCATTATTTTTTACTGTGTGGCATCGTTTGCACTGTGTGGCATTAGTTTGACTTGCGTGTGTGGCGAGATATATTTTTGAGCTCATTCGATGTGTGAAATAACTCCGGTAGTTTGTTTTAGCCTATTATTTTATTGGATTAGTTTTGTTGGTTTTGTTGATTCAAGTCATTGAGTTAGTTACTTGATTCGTTATTTCTTTATTCTCTTATTGGTTTACGTCGATTATGTTAATTCATATATATTCCATTCGAGATCCTTGGATATTACATTTTCGTTAAATGCGTATTTGCACTTGAGGCTTGTTCAATATTTTGTCTCAACTATTTTCGTATATCAGTTGTATATCTTTTGTATATCTGTATCCGTACTGGGCAATTGGCTCATGCTGTGTTTTTCTTCCGGCAGGTTTGCAGGGGTGATTCAGGGCTAGTGTGATGAGAGTTTTACCTTCGACCAGTTAGGTTGATTCAAATTTTAAATTTTGATTATTTTGACTCAGTTTAGAGAATTGTACTTATTACTTTATTGATGGATCACCACTATATTTTGAGGTTGTTAGTGCTCTGCTTATTTATTTTGAAGTTTGTTGTATTTTGCACGTGACCTCCCTTTCCTTTTCGGTAAGGGGGTGTTACAGTGGTACCTGTATATTTAAAGGTCATTTACCTATCTCCACCGACTAAATACAGGACCACTAGAATAGTGACATTGCAAACGACACATAATTTTGTTTTAGCAGTCGCACAAAAATAAAATTGAAGAAGAATTATGAAGGTGTGCACTGTGCAACAATAATGTATATAGAGGATAAGCAAGACCACATTGTAAACAGGGGGTGATAGTAATTAAATATACCAACTGTGATATTGCCGTCAAGTCCCTGCCAATCAATTGTCCACCCGCCACACTGATATCCGATATTGTCAGCATGCTTTCCCACTACAAGTATTTTTGATGCCTTTTTAGGAAGGGGAAGCAAAGGGTAGTCTGCAGATTTGTCATTCTTTAGCAGCACAAGAGATTTCCTTACGGCTTCCCTGGCCAGTTCTCTATGCTCCTGTGTTCAGAATACAACAGTTTCATAAGCAGATGAAAGTGTGTATAATCATTTGGAGAAAAACTGGTCTAAAAGTACAGCGATTGAGAGAAAATATGAGTCTGACCTTACTTCCTAGGTACTTCGCCATGCTAAAATCAGCTAATGGGTTCTCAAATAGACCCATCACAAACTTCACCCGTAAAATCCTCTCCATTGCATCATCAATGCGGTTCATGGGAATAAATTTATTCTTCACCAGAAAGGATACACCATCAATGAATTCCGTATAGTTAAATGGTACAATGACCTGATACATGTCCACAGCAATTATTAGATAGTACAAGTTTCAACACTTCAACATTTTTCTTTTGCAGAAACGGTTGCTTCAAATTCAAAATTATTAAGGAAATGATCCAGAACTTCAAACACTGACCACGTCAATGCCGGCATTAATTCCAGCCTCAATGGAATGTGTGTAGTTTGCGTGAGGTGGATCAGTAATCCTGTCAAGACCTTTATAATCTGAGATGACAAATCCCTGGAGTAGGTATTAAGTAAAGATTTAAAACTTGATCTAAGCTGCTTCACTACAATGTGAAAGAGACAAAAACTAAGTTGAATCTTATTGAAGAACTTGATTTACTTTGAAGCGTAGAGTGTTTTTGAGAAAGCCAGTAATAAGATCACGATTAGCATGCATCTTAACTCCATTCAAGCTTGAATAGGAGACCATAACAGTAGTACACACCTTGATAATAGAGTCATAGTAGGCTCGCATATGGATGCTGAGCAACCCCTGCCTGCTTATCAAAGTATTGTTCTCGTTAATTCCCTTCGTAGTACCACCATCGCCCACAAAGTGCTTGGCACATGCCGCAACTTTATCCCTATGTAAAAATGAGTACCATAATTAGAGCATTAGATATTGTGGCAAATATGACTGATTTCCCCCAAACATTTTACATATTGATATGGTGATATTTCTTTATTAGTTGTCAAATATGACAGCCCTGACATCCAAATTAGCTGCAGTGAATATATGATGTTTGACTGTACTGGTGGGACTCTTGTCTGTTTATGTTTTCTAGGATTTGTTTCTTCATTGTTGTTCTTCTTTTCTTCCTATAATATGTGGAACAACAACACTAGGTTCTCAACCTATTCTAAATATTAAGTTCAGACCAGTATTTCACTTTTGAGAATTTGCCTAGTACAAAGTAGTAACTCATATCTAAGCCCTTACTTTCCAGCCACAAAAGGAAAACCCTTTTGAGACTTAGAAGGAATGTCCCCCTGTAATCCTGGTATGAACTCCGTCATCGCTCGTACAATTTTGGGATCCTCACTATAGCTTTCATAACAGCGGCCCCATCTTGGATCTCTACAAACCTGTTCATATATCCAATTAGAATAAGGAAAATATTAAACTCACAGTAGTTTTATGTGTTCTGCAATTTGTTTCTTCCATTGAATTAATTACCGCTATACAGGGTGCAAAAGTATAAGGAATGCCTGTGGCTCTGATTTCAAGAGCAGTGGCAGCTCCAATCTTCTTGACCAGTATAGGGTCTCTGCTCAATGTGGGGAAAACAACATTAGATATTAGACTATTTCATATTCAAATTGAAGCAATTGTGCATCTTTACTCCTATTCCTAGTCTGACTACAAGGTAAGCACAGTCATTTGGGAAGAGAAAGGTCCATGGCAGAGGGAGTTACGAAGTGGGTGGAAAAGCTATCAAAATATGAATAACACATTAATCAAACACATTCAAATTGAAATTACTTGCTAAAAGTCTGAAATCCATTGCTTGAAGTTAAGACAAACTATCATAATTTCATGTCACTCAAGTCAAGACAAATTGAAGTGAGAAAATTGAGCCAAATAGAAGTGGTATGTAGATCATCAGTATAAAAACCAACAATTATCCATGTTCAATATTGTTTAGAAAGTGAATATTGATGATTATTTCAATTTATGAACTTGCCTGGTAGCTCCTAAACCAATGTTGAAAGGAAAAATTGTTGCCTTATATACACTGTTGTGGCCATGAACAGCATCAATCCCATAAATCATGGGTATCCCAAGACGGGTTGATAGCGCACCCTTTTGAATTTCATTAACCATGTTGACCCAGGCCTCAGCAGATGCCTGTGCAGCCGGAACACTCCCTCCTTCACTCAACACACTCCCTATCAATAGCGGAAATACATACATGTATCATTAAATATAGTAGCACAAATATATTTCCTAAATAAAGCTGAAAATAACAATGGAGTTTTACCAATATAATAATTCTTCATGACCTCAGTTGAAGCCACTTTTCGTTCAATCTGTGTCATTTGGCCAATCTTTTCCTCTAAGGTCATCTGGCTCATCAGGTCCTTTATTCGAACATTTATTGGTTGTTTAGGATCCTTATATTTCATGTAATATGCTTGTGCAATGGCAGCCCAGCAACACATTACCATAATCCATATAAGAAATACACAAGTTCTAGCCATTTTATATCCCCCAAGTTACCTTCTGAGAGGGAAAATGGTACGACTGTTACAACAAAATTGCAGTCCCAACTTTCATGGCAACCCTTTAAATTATAGCATCCTACAGATGATTAACTAAACTGAATTAACAAAATAAGCACTTCAAAAAATGAAATTGGAGAAGAAAACACAAGAAAAAGATAAAAAAATTTAGAAAGAAAAAAAGCATAATTAAAATTATGATCTCATAAACCTGAATTCAAATATACATAATGAGATGAGACATTGGAAGAAAATTTTAATAGAAAATGGTAGAGAAATTAAACTTTCAACAATTAAGTCGCATGAAAGATCAGAAAAAGGAAAAGAAAATCAAGAAAGTTACTGTAGATATAACATATATATCACAGAACAAGAAGTGAAAATGTGGCTCAATTAACAATAGAATACCAACAATGATTAAAGGGTTTTTTTATTGATCGTCAAACAATTACACTATTTTACAACAGAATCTTACATTAATAAATCCGTACATACAGAACCAAGAAACAGAGGGAGCAGTAGAACTTACAATATATGTACCCAGAAACCCCACTACAGAGAGAGAGAGATTGTGTTTAGTTTTTGCGCGAATTTGGTAATTGGAGGTTTGGAAGTAGAGCATGGAGGAAGATAACTTGGTGGGGGTATTTGTAGATGATTTATTTGGAAGTTGGTAACCGTTTTTGATTTCTCCCTCCTATTTTGTTTTTCCATATATTTGTACATTTGTTAATTTCAAACCTTGTATCTTTCAATTTTTATACTAAACCACGTCTGATACTTTAATTATTAGTTTCGCTTATTTATATATATAAAAAAAATTAGAATAAAATTATGGACCTTAGATAAAACTTTTTTGTAATAGGCTATAGCAGCAAAATTTTGCATGCAAGGATAAAAATAAAAAAATAAAAAATATTTTTGGTATAATGTCTCACATGCAACAAATTTCCAGAATATTCATTCGAAGCTCCCAGTTTTTATTTTAACCATGTTCAACTTTTAATTTAAGTAATGCTACACCAACGAAATAATTCAACAGAAAATTTACCCAATGAGCTACTTAGAGCACTCCCTCCCTATTTGGTCAGCCCTCCCACCTCAAACATGAAAGAAAAGGGAAAGGTATAACCCTTGTGTTAGATAGATAGTATGTTTAAATCATCGGTCGGTGTAGTCAGCTGTTTTTAGTAATAAAATATGTTTAGACAGCTAAAGAAGAAAGAACTGAGAACACCACACGACTAATATTTCTATCTCTGACTTGTCTTATGATCATATATGAAAGGTTCGGCCGAGTCAATATTGGTTTTGTAGGCCATTTCCCGGTTTCATACAATATTTTATTTTCTAGCTGGCCAATCTTTGATTCTCTCCCACATACTGATGCTGCCTGCCTGCCTGCCTGCCGATACATGAAGGTGGAACATTTTCCACACGCCTTACGGTTTCTCTTGAAAAAGTGTAAAGCACGTCTTGTTGCAAAAGGCTTCTTCACTCAAGTCCCCAACTTGACTTTTATGTAACCGTATAGTCACATAAATTATTGAGCAATTTATGTTAAGAATGCCTGGATTGATGTTTATATGGCTCTACCTCGACGCAATTTCTGGTATTTTAGCAATCATGTGCTTTTTTTGTTAAGTCTCAAGTTTTAGCACATGTTTTCTTTATAATTCTGCCTATGGTTGAAACTATGCCAATATTTCACTAGAAATTATGCGCAATGCATAACAGGATGTACACATAACAATACCAAGAGTTTTAGCCTTTGGTTTTGTATTTAGGCTTACCTAATTTCCGACCAAACTTAGGATATCATAAACTGTTTATAGTGTAAATTCTAGCAAAAGGAACCGGATAGTATAACATCTATCTAGGTGGCCTTGATAGGTTATGTTGTGAAGCCAAATCCAAATGGGAATAGTGGATCATAATGGGGATCCCCTACATTCATTGGAAGCTGATCAACGGTCTTAAACCAAGTATGTGGAAGCTTGCCTGTGAAATCGTAGTCGCCAAACAGAACATCTGCAACACCTTGTCCTTCGGTTCCTGGAAGCCAAGCAGCTATGAGGGCGTCCATGGTGTCAAGATATGGTTGAATCACAACAGGACGGCCAGAGATAAGGATAACAACACATTTCACGGAGCCACATACATTTGTGATAATGCTTGGGCCAGGTTCTGGAATTGTTAAATTCAAACTGTCTCCATACGTCTCTGCATATGGGGCCTCTCCCACTACTACAATGGCATATGAGAATTTGTTAGACTCGAACAAGTCAGCATCAGGATTCTCTTGATACACAACTTTAGTCTCAGTGTCAACTGTTCTTTCTATGGCATTGAGGATTGTTGTCCCTGTACATGAAAAGGTCATTTAGGAATTACATACCAATGCAGGTGAAAATGACCAAGAGCTCACAATCACAAAGTCGAGGAGTAATTAGGGGATGATAGTAAATGTACCAACTGTGATATTGCCATCAAGTCCCTGCCAATCAATTGTCCACCCGCCACACTGATATCCGATGTTGTCAGCATGCTTTCCTACTACAAGTATTTTTGATGCCTTTTTAGGAAGGGGTAGCAAAGGCTGGTCTGCGGATTTGCCATTCTTCAGCAGCACAAGAGATTTCCTTACGGCTTCCCTGGCCAGTTCTCTATGCTCCTGTTTCCAAAATACAACATTTTCATAAGCAGGCTTATGCAAATTCTAACCATCTGGTGGAAAGGAGGTCGTGCAATTTAGAAAATTATGATAACACTGACCTTACTTCCTAGGTACTTGGCCATGCTAAGATCAGCCAATGGGTTCTCAAATAGACCCATCACAAACTTTACCCGTAAGATCCTCTTTACTGCATCATCAATGCGGGTCATGGGAATAAACTTATTCTTCACCAGGAAGGATAGGTCATGGATGAATTCCTTATACTTTATTGGTACCATGACCTACAACATGCTCACAACAACTAGCTGAATATTCAGTTAAAATCTTACATATTGAACAGAAAAGGCAGAAATACAAAAACTGACCATGTCAATGCCGGCATTAATTCCAGTCTCAATGGAATATGTGTAATTGGCATGAGGAGGTGTAGTTATCCTGTCAAGGCCTGCATAATCTGAGATGACGAATCCCTGGAGTAGTTTTTAAGTAAAGATTTAAAACTTGATGTTAGATAGATGCTTCATTTTAGTATGAAACACACAGAAACCAAGTTGAGTCTTGACTTACTCTGAAGCGTAGGGTGTTTTTAAGAAAATCAGTTATAAGATCACGATTAGCATGCATCTTTACTCCATTCCAGCTCGAATAGGAGACCATGACAGTTGCCACACCCTTTATGATGGAGTCGTAGTAGGCTGGCATATGGATGCTGAGCAGTCCGTGCCTGCTTATCAGGGTATTGTTCTCGTTAAGGCCTTTGGTAGTTCCACCATCGCCCACATAATGCTTGGCACATGCAGCAATTTTATCCCTATGCAAAAATTGTACCATAATTGACTGAGATTCAGGGGTGAAGTGAAGAAGACAAATCCAATTATAGATAAAGATCAACCTAAGTTAAAACTAGTGTATATATATATATGTACTGCTGCAAAAAAGACCATGTATTTTTGTCAAGTTTTTGTTTCTTCGTTCTTTGTCAATAATGAGTGGAAATTTGATTCTCAACCTAGCAAGCAAGAAATTCTAAACATTAGGTTCTCACTAATATGCCCCTTTAGAGAATTTTCGTATGCACAGTGTGGTGACTGATATCTAAGCCCTTACTTTCCAGAAACAAAGGGAACACCCTTTAGAGAATTAGCAGGAATGTCTCCCTGTAATCCTGGAATGACCTCAGTCATTGCTCGAACAATCTTGGGATCTTCGCTATAGCTTTCGTAACAGCGACCCCATCTTGGATCTCTACAAACCTGTCCATACAGTTAGTTAGTGTATGGAAATAAACTCACAATAGTTTTGTTAATTAGTTCAAAAGGTTGTTTCTTTCTATATATTGAATTAGTTACCGCGATACAAGGTGCAAAAGCATAAGAAATGCCGGTGGCCCTGACTTCAAGAGCAGTTGCAGCTCCAATCTTCTTGACCAGTATAGGGTCCCTGCTCAATGTGAAAAGAGTTCATTACATATCAGCCTACTTCATCAGATTCAAATTCTTGAATCCAATACGATAGAGGAGAAAAAGAAGAACCTTAATCAAATCTATATCAATACTCGTGCTTTCCTTTAGGCATTTAAGCCACCTTATGGAAAACCATCTACTTACCTGGTGGCTCCTAAACCAATGTTGTGAGGAAAAATTGTTGCCTTATACACAGTGTTGTGGCCATGAACAGCATCAATCCCATAAATCATGGGTATCCCAAGACGGGTTGAAAGCGAACCCTTTTGGATTTTATTCACCATATTGACCCATGTCTCAGGAGATGCCCGTGGAGCCGGAACACTCCCTCCTTCGCTCAACACACTCCCTGACAAGACCAGAAATATATGCATGTATCATAAAACAAATTACATAATAATAATAATGTCGGTGTTTAACATTTACCAATAAAATACTTGTTCATGGCCTCGGGTGATGCCAGAGTTCGTTCAATCTGAGTCATTTGGCCTATCTTTTCCTCCAAACTCATCTTGCTCATTAGGTCTTCAATTCGAACACCTAGTGGCTGTTTTGGATCCTTATATTTCATGTACTCTGCTTGTGCAATGGCAGCACAGCAACACGTAACCAGAATCACTACGAGAATTACACGAGTTGTTGCCATTTTCTGTCCACCAAATTAATTGCCTTCATAGAGGGATATTACTATCAAATGATTATTTATCAAGAAATTAACTAATGATTGAAAATTGGGTAATAAGAAACAAGAGACCAGGAATATTGAACAAGAACTAATGATCTCATAAATCAGAATTGAATTAATACGTGTGTGAAATTTATCTAAAATAGAAAAAGGCAAAATAATTATATATATAAAATTTCAACAAATGAGTCGCACAGTGACACGAGATTGCTATACACCAACACGAGACTAACAAAGAAAAGAATTACAGAAAAAACAGGTTTGAATTAACTATTAGTTGCTGATCATCAATATTGTTCTGGAATTAAACTTAAAGAAGTACATTGCAGTAGAAATTAATTAGAATGGAGAGAGTTATATATGGAAGTACTTACAGATATTCAACCGTACGTTGCCAACAAGGGACAAATATTATGGTTAGTGGTGAATGTACATTTGGCTGAATGGGGATTTGGAATATATATATATATATATATATATATATATATATATATATATATGGAAGAGATAGAGGTCTGTAGAGATAGATAGATGCATGGTATTTATATCCAACCACTAGTACTAGCTACCGACTTACATACTGCACTAGTCTTTCTTCAATAAGAGATGAATAATAGTAGTACAATATTTCGTCAATTATTTTTAGTTTGCAAAAAACAAAATACACAGTACATCTTATTATCCTGACATAACTATTAAACTGATAAATTATTATTCTAATTAGGCCCAAACATGTAACAAAAATACATCGATAATATTAGCAAATTTTGTAAATAAAAGACGGAATGAAGAGAGTAAGAAGTTCAAATTATACGCTTAGCTTCGCTCTCCATTTTGACTTGTTAAATTCAGTTCTGAAATTTAAAAGTGATCTGTCAAGATCTTCCATTTGTTAACAAACAAAAGAAGAGTCAATATATATATATATATATATATATATATATATATATATATATATATATATATATATATATATATATTCTCTTAAATAATATTCGCTTAAATAAGCATATTTCTTTTATCGAAAGCGAAGCGTAGTTTTGGAGGAATGGCGGTGGTATTTTTGTAAATACAATGCCACCGCCAGATTTACTTAAAAATGTCATGGCGTCCTCCTCCAAAACTACGTCGCTTTTGATAAAAAGTCTTATTTAAAGCAATCTTATTTAAAGAAAAGTCTTCTTGATCTCGTATATATATATATATATATATATATATATATATATATATATATATATATATATATATATATATATATATATGGGTAGCTAATTATCGTATTAGTTGTCTGAACATTGCAATAATTAACACCACCACCCTCCCTCCCCCCCAAAAAAAAAAATAAATATTGTAAGCTGCATGTTTTGTCATGAAACGGTTTAGTCAATATAATTTCTTTGGGTTTCAGTTTTTTTTTTCTCTTGGTGGATCGTACGTACGATATTATTGTCTCTTCAATATATGTATGCTGCCAATACAAAGAGTTTTGATGGTATTAATTTATTAAAGTAGTGCTATTTTTTGGGTAGCTCGTTTGGCTATATATATATATATATATATATATATATATATATATATATATGAAGAGGCGATTCAAGTGAATAACGTTAGATATTGTCTCTATTTCAACTATTGCCTTCATCCAGTAGTCAAAATTGGAGTTAATGCATTTGAGATGAGAATGCCTTATTAGAGGAGTAGCGGCCGACAAATTCTTCTTTTTTACGGCCGCTACTCCTCTAATGACCAATCAAACGACGATGTTTTATTTGGTCGCTAGAGTGAGCGGCCTGCCAAAAAAAAATTTGGCTTAATGCTTAATTATTCTAATTATTCTCGTAAAATAAAATAAAATAATAAATAATTATAAGGATAATCGGTAATTATCTTTATACTTATCCTTATACTTATTAACAAAATAAGTATGTATAAGAATAATGAGTGATTATTGTTTTATGATTTTTAATTATAAATAGAAAATAGTGATTGAGTTTATATATTTGGTAGGAATATAATATAAATTCAATCACTATTTTCTATTTATAATTAAAAATCATGAGATGATAATCGATAATTATCCTTATACATAGAAAATAAAGATTGAATTATTACTGATTATCATCTTATGATTTTTAATTATAAATAGAAAATAGTGATTGAATTTATATTATATTCCTACTCAAATATATAAACTCAATCACTATTTTCTATTTATAATTAAAAATCATAAAACAATAATCAGTCATTATTCTTATACATACTTATTTTGTTAATAAGTATAAGGATAAGTATAAAGATAATTACTGATTATCCTTATAATTATTTATTATTTTATTTTATTTTACGAGAATAATTAGGATAATCAGTAATTAAGCCAAATTTCTTTTTTGTTGGCCGCTACTCCCTCTAGCGGCTGGGCGCTCATCTCAGCCACTAACTCCAATTTTGGACGGCTGGATGAGCGTTAGTTGAAATAGGGACAATATCTAACGTTGTCCACGGATCAGTTCCCATATATATATATATATATTTGTATTTGTATTTTATTCATAATCTAAATCAATTTGCAAACCTAGCATCTAGCATCAAGAGTTTATAATTAGGAAATAAGGTGCACATATATATATATATATAGACAAATAATTACAATGTTATTAACTAACTAGGGTTAATTACTTTGTGTTTGGATCATTAATGTCCTAGACTACTATATATGCATTTCTTTTGTTGAAAATGTATGAGAATAAATAAAGCATGTCTAGTAATTTTGCTAGCTTGTTTGTTACATTATATAAGTCTTCCTAGCTCTCTATATACTATACTACTACGTATACATATAGATATATACCTACTTTCTTTAGCAATAGCATATATCTTCTCTTCTTTTTGAGCAAACAATACTATATATCAAGAATGTACGTAGTTTATGGAGAACACGATACTAATACATATATCACAAAAGTGTGGTTGTGATTATCCCAAATCAATAAAATAAAATGATGATAACAATTAATGAAATTGGTAAAATAACACAACTATCCTTATTATAATACTTGAGATGTACGTTTTCTATGTCAATTTTATCAATTTGCTTACCCTATCCAATTTATTCTCCTCTCTCTGGAATCTGGATGGATTCAATGTAAATTTTGTAACGACGACTTTATTGATGAAATTATATATATCAGCCTCAGCCAGTCGATGAAAAGTTCACGTTACTTTTTATGCAATAATCATATATATTTACATATTTAGATACCATCACAATATATAGTAAAAGTAAACATTAATTGGCAAACGTACAAGCCAGCATAGCATTCTGTAAGGATTGTTTTTTTATGGGAATTAATGGACTTGGGTCAAATATATCTACTCTTTCCGTGGCTAAACTTGTTATGTTTGGATCGAAGGAATAGAATGGAAAAAGGAAAAATTCATTTTATTTTAGTTGGAATGAGTTATTTTATACTCTTCCTCCCTAAAGAATAAAATTCATAAATTTAATTGGGAGGAATAAAAACCATTTTAATCGCAACCAAACACAATTTTTTACATTTAATAGGAATGAGTCATTCCATTCTCATCTTTATTACCTCAATCCAAACGCAACATTAATGTTTAGTTTTATATTTTATTTTTGGAAGTCTAAGTCATTCCTTACTATCTTCAATAGAATAAAATTTATAAATTTGGGAGAAATAAAAATGATTCATTTTATTAGAATATATAGAACAACTAAATATAATATTTTTTTATTTCATAAAAATAAATCATTCTATTCTCACATTCATTCATGAAACCAAATTTATTATAAAGGTTACAGACCTAAACCATCATACTAAAACTAAAATGAATTCATTGGCTTTAAACTTCAATTATGTTTTTGTTAAATGCTCATTTGTATTAATGAATATATAGAAGATGGCTTTGGTGTTATCATATTAATTAATTTAAATATTTCGTTCTTCCACAAACATATTAAATTCTATACATCTTTGTATATATATCTTTGGATATGTACGTACAAAATTTCCAGCTGCAATCGATCGAATAATAAGATTCTCATTGATAAAAGTGTAGCTGCTGCACGTGCTCATATATGCACACCACAAGAATCTGATCAGCTAAAATACATAAGGAGAGATTCTAGGGCGACCGGTCGTCTTTACTCACCAGTCTAGCGACCTCCTGCTCCTCTCATTTTTTTTCTCTCAAAACACTAAATTTATTCTATGCAATTCTATTTTTTTACGTGTATTTAAATTAATAATTTGAGTTAAAAAAATATTATTAATTTTTTGAGTCAAAAAAATAAAAATAAAAATAAAAAGGAGGGGGTGATCGCCAGACCGGTCAGTAAAAACCGATCACCCTAGAATTTTTCATATATAAAAAGTACTATATATATATGTATTTGGGTCGTATTCAGCATCCATGCATGCACTTCTGGAGATTTCTCCTTGATAATCTTAATACTATTTTCATTTCATAATAATAGTTGTTTTAGTTTCATATATATGAATTAAGAAAGTCATTTAATACTATTATTTAATAATTAAAATTTATATGAAGTTTCATCAGTATATATCACTTTATGGAAAGTTGAAAACTACTACTCCCTCCGTCCCATAGTTATATGCTGATTTTTTATTTTGAGATGTCCCAATATATAGGCTACTTACTATTTATAAAATTTAATTAGTTCATTATTTTACTTTTATGCCCTTATAATAAATATTCAACCATTACTCTTTTTTTGAAGAAACAACATTTAATGTTATTATTTTTATCACCACATTTAATGTTGTTGTATTTTCTTTAGTTAAAATTCTATAGTTATGGACTTTAATGGTCAGTACACGTCAATCAATGAAGTTGAGAGTTCCAATGTGATAAGTAAGGAATAATTAACTTATTCATTAATTCCATATTAAGGGGTATATGTGAAAAATTTATATTAAAAATTGCCACTTAAATTGATTTTCTTAAACTATGTGCCAAAAGAAATCATCCTATAACTATGGGACGGAGGGAGTAATTAATACAAATGGGAAAATTTCTTAGAATAATGAGAAAAGTTAAGGGTAATATAGGAAAGTAAATAATTTATTCTCCTAGAAAGTTGTAAACGATAAATAAATTGTAACAAATTTTTTCTTCTAAAAAGATAATTATTATGGAATGGATGTAGTGTATATATATAGAGAGAGAGAGAGAGAAAGGATCAAGAGCATACTCTTTATCCAACATCCTTGCATTATACCCCTTTTAGCGACGGAATGGATTTACGAGTTGATGCTGTCATTATATGTTGTTCGTTACTAAAAAATTAAGACGACGATTTATATATATGATGATTGATTTAAATCACGTCAGTCTTGCATCGCTAAAGAGAGTATACAAAGTATATTAGATAAATGATAAACTTAATATCCGAACTGTATATATATATATATTAAGATTAATTACTTAATATTTGCTTAGAACTAGATGGAACTTATGAACTTGCAGAGTAAAAAGATCTTAACTAGACCTTAGTTATTGTTTTGTGCTCCCTCCCTTACTTTTTAAATGTTGTTTAAGAGAAGTATTTTTGTCTATTAATATTTGTCATTTGTTAATTTTAATTAAGCATTAATTATTAGTTTTCAATATTATTCAAAATATTAAATATAACTTTAGTTCTCTCACTATTCTCTGTTCAATAAATAACACCCTCTTTTTTTAATACAAGAACTAGTATATAGACAATTAACATTATATTTAATGTTATACAATCATTTCTTAAATACTTGTACATAACTTTAAAACGACACCTATTAAGAGATAAAAGGAGTAACAAAAGTTATAGGAGTAAGTACTTTTCAAGCAATTATAACCATATTTATGCATCAAGTCACTTCTTTTTATTGCAACATTGTTATATAAAAATTACTCATTATAAATATAATTTTCTTAAATTTTCAGTAAAAAGGTGTGGAAATATTTAAGCATGTACAAAGTACTCATAATGGATTAAAAGTGGTTATTTTAATTTGTATTGTAACTCAAATGTACGTACATTAATGCTCTTGAAATTAAACTTAACATAAGTATATATGAAATAATGTTACGTTATATATGGAGACATATTATATGACATAATTACAAGTATATACTACAAATTAATGAATTTCAAAAAAACAATATTAATAATATTTCAATTATAATATTAATAAACTTAATAATTAATACTCTATATATGAATGAGAATATGATCACAAGAACAACTAATTAACCTCACGACTAAAAAGAAAGAAAAGTACCTCAAAATAGTGATAAAATAAGAATTCACAGTGGTGAAAACAGAATCTGTGGGTGCCAAAAAATCTCAGTCTCAATCATAAAACTATGAGCTCGTTGACTTGGTCTATAGAGTAAAGATACATATATATATATAACAGCTTGCAGTAAATTTTAAATAATATGTAAAATTTGAAACAGTCGTTTAAGTAATATAATCAGATCCAATTAAGTAATGCACGATGCATAACCTGCAGGGTTGAATGAGGGAGACAGAGAGAGAATATATATATAGTAACATCGTTCTTTAAAGATTTATATATCATTTACAGAATAAAAGAATGAACTAAAAACCTAGTTAAAATACAGTTACGTATATATATATATATATATATATATATATATATATATACTATTCGGATAAAACAGATAAACTAATTAAAAAGCTAGCTAGATAAGGGTGTGAACGGTAAGGGGATCATATTCATATATAACTAAAGAAAAAGTTAAGAAAAAAAATAATACAACATGAGTGGCATCTATATATACTTGCAATTAAAGTTGATGATCAAGATCCTGAATATATTGCATACCTGTAGTTCTTTGGTTACAAGTAGTTTGTCAAGTACAATTACCACAGAAAAGGTTGGTGTGAGGAATGAAGCCTGGTCCGAGATCAATATACCCATAAATATGTATGTGTGTATATATATATATATACATACATACTTCGCCGACGACCATTTTTGATATCATAAAATTAAACACCAGATCAAGAAGAGATCTATATGTATATATATGAACTAGCAAAATAAGTAATGGAAAGATATTGGATCTTGGATCAAACTTCATTCCAAACACCCCCTTTTCCTTTCTTCAAGAAACTCTCTCTGCATCTCATGATTCAACAATCAAAACCTAGCTAGCTAGCTATATATATATATATACATATTAACCTACAATATTAATGAAATAAGGCTGCAAGCTACCAGTACTCAAGTTCCCAATAATCTTCCACCAAGTGATATATGTGTGTATATATATATATAATACAAACATAAAATAGTGGGGAGAGAAAAAGATAGAGAGAGAGAGAGAAAGATACTAGAACTAGAGTCCATACATAACATAACAGAAAGAAAAACAACAAAGATATAATAAGACTGACTGACTACATACATACATGTGGAAAGGTAGCATATATGCATGATCATATCATGGACTCATATCATAGACAGGACTGGAGACAGGTCATACAGGTAATGGCAAAATATATAAAGTAAGTAACAGGCATAGTGGGTACTGTACATTGGAAGGATGGTCTTATTTTGTAGTACTGATTTTCATATATTAAAGGCAACTACCGACTTATTTTAATTGATCAACTTATTAGGTTAATTTTTATGACTCGTATGTGACGCTTCCAAAATTAGGTATATATTATTTATCTTGGGTCGCCAGATATATGATATAAAATTCAAATACAATTTACTAATACAACTGTCGTGTACAATACGACAAAATATAACTGTGAGTTTGAATACAATTATTGTCTACTAGAGATTATACAAACTCAAAAGGAGTCCTCATTACAATTATTAACACACTATTTCACAGAATAGTGAGGACTACTAATGCTATCCTCTGGATCGTCACTCCGCTTCTCGACTAGTCCCTCGCTTATGTTCTCATTTCGAAGAGAACGTTGAAAGAAAGGGTGAGCTCAACTAGCCCAAAGAAGAAATATTATGACTAAGATAATGCAGAATAAATTATCGTTAGCCTTCAACAAATGTTAAACCGATAAAATATAACAACATCAAGTTTAAGCTGCGATTGGATCAAGCAATCCATTAAAAGAGTCAAGTAGAGAATAGAATCTACTATCTTTTATGATTTAAAAAGTTTTTCATCACTTTTATCACGAGACTCAAATTTTAATAAATAATCCACATCATCCCCGCACTACGGCCGAGGATATTCATTAGAGTCACGACCACAAATTCCATGCACCACGGGCCAAGGATATTTGTGTATTCATCAATGGTCGTGATCATGCCAACAACTGGCCCATCAATGCACTACACAGCCAACGAGAACTTTTACCACATCATTTTGTAACATTACTACCATGATTACAATCAATAATCCTCGGTCATAATCATACCAAGTCCATCTATGCACCACTGAGCCACAGATGACTTTCAACAAAATATAAACATGAGAATGATGACAATGATATAAGAATTCAATAAAACAAGTTCAAGAATTATTTTATCCAGAATTATTAACGTCCAAATTGTCAACATGACATTTGTTTTAGAGAGTAAAATTCAAGAATGATCGGAAGAATATTTCCATGAAAAGATCTATGGATGAAGCGTAAATATCAAGGATATTCTACTAATTTCATGGAGTATATAAGTCAAAACTTTAACCAACTAAGTATAATAAAGAATGGAATAACAAAAGAAATCATCACGCATGCGATATCAGATATGAGCAAGGTTATTCCAACGAGAATAATAATAACGGAACCAGTCGAGGCAAAATTTTGCACCAAGCGGGATGTTCCAATGAGAATAATAAAGAGGCGGAACCAGTCCGGTGTAAAACACATGCATGAGGATGTTCCAACGAGAATAATAGAAGAATGTCACCAAGTATAGGGTGAAGCCATGATACTAAAAGTTATTCCAACATAATAATAAGAAATGAAATAACAACCAGCTTTTTCTTCATGAATAAGAAAGAATAACACCCACTTACCAGTAAAAAGAAACTAAATATAAAAGTAGCAAAATACTTTTCTTCTATCTCTATAGTCTCTCTATATACTCTCTCTACAGAGTTCAATTGAATTAAGTAAGAAAATAATGAAGGAATGAGCTTCTATTTATATGAAAATGGAATGCATAGTAACTAATTCATGAACGGTCCAGATTGATTTACTTTAATCTGACGGTCCATATTTAAAGCAAAATCTTTTAAATAAAATATAATATATTTTATTTATAATCTAATAAAACAAATAAATTTAAAAAAGATTTTACTATGCAAATACTATGCGAGCATTATGCAAATACTATGCATAATAAAATATAATATATTCTAATTATTGTCTAATAAAATAGATAACTTTATAAAAGTATTACATTTTTATATAAAAGATTTTACTATGCAAAACACTATGCACACTTTATGCAACACTATACATAATAGAATATAATATATTATATTTATAGAATAACTTTATAAAAGTATTACATTTTTATATAAAAGATTTTTGTATTATTACATTAATAATACCAATAAAATAAAAGCGAGTCACTTATCACATAAGCATCAATCACAGGTGTACTCTACTTATGCAACCACGTATTCATTGTACTTTTACTACCGAAAGTAGTTCAACAAGTATTAATGGTAAAACTTCCGTCGTTATTTTCATAAAGTATTTTTGTCGTTTTTCTCAATACGATAATAATTACATTAATGGGGTCCACCAATGATTGTGCCATCGCATGAATATTTCTGTTTAAAATGAATATTCCCAGAACCAATCGAATATTATATGACAACTTGCATACTTTGAAAAATTTATAAATATTACACAACTATAACATTATATTAAATTCATTCCATAATATTCAAAAATGATAATTATAGAAAATTCATTTTTATTCAAAAGTTGGGGTCTTACTGACCTCCCTTCTTAAGAAATTTCGCCCTCGAAATTAGGGTGCGATACTGGTATGTCGAAGAGGTAAGGATACCTTGATTTCATTTTGATTCTAACTCTCAAGTCATTTCCTCAACATCGTGGTTTCTCCACAAAACTTTGACTTGAGGTATAACCTTGGTGCGTAGAATATGTTCCTTCTTATCCAAGATTTGAATAGGAACCTCTTCATACGTCAAATCTTCCGCTCTTTCGTCCGGTTTTAACTCAATAATGTGGTTCGGGTCTTCCACATATTTACGTAGCATGGATATGTGAAAAACGTTATGAACACGAGACATACTTGGCAGAAAGCGAGTCTATAGGCCACGCCCTACTCGATCGAGGATTAAAATGGGTAGATGAATCGAGGATTGAGTTTTCCTCTCTTTCCAAATCTCGTAACTCCTTTCCATGGAGCAACACGTAACAACACATGATCTCATATATCGAATTCCACGTCCTTTCGATGAAGATCAAGATAACTCTTTTGTCGATCTTGTGAGATTTTTATACGTCACGGATCGTTTGAATCTTTTCCGTAGTCATACGTACTCAACTCCGGTCCCAACAACGTTGCTTCACCCACCTCATCCCAAACATATCGGAGAGCGACACTTTCTTCCATACAATGCCTCGAATGGAGCCATGCCGATACTAACTTGATAATTTGTTGTTGTAGGAAAACTACACCAATGGTAAGAACTTGTCTCAACTTCCTTTGAAATCAAGGACACACGAGTCTTAATAGATCTTCAAGAGTTTGAATAGTCCTCTCGGTCGTGTCGTCCATCCGAGGATGATATGCCGAGCTAAATCGTAAATCTGTGCTCATAGCTTTTTACAAACTAACCCAAAATCGCTGAAGTGAATCTTGGGTCTCCATCGTAAACTATGGATCTTTGGCATACCATGCAATCTTACAACCTCGTTTATGTACATACTGAGCAAGGCGTTCAAGTGTATAAGTTTCTCGTTATCGGTAAGAAATGAGCGAGACTTGGTCAATCTATCAACAATGACCCAAATCGCATCTATGCCTTGAGAAAGACCAGTAACGAAATCCATGGTAATGTGCTCCCACTTCCATTCTAGAATTTCAAGTGGTTGCAATGGACATTTTGGTACTTGATGCTCCGTCTTGACTCGTTGACACGTTAGACACCTTGAGATAAACAAATACTTATCTCTCTTCATATATGCCCCACCAAAATGTATGTCGAAGATCATGATACATTTTGGTACTCCGAGATGGATTTGAAAGCGGTGTGTTGTGCGCTCCATCATGATTTTATACTTTAAATCAGGGTCGTTAGGAACACAAAGTCTGGATTTGACTCGAAGTATTCCTTCTTCATCGATTCTTGCTTCCGGCATCACACCTTCTTGTACTTTCTTCCTCATACGCATCAGCTCCGGATCTGTAACTTGAGCAGCTTTAATTTTATCAATTAAAGTCGGTTCTACTCGTATATTCGCCATCATCACGTGGGTTCTTGGAGTCTTTAACTCTATCTCCATCCTTTGCAAGTCATACAAAATGGGCCTTTGCGTTGACAATATTACTCGCACCCGATATGATCTTCTACTCAACGCGCCAACTACCACGTTCGCTTTTCGGGATGGTATTGGATGGTATGATCATAATCTTTCAATGATTCAAGCCAATGTCGTTGTCACATGTTGAGTTCCTTTTGAGTGAAGAAATATTTGAGGCTTTTATGATCCGTAAAGATCTCCACTTTCTCCCCATACAAGTAATGCCTCCAAATTTTAAGTGTAAGACAATAAATTTGCTAACTCTAGGTCATGAGTAGGATAATTTCTCTCATATTCTTTGAGTTGTCGTGAGGCATAGGCTATGACTTTCCCATATTGCATGAGAACACATCCTAACCCTTTACCCGAAGCATCTTTGAGATGACAAATCCTCCGAACCGGATGGTATTTTTGAGCAGTCTTTGAAATGAGTCTCCTCTTGAGTTCTTGAAAACTCTTCTCACATTCCTCGCTCCAATAGAACTTTTTATCTTTTCGAGTCGTTGAAATTTAGTGGAGTAGCGATTCGAGAAAACCCTTCTACGAATCTCCGATAATAACCACCAATTCTAGAAAGCTACGTATTTTGATCATCGATTTAGGTTGCTCACTTTGAATAACTTCAATCTTTCTTTGGTCAATGGATATTCCATGACTTGATACCATGTGCCCAAGGAATGCTACTTCATCAAGCCGAACTCGCATTTCTTCAACTTGGCATAAAGCTTGTATTCACGAAGCTTTTGGAGTATCGACCCTCAAGTGTTCTCATGATCTTCACGGATTTTGGAATAAATAAGGATGTCATCAATAAAGGCGACCATAAAGTGATCCAAATATTCCTTGAATACTTTGGTTCATCATATCCATGAAGGCAAGCGGCGGAGCATTAGTCAATCCAAAGGACATGACTATTTAATTCATAATGCCCGCATGGGGAGTTCTAAAAGCCGTCTTTGGAATGTCATTGGTTCTAATCTTCAATTGGTGATATCCGTAAGCGAAGATCAATCTTTGAAAAAATTTGGCTCCTGAATTGGTCAAACAAGTCATCAATACGTGGCAATGGATACCTATTTTTGATGGTGACATGATTCAACTCCCGATAATCAATACAAAGTCGCATACTCCCATCTTTCTTCTTCACGAATAGAACAGGAGCACCCCAAGGAGAAGTACTAGGACGAATAAAGCCAATGTCTAACAATTCCTGCAGTTGAGTCTTTAACTCCTGAAGTTCAATAGGAGCCATTCGATATGGGGCTTTGGAAATGGGTTTTGTACCGGGTTCAAGGTCGATACAAAATTCAATTTCACGCTTCTGGGGGGTAGGCCAGGAAGTTCTTGGGGAATACGTCAGAAATTCATTAACAATAGAAATATTATTCAAAACTGACGTATTTTTATTTAGATCGTGACATGGACTAAGAAAGCTTGACATCCGTTTTTCAATAAACGAATAGCTTTATGGCTTGAGATGACAGTGATTGATTTTAATGGTTTGGTTGCTTGAATTCGCATAATAGGTCGATTAGGAATATGAAAGCTAACAACCTTACGAAAACAATCAATTTTTGCATGATGAGTAGTTAACCAATCAATCCCTAGAATTACATCAAATGCAAGTATTTTTAATGCAATAAGATCGACAGTAATAATGTGGGTACCAACTTGAACCAAACAAGACTTATAAACCGTGGATGTAATGAAGGTTTCTCCCAACGGAGTTTCCACAGATAAGTCAAAGTCTAATTTCTCCGGAGTCAAATTTAATCGTTGAGCGCAAGTAGGAGAAATAAAAGAATGGGTATAACCGATATCAAATAAAGTGTAGACTTCGCTAGAGTTTATGATAAGCTTACCCGTGATGACCTCATGCGGGTTCTTTACTTTCTGGGAGGTCACAACAAATGCTCTCCCTTGCACTACCGGCTTTGACTTTTATGGGACAGCCTTTGGTGCCTCCATCCTAGTTGAATTTGTCTTCATTGAACGACAAAATTGGGCTAAGTGACCTTCTCTTCCACAATTATAACATGCTTTGGACGGCATCGCACAATTTGGACTGATGTGTCCCTCCCCTCTGCATTTGAAGCATATGATAGGTGGTCTTTCTCCTTCCTTAACAACGGTTGCTGGTGCTGACGTCTTTCCATCATTGTTGAATTTCCTCTTCTTGAAATGTCCATTCTTATTGTTTTGACCCTGATTACCACCGAAGTGGTTACCATTTCTGGCCTGTTGATTTCCTCCACGCTTGTTATCACCGCTTCGATGACTGCTCTCACTAGTATTATCATTGTTTCGGCTGCTCTCTTTTGATTGCGTTGACTCGTTATCGCGCTCCACCAACTGAGCCATATTTACAACATCTGAATACAAATACAGTTTATGAGAAATAAGATGTTGACGTATCTCCAGCTTCAAACCTCTTAAAAACATTCGCGTCATTCTCTCTTCATTATCCACAAGTGGGGACGAAACAGGATAACTCCGTAAATTTTGCCTCGTATTGCGACACGGTCATATTGTTTTGCTCAATTTGATAAACTCCACCTCCTTCATGTGACGAATATTTTCGGAAAGTATTTATCGTTGAATGACTCTTGGAACTTCTCCCAAGACATCTTGATCTGGCGAGTTGAAGTCGAGTTTCTGGAATTCCATTCCCGATGAATCGCCTCCTCCGCAACATAAAAGGCTGGCAGTGGAACCTTTTGCTCCTCGAGCATCCCAATACATCAAATATTTTGGTGATCTGCTTTATCCATGCTTCCGCCATAAGTGATTTTGGCTCTCCTTAAACTCCGGTGGTCAGCTCCTTGAAGCTTGTTTAGCGGACCGCCATGAAATTTCGGTGTTTCCACCTACATTTTGAAGCAGGAGCCGCTCTCTTTCTTTGTTGCATGAATTGCATAAAGCCTCCGAACAATCCATCATTCATCATTTGGTGGTGTTATTGTTTGCATGAGGATTGTCGCCTTCTCGATGCACATTCTCACGATTATTGATATGTGGAGACTCAACGGTCTCTTGTGCTCCATTGCTATTCTCAACATTTTCGGATGTCATTTTGAGACATCGCCACAAAACAAAGGTTAATTGACATGTAACATAATATCTCTAAACTCGACCAACCAATTTAAATACAAAATAAATTTTAAAGAGTCATACTAGCGAAGGAATTCTATCTCGCCCCCTCCTAGTTCTAGTCTCACATCTTAGCCAGAGATCATATCCTAAGCTTTGATACCAACCGTGACGCCCCAAAATTAGGTATACATCACCCATCTTGGGTCGTCAGATAAATGGTACAAAATTCAAATACAACTTACTAATACAACTATCGTGTAAATACGACAAAACATAACTGTGAGTTTAAATACAATTATTGTCTACTAGAGATTATACAAACTCAAAAGGAGTCCTCATTACAATTATTAACACACTATTTCACGAATAGTGAGGACTACTAATGCTTATCCTCGGACCGTCAACTCTCGCTCCCCGACTAGTCCCCGCTATGTTCTCATTTCAAGAGAACAAAGTGAAAGAAAAGCGGTGAGCTCAACTAGCCCAATAACAAATATTATGACTAAGATAATGCGTAATAAATTATCGTTAGCCTTCAACAAATGTTAAATTGATAAAATATAACAACATCAAGTTTAATCGCAGCGGATCAAGCAATCCATTAAAAGAGTCAAGTAGAGAATAGAATCTACTATCTTTTATGATTTAAAAGTTTTTCATCACTTTTATCACGAGACTCGACAATAAATAATTCACATCATCCCCGCACTACTGCCAAGGATATTCATTAGGGTCACGACCACAAATTCCATGCACTACGGGCCAAGGATATTTGTGTATTCATCAATAATGGTCATGAGCATGCCAACAATCATCCATCAATGCACTACGGGCCAATGAGAACTTTTACCACATCATTTGTAACATTACGATCATGATTACAATCGAATAATCCACGATCATAATCATACCAAGTCCATCTATGCACTACACAGGGCCGTAGATGACTTTCAACAAAATATAAATATGAGGATGATGACAATGATATAAGAATTCAATAAAACAAGTTCAAGAATTATTTTATCCAGGAATTATTAACGCCCAAATTATCAACATGATCATTGTTTTGTAGAGTAAAATTCAAGAATGATCGGAAGAATATTTCCATGAAAAGATCTTTGGATGAAGCGTAAATATCGAGGATATTCTACTAATTTCATGGAGTATAAGTCAAAACTTTAACCTTGTTGAGTATAATAAAGAATGGAATAACAAAAGAAATCACCATGCATGCGCAGATGCCGCGCAGTATAAAGTTATTCCAACAGAATAATAATAACTAAACGTGTCGGGCAAAATTTGCAAGCTGGGATGTTCCAATGAGAATAATAAAGAGCGGAACCGGTCCGGTGTAAAACACATGCATGTGGATGTTCCAATGAATAATAATAAGACGGAACCAGTCGGGTAAAACACACATGTGGATGTTCCAGCGGAATAATAATAAAGAGCGGAACCGAAGTCGGTGTAAAACACATGACAGGATGTTCCAATGAGAATAATGAAGAATGTCACCAAGTATAGGGTAGGGCCAGGTGTATACAAAGTTATTCCAACATAATAATAAGAAATGAAATAACAACGATTCTCTTCATGAATAAGAAAAGAATAACACCCCTACCAGTAAAAAAAAGCTGAATATAAAAGTAGCAAAATACTTTTTCTTCATAACTCTATAGTCTCTCTCTATAGTTTTCTCTCTCAGAGTTAGGTGAATTAAAAGAAAATAATTAAGGAATGAGCTTCTATTTATATGAAAATGGAATGCATAGTAACTAATTCATGAACGGTCAGATTGATTTACTTTAATCGACGTCATCCATATTTAAAGCAAAATCTTTTAAATAAAATATAATATATTCTATTTATAATCTAATAAAACGAATAACTTTATAAAAGATTTTACTATGCAAACACTATATTACTATGCAAATACTATGCATAATAAAATATAATATATTCTAATTATTGTCTAATAAAATAGATAACTTCATAAAAGTATACATTTTTTATAAAAAGATTTTACTATACAAAACACTACGCGCACACTATATAACACTATGCATAATAGAATATAATATATTCTATTTATAGAATAACTTTATAAAAGTATTCATTTTATATAAAAAGATTTTTTTGTATTATTACATTAATAATACCAATAAAACAAAAGCGAGTGACTTATCACATAAGTATCAATACCGTGTCTTACTATGCAACCACACGACATCTTTTTCTTTTACTACCGAGTAGTTCAACAAAGATTAATGGTAAAACTTTCATAGTTATTTTCATAAAGTATTTTTTGTCATTTTCTCAATCCGACAATAAATTACATTGTGGGGTCCACCAATGATTGTGTCATCGTCATCACCGAATATTTCGCATTAAAAGCGTAAACACCCCTCACCAATCGAATATTATATGACAACTTGCATACTTTTACAAAATTTATAAATATTACCCACAACTATAACATTATATTAAATTCATTCCATAATATTCAAAAATAATAATTATAAAAAATTCAGGGGGGGGGCCCACACGGGCCAACTGCTCTTCCACTACTAGTTACAATTCAGTTTCATTGGATTATTACTCCCTCTATCCTCAAAAAAAATTATGTCATAAATTAATATATATTTTTTATATAAATTAAAAAAGATTTAATTTATCTTTAATAACTTTCATAAAATTACATAAAATAATAAATTATTATTATTATTATTTATACTAATGGAACTCACCAAATAACATTTTTTTTTATGTATCTCAAGTCGTCAAAGATTATATTTTCAGGAAATATTACTTTAATTGCCATTATACCACAAAAAGTTGAAGTCACAGTTTTAATATAACACATCAGCAACTACAGGAAGGAAAATAATGTCTTCATCATGCTGTAAAAGTGTCACCTCCCACACTAAAGCATGATATATATATATATTATTAATTTTATGTCTTAATTTCTTTATGTTTGAAATTAAAGAGAGAGATCACAAAACGAAAGGTAAATTCCCAAGTAAGATATCGAAAAGAAATTATTGCATACGAATATTAATTCTTGGTATAATTGTTACAGTTGAATTTATGTGTAGAAAAAGTATTTTTTTTAAAATCCAGAATGACTATATAAATACAAGATACATTTGTACTTTTAAAAGAAAATTCTGACAGAAAGGAGAATTCCCCTTTAGACGTGGTCCATTAATTCTAAAACTAATATAGTTAGTTAAGCCACTAGTAATTACTCCATAAAAGTAGTTGATTTACATTATCGATCATAATATATATATATATATATATATATATATATATATATATATATATATATATATATATATCTGGTTCGATCGGATCAGTCATACCTTTATCTTCTTTCGCGTCTTTTACCTCGCTTTAGGCGACGGTTTCGATCAATAATAAATAAATACATACTTTTTACTATATATATGTCTGTTCTTTAAAAGATGTGAGCGGCATTGTATTTAATCAAAATCGTCGCCTAAAAAAAGACGTAAGAAAATAAAGATGCATCTTGATCAATCGTCTTCATATATACACACATATGAAGTTCAAAGAATTGCTTGAATAATAATTATGCTGTCTCTTTTCTTCAATAAAACATTGAAAATTAAATAAAATTAATTATTTGTCCCAATAAATTCACAATTTTTACCCTATTAATTAATTAATATCAACTCTTATTAGTGAAATTGTAGCACTAAATATGAAAGTAAAATTATATAGAATTCCCGCAAGATCTTTTGTAATAAGTAAGAGCTTTTTAATGGATGCGTAATTATTGGTCTAATAAAAAAAATGTGATTTCACAGAAAATCATCGAGTTTTCATGTCAAGGTCATCAAATCACTTTTGTTATTAGTCATTTTCACATGGACCCACAACATTTCCAATCCTTCTTTACATTAATTGTTTTTTTTTTTTTATTTAATTTCATAAAAGCCCCACCACCACGTACCTCCAACATTTTAATATTAATATTAATGGAAAAGAAAGAAAAGTAAAGAGGATTTTGTTTAAATTTATTTTCTCGAGCAAAATCTGTGTGTCGATCGCTTCGTAGCCCAAAGAAGTGGAAAAATACATAGAGCTATTGGTTTGGTGACCAGGTTTGAATGTGTTAATCACTCTGCATGCATGTCCCACCCATCCACCCACCCACTGACTGTCTCTCATGAATAATTTCTTAATTAATTTGCTGCGCATTTACATTGTTTTTGCGAGTTTGAACACAAAACACATTGTCTTTTTTCTTTTTAATTTCATATTTTAATTATTTAGGGGCATATATATATATAGGCCCTGTGGAGGAAAAGAATTATAGAACCAAACCCGACTCACTAGTCGTGTCGGTAGACTCGAACTTGTGATCAGAAAATTCGACTCCAACTTATTATGATGAGGAAGTAAAAATTAATTTTAATATTTGTTTCCACTAGAATACTTAATATAATTATTTTGTACCCGGATGGATATTCCCATTTTAGAGTGGGATGAAAGAAAAGAAGATATGATACCCTTTTCTTTTCCATCAGGCAGGCAGGCAGGCAGCAAGTATTAAAGAATTAGTCCAAATGGTAAGCCACCCAACATTCACCAAAAGGATTCGCAGGATGTACAATGTATTTCCTTTCCTCTATGCAGCAACTTGTCAAAAAGAACCCAGAAACAATGGGTCATATTCAAGACTACTGGTTCTTAACAATTTTAACACTGCTGTAAAATCGCTTGAGGTCCTTCATAGCCCTTTCTTCAATCTGGATTGATCGAATGGTTGAGGGGGTGTCCATCTCTGGTTTAAACCATCGGTTTGAAGCTGCCGACTCTGATGGAGACCCCTGGCTACTAGTTAAAGAAAATCCACTAGTTTTTGTCTTTGGGCTGTGGGATATAATCTGCTGCTGTTTTCCATGCTTTAAGGCAAAATCAAACACACACAATTTTCAGAACCAATACTTAATAGAAAAAGGCCGAAACCAAGTTCTCTTCTCTATACCACTTAAAAATAAGGAAAAATGGACACATAACATGCATGATATAGCCCGTGTAGGGAGAGAACTAACTAAGCAAGGAACCGGAGATGGATAGTTAAGTACTTACCATAGTCTCTTATGTTTTATATGCATACGCAAGTCCAATGAAAAATAATGGGTGATAAGAAAGATAAAGTGTATTGTATGCTACCAAAGTAAGAGCTGCTACACAATCAATATAGATTTGAATTCCTAAATAGAAGTGAAATGATTGACAATGATGAAACTAGAAGACAATGGCATGCTGGTCATGATAGACTGGCTTCTAGCAATGATCACCAAAGTCCAACCTTTTACTTCCTTCTCCCAAAGGTTCTACTTCACTTGTTCGTCAATAGAACCTATAGTTATAACTTATATAATGCAGCAGACATAATACAACTAACATATATATGTAGAGAGAGAAATTCTCACACCTGTTGCGATTGGATATCCCTTAGAGATGGACGAGAAATAAGAGGTGGAGTCCCAGAAGCGGCCCAAGGAGGGGTGCCTCTTTCTCCATCAGAGACCTGAAATGCCCCAGGCAAGACCATAGGTATGGGAGTGGAAGGCAAAAATGAGCTCAATCGAAGTTTCGCACCACTTTTACCATCAGAAAGCTCTTCCCATTGATCTTTACTTCTAGTTGTCATGTCCTCTTTGCTTTTACTCTGCTCATCCTGTATGTCACGAAGAGACGTGGGGCCCTTCGAAATTTTAGTACCGCCCCAAACAGGACCCTCAACTTTGGGAGTTGGTGGTGGTGGTGGTGGTGGTGGAGCAGCATCTTTGGGAGTATCATCAAGAGCGCCACTTAAGAACATAGAAAGCCCACCTTTTCTGTTCTTCTTCTTAGTTGCTGCAGGAGAAATTTTTTTACTTGAGATGTCACCAAGGCCTTTCTTAATGGAGAAAGGAGACTCTTTGCTGGCTTGGTTACCAACACTTCCCTCAAACTCAGCATCCTCCTCCTATCAAATGACAAATTGTTGAATAAATAAACTAATTTAACTTAATTCATTAATATTTCAATAACATTATTAGCTTGAAACATAGAATCAGAGGAATTCAAATGGCAAATCGTATCAGCAAATATTTCTAAACCTCTTGCTTGCACAGACGTTAGATTTCCAGCAGTTGATTACCACATATGATTAGGAGTATAATTAGTTCTCAGAGTTAACTATAATGAGATTCTTCAAGTTATGGCTTAGTCAACAAGTGGACACATAAGTATGAATTGTGGACTCAAATTTCCTACATATTTCAAATTTTATTAAATTATCCTTATTCAGCATTCAGATCCAAACCTGGCCACCTAAAATATTCCTAACCTGAAAAAATATTCCCCATAAAAAACATCTATACCTGGATATGTCTTACCCTTAGCCTCATATTTATCTGTACCTGGATATGTCTTGCCCTTAGCCTCATATTTTTAAAGCCTACAATAAGCAAAAGTTGCATCGAAAATAATCTATCATGACATAATAATACTCCCTCCGTTGCAAAATATAAGATCACTTCCTTGATCATATATTTTGCAACGGACTATAGATTTATTTTTCTTCAATAGGGTTAACAGAGAGAGAGAGGGAAAAAAAATAAATAGGGTATTGATGACTACACTTCTTCATCGGTCAATCTTTAGTAAGATTAGATGATTAAAACCTTACCTTTTGCTTTATTGGAGAAACATCAACGGGAGAGAAACCCTTTACAAGGTTTGGTTCAACATTGATCCCACAATTTCCAGACACTGATTCCACTTCTGCTGCCTTATGCTTGCTCTTTCTCCTCTGTTTTCTAGACGCCTCCCCCTTTTTGCTTACTTTTCCATCTGGCAAAACTGACGACGATGCTTTTGCTGGAATGGTTTCAACTGGAACACCAAGCTCAGCAAGAGAGCTCTCCAATGCTGACCTTGTTTGAAGTTTTGCTATCTGCTGATCGTCGAGGAGATGTCCATTAGCCTGCTTCTCTTCAAGCATTTCAATCTGCTGCAACTTTTTCCTCAAAGCTCGGATTTGTCTGCAAATGCCTTGATTTGCATCATCGTATGGAAGAAGAAAGCTGTCTAACCTCTGGAATCTATCCTTCATTGAGGTTGATATTTTAGTGTGGTTGTCACGAGTTCTAAGAAATTCGCTCTCGCTATCCTCTTCTTCGCTGTTCATGATAGCAGGAAAAGTAGCTGTTGGTGTTGGGAGGCGTCGGTAACTCCATGGCTCTGATGACTTTGAATCCAAAGATTTCTCAAGAGTTGCCAAAATATCCAATGAAGCAGTAGCAATAGCATGTGTTGAGACTGTAAGAATATAATCAAGGTTGCGAATTACAATATCCTGCAGAAAATTTCAGAGACAGCTTAGGAAAGTCAGGTATGATCAAATATCAATAGAATAAAAAACAAACTAAGACAACAGAACATCATAGAGACAATGATTGATCACTGATGTGAATGTCATAAACAAAAGACTGTCTTTCCAATCATATTTTTACCAAAACCACCAGTCAATTATTACTCACTGCAGAGGATGTACCTCCCAAGAAACAACGGGTAACATGGGGAAACACATTTACAGTTGAAACAAAGAGGAGTAGATTTCTACCAGAGATATCGGTTATTAAAAATAAGACAGCCTCCGGGCAGTATGTTTTACATGAAAATTTAAAATTTAAAATAATAATAATTAAAAAAAACAAACAAACAAGCAAAACAATCATCGAGAGTAAATAAAGAAATGAACTTCTTGGATATTTCAAAAGTCTTGTGTGTTAGCCATAAAACTCAGGATTTCAAAAACAAGAACGAATACTAGCATATCCTTTATAATAAACCTGGTAGAAGGAAATTCACGTACTCAAGGACATGAAATAGACCATGGGAGTGCCATAGGTGTACCTCGCAATGCTTCCTCAGATCATTTGCCCCAAGTGAATCTGCAATTTCAAGCAGTTGTATTGCACTTCGAGGCTCCACCAAAAACTCTGCTGCCACTTTCTCACAAAGGCTTTTCAAGCTCGGAACAGGCTTGGTTTTAATATCATCCTTTTGAATAGTTAACAGGATATTGTCGGACTCCATATCGTTATGTGCAAAATTTTCGTCTAACTCATCTAGTTCAACCTTAGCCTTTAGCCCGAGGTTCTGAGGATGATGTGAAATATTGGAAGGATAGACAGGATGATAAAGAGAACTAATAAACAAGAGATGTGTCTCTCCTACTGAAACTGAAGTAGCCTTTTTTACACCATGTAATCTAGTTGCAACTGATGGATCATCCTTTCCTTTCTTTCCATCCCACATATAAACATCACCAGTAGAAGTTACTGCAGCAGTCCAGTACTTTCCGGCAGAAACACTAACCATATTTCTTCCACAGAGAGAATATAGCTACATAGAGAATATGAATTCAGTTTTAATCCAGGTACAAGTAAACAAACACCACACACACCCTGAGAAACAAGAACCAAACAAATACCTGCCGACATTGAATATCAGGATCTGAAGACAACCAATAAAACAATGCACCATCATCTGTAAGAGCCATACTATGTACCATCCCGGCAGCTATGGAAACCACATGAAGCCGCTCCTTACGATGAAACTTCAATGGCGTGCTCCCAATTTTTTTATTATTTCTAGCAATCACTACACGTCTTGGAGTAACAAGTCGATGACCCCAAGTGAATACCTGCAAACAATAGTTTAACAGTGTAACAAGAGAACAGTAATAATAGTGTAGCAGTTTTAAATGTGTTTGCATATACCTCTCCTTCAGCTCCTAAAACAATAGTGTGATATTTAGCTGCTGCTACTCTAATAAAAACTTTGCCCTTCAAATATTCAACGACTCTTGGAGTGTAATTTGAGCCTGAGTTGGAAGTGCCATAACCAAGCTGGCCTTCTTTATTGCAGCCCCAAGTGAAAATCTCACCCAACTCAGAAACTACAGCAGTGTGTTTGTTTGCTGCAGCAACAGCAACTATTTTTGCCTTTAAGGAACTCACTCTTCGAGGCGTGGCTTGGGTGTCCACAGATGTATAGCCAAGTTGACCCTCTGCAAGAGGTCTCAAAGATCAATAACAATAGCATTAACACTATAAGAAGCTTTACTTTTAGAGATAAGCTGGATGAACTCCACCTTGCTTCATTTTGATGGCAAACTAACATACAAAACCAGCTATAAGAGGATAGAAAGATTTCGCCTTTTTTTATTAAAAAAAATAGAATGATGAAAAGAAAATGATCCTTAAGCAATGAATTAGGATTACATGTACACAAAGAATTTCAGAAAATTTACCTCTATTGGAACCCCAACTGAACACCTCCCCACCCTCTGTTGCAACGACAGTGTGATGTTTAGCAGCCGCAATTGCCTTGACCCGTCGGGCCCCTAAACCAGAAGTCACCTGACGTGGAGTAATAACAGCAGCTTGACCGCTGCAATATATGATAGTAAAGAACATATTAAATATGATTAGCATCTTTCAACAAAAATACAAACAGCTTAAAGTAGAATTATCTTGGAACTGGTTACCATAGTGGTTAACACAACCACCCGCTACTTCATATGTTAAGCATACAGGAATTTGAGATTCTCTCTTGAGATATATACATGAAGTGTACAAAATGTCAAAATGTTTTGTGAGAAAACTACAATCTGGAACACAACATAAAATAAGCACTCATAAACTACTTGCCTTACGCACTTGAGAGATATATCAAATATGTATATGTACTGCAAGGTTGTGATCCAAAAGATTGAGCAAGATTTAATATTATTCCTAGAATCAACTGGATATATTAATTTACATGTACATAATGGTGAAGTCAACAACACTCGAGCTTGATTTTGAAATAGTATATTTATAAAAAATATTACAACTGAAAATATAAAGAATCCCAATCCAGTTAGATGTCTGCTAGTTTACATATACATATAAGGGAAACCTAAAAGGCTAAAGTAAAAAACTTATCAATGAAATTTGATGAAATATATAACTTATTAAACTTATCAATTTAAGACCAAATAATGGAGGATGAAATTATTAAAACATGAGAGAATGAAAAGAAAGGACAGAAAGCTAACAGGAGAGAAAATCAGTTTCAGAGAGGTTTGTGATTTTAAAAAGGGAAATTTTCTTTTTGAGTTTTTCTCTGGGAGGAGAGCTCATAATAAGAAAAGGTAGAAAGAATATGTAGGCAATTCCATTTCTCATAGGACACTAGATCTGAAACTCCTATACCTCTTTCCCTCAACCCCCTTCCACCAAGAAAAGATAATGAAAGAGCTCATAACATTATTAGGTTTGGTTTCAGATTAACCAGACCCACAACCACGTACTAGATTTTCATGGCCCCTCTATCACACCAAATCAAAATTGAATTCCCTGTTATAAATCCCAGCCACCAAGTTGGAGTCGAATTCAAGTTTAAGATACGGTCAAATTACCAAAAATTCTAAAAGAATGTAATACTGAAACCAAAATAAAATGTTGATATCAAACTCCAATAAAACATGAGATTTCTTTTAAATTGAATGAGGATAGTAGGAAACTAGGAATTATTTCTACTTACCTGTGAATATCAAAGTCGGGATGCCCAAGGCGTCCCCCCCTCCCAAATCCCCAGGTGTAGACTTCCCCTCTAGAACCAACTGCTACACTATGGAACTTCGCTGCAGAAACTAACTTGATAAAAGAACCATGAAGCGAATCAACTTTGCATGGCAACTTCTGAATGTGTGCATTTCCAGTTCCTAGTTGATAATTCACGCCACTTCCCCAGCTAAACAACTCTGTAGCTACTGAACAAATATAATAGATACTCCCGTTATTCTAGACAATACTGCATCTGATGTATAACCACCAACTGATCCCTGGAAACTGAAGGTAAAGTCAAACATTGAACTATACCTGAATTATCTCCATTCCCTAAAGCCTGCACCACTGGCCCAGAGAGAAGATCAACAGGTGTGCGGGATTTAGAATCCTCCAGTGTGATAGATGCACCGGACTGAAGAAGGACGCTTGCCACCGCAAGATGACCAAAATGCAGAGCCCTATGAAGGCTAGTCCATCCTGATTCCCCATCCTGAAAAAGAAAAGGAATGACCATCCAAATAAGCTATCAAAACAAGTTTCAGTATAACAAAACCACAATAGAAGGATTCCTATATGACTAATAATCAAGAATTCGTTCCTCTACCACCAAGATCTAATCAGTTAAGCAATCTAAATGTTCAGCTCAAACAAACATTTCTTAACCTTTTTTTAAGGGAATATTTGGCCTCAGTTTAGGGATTGGAACCAGCAACCTTGAGGTTATTCCTCAAGGCCTCTGCCATTTCTCCCAACCCCTGGGGTCCTTATCCAAATTATATGTCCTCTTTCTTTACGAATTTCATATTATCAACTCCATGTGGTCATCCGAAGGTATTTCTGTAATTGCAATCTTTACACTGCAGTATGGGCAACCAAACCCCTGCAAAGGAAATGGAGAATTACATTGCCTAGACAGCATCTAGAAAATCCTAGACTCGTGAATTTTCAACTGCGGCTCGCTGTACCTACCAAATTACAATACCCAGTGCCCTGTAAAGTTTATTCAGGTTGCAACATACCCCATAAAATGAAGTAAGCTTCAAACAACATATATATTAGGGGGTTAACTAAATGTACACTAAAAATAAAGCAGAATTTGAACTTCTTCACATATCAATCAAAAACCTTTCATCCGCTGTTGATTATAATGTGCTAGATCAGCTTCTGAGCCTGTGATTAAAAGAAAATAATAAACTCTAACAAGGATTTTCAAAACAAAAAATCAGTCTTTCACTCTTCTTGCAACTGAGACCTCAAGTTTCACTTACTTTCTCTGTCTTGCTTTCCAACAGAATCTGCTGCACTCACTCTCAGATCTCAACTTAGTAGAGATTTGGCAGAAGAAGAATTTGTAAAAATAAGAGGTAAGATGCATGGTACACCAAATCTTGCAAACATGACACAAACTTAGCCAAAACTATGAAATGTTGAGGAGTTTACTAACCAATCACCTATGTAAAGTTGCCCATTTCAACAACGATAAAAATTCGTTTTAAAAAATTTTTAAAAAGATAACCGTGTGCAGGTACAAATGAATCCACATATTAACTTTAGCATTTAAAACTTACGCAAAGTTGCAAATCTGCCACCATTATTTTTGCCCTGACAATAGTCACAAGACTGGTGACACTGAAGACAGTAATGGAGATACTACACTAATACAACAAGGTAAGTCTCAAATATAGTACACTGAAAAAAGGATAATCTACATGGTGTATTCTAGCCATCATAGTCAAATTCCAAATAGAGTAATCATCTGGTGGTGATCCCATAAGGATTCAGAAAATTACAAATTCCAAATAGAGTAATCATCTTCTTATCACGTAGTCTATAGTCCCTTAAGAATTCACAATGTTACATGTTATTTGAAATTATTTTAAAACGTTTTGGGGACTCACTACCAGAGTCTGAAAATAAAGCATAACATTTAAAACTTCAAAAATGAATAAATAAATAAATGATTTGCATTATAATTTATGAAATTGTATAATAATAAGAACCTCAAAATAATACATACATAACATAATAAAGAATTCAGATGATTGGATTAGATAACAAACCCTAGCATTAGGGTCTGCACCAGCTGCAAGTAGCCTCCTAACAATTGGTATGTGATTTCTCCAAGTCGCAATATGAAGAAGCGTTAGACCAAATGCATTCCTTGAGTTGATATTCCCCCCATTCTTCTTCAGTAATGCTAAAGATGAATCTACATCAACCACAGAACCTTCACGAATAACCAGCCACATATCTTTTGCGGATACACTTGGTAAGTACTTACGGGAAGAGATTTGTGAGTTCTGCCTTGAACCAAGCGGCAAAACAAATTCCTCCATAAAACTAGTATGAACTAATCACACTAAAATTTCAGAAGTTACAGCTTAAGTACTCCCACCACTTATTCCAAATACTATACTTAACAGCTCCATCAGTTAAGAAAATAACATGTACGCATTCACAAGAAGACGTCAATAGTCAAAAATTTCAGAACAATAATGAAGAGTTGGGCAAGGTCAAGGTAACCATCATCTACCCTTAAAAAATGCTCAATTCTCCTAATTTATCTTATATGGTAAATCAACCCGAGCAATTAAATTTAAACAATAAATAATTGAAGTTGAATTAAGGACCCGTAACCCTTATGCCACCACCATCATCATCAACATTTGTATCATGAACACATACCAGCTGAAGCAGCCATTCTCAAACTCCCATAAGACTTCATGTGCTACGATAAATATCCCATAAGTAGGAAAACACACTGCATTCGGAAGTCTTATATCAGTAAGCGTAGTAATTGGAAGTATTACAATTGGTAAGATGGAATAATTACAGATAACATGGCATGATTCTCCTGATCATGACAGTGTAATATCATAATATTGAAGGCAAACACTATCAATATTCAGTAGTAAGAAAAGAAAAACGGAAAGAAAGAAATGAAATGGCTTTGCCCCTAATAGCTTGTGACCACAGTCATAAATAAAGGAAAGGAAATGAAAACTAAACAATAGGTAAGTACTATGCAGTAAGATTTTGTATCTGGTTGTGAATTTAACAGACAATGAAAAGATGTAAACCAACAATGCACAATAGGTTTCCATATCCACGCAACTACAATCATAAGCTGTGGTGCAACCACAAAATAAATTGTGTCATACATGTGTATTGCCCAATGGAGCCTGAATGAACGGGAATTTAGTGTTAGCAGAATATGATATGATTGGATCTAGCTTATTAGATGTGTTGTGCAATTTTGGTTATTAATAATGAAATGCTGTAAGAAATTCTGACTTCCCTTAAAGCATAAAAGGACAAATTGAGATGTCAAATTAGAAAGTATATGCATTGGCCAAAAGTGGAAATTCAAACACTTAAATGATTGTTCTAACATTGTGAGAGGGAGCCTAGAATCTCCAACACAAAAGAACTAATCTCAATCTTAGAAATGGTCTCATAATCAATATGCCCTAAATTAAGAAACATCAACTAAAACTCCAGCACTTGGCTCATATAATTCATGTCGCAGTTCAATTTTACCCATCAGCTATTAAATCAGACATCAAAAAGGATTAGAAATTAAATCCAGTTGGGTAGAGCATTTTCCCATTTCACTCTTACTGATATCAAAGAGTTTTGCGAATTCCAACCAACTGAAAAGAGGAAATCCCTTGATAGAAAAAAAATATAAACCACATATATTCGCTTCCAGATAGCAATAAAAAGATTAATTAATTAATTAATTAAAGAGGCAAGCTTTTGATACAAAAATAAAAATGGAGCATACCCAATACATTAAAATAGAAACTTGAAGATAAATAAACATCCCAAAGATTTTGTAACCATGGGCTTGCATAAGCAAACACCAATAGGTTGACATATCACTACCCTACATTGCTCTATAAAATTGGTCAAATTAATACCGATAAACGTACAGTACCCATAAAATGAGATCAAAAAGTAACGATGTAAAAAATCAAAGTAAGGAAGAAATTCGAAGGAAAAAAAAACATCACCTTAAAAAATGAGAATTTGGGAGTCAATAAATCAGCAACCGGTTTTCTCTCATCTAGATTTGTATCTGTATTTCTCTGGTGTCGTCGGTTATATGTTATGTTTATTGCGGCGATGACTGTTTTAGGGAGAGAATCAAAGCAGAGAATATACCCGAAAAGGCACCTAATGAGGAGTGGAGAGAGAAAGAGAGGGGAAGAGAGTTTCAGAAGCACAACTGTTTTGAGTCGAATGGCAGTTTGGGAAATGTAATGAAACTAATTGGCCCGGGACGATCTTGGTGTTGACGTACGGTCTTAGCCTTAGGCTCTGAATTTTCTGCGAATCCCGAGCCTGAGGACACGTTTTGCTCTGCTGCATTTTTATGTTCCATTGTCCTCCACGTGGCAGATAATAATAAAATACTAGTACTACTAGAGCATTTTATTAGTAATTGTTTTTCCTTTTCATTTTTTGTATTTTTAAAAACATTTTATTTTTCTTGGCCATCTCCAATTTAGGGAGCTATGCCTATGTTGTTGGTCCGTCCGTCATTAGGATGTCACGCCCTGCATCTGATTCTGATATTTCATCTTTTAAAAACTTCAAATATTCTCTCTCCTCTTTTATGCTTTGGAACAAAACTTGCATAAAACTCATTTCAAGGAAGTTGATATTATTATAACAAATATATATTTATTGATATTATTATTGTAGTTATTTTAACTACACTTAATATTTTTAATAACATTTATTAATTTAATATAATTATTTTGACTTTGATAATATCAGCCTCCCATTTTAAATAAGTTTTCATCTTGTAACTTACGCAAATATAATATAAAGGTCTATAGATAATAATTACTTTATTATATCTAATTTATTTATATATATATATATATATATATATAATATGTGTCTTAGATACACATAAGTATATCTAAAAAAACAAGCTTGTAGGTGTGTATAGTCCCACCGTTCAATGAAAAATCTTATTTATAAACATTAAAGGTCCATTTGGTAATTACTTATACTTTCACTTTTGTTCATCAGTCGAACTTCGACGATTCTGATGCTGACTGATGAACACTACGATCATAGTCTGTTGATAAGTGTTTATAGGCAATTTACTTTGGATTGTCTCTACGATTCTGTCTTAGTTTTGACAATATTTGACTGACTACGATTTTAATCAGAGACGTCTTGAAGATTTCACGATTTCGAGTTGCATCTACAATTTTTAACTTGCCTCGACAGGCATTCGGTAAACTGTTTCTACGATCCCGAGAGGCTTGCTCGACAGACTACGATTATGTCTTGTTTTTTGCAATTTCTTGCTTGTTTGCCAGACTATGATTTTGTCCTGATCATATCTATTGCAACTCATAAGATCAATCCAACAAGTTTGATCGATAAACATTATTGCGTAATTAACTTTAGAATATGTTGTGTTAATGTACATTAGGTCCTCGCAGATGAGTTAGCTGACAATCGACTAAAGCTTATAATGACGACCCGAAAGATCTGTAGATACTTTACACGTATTGCATTGTCAATCTGATTCTGATTTAAGTGTTGCGATATTGGGAAGTAAACCTCACGATTCCGTGTTGTGGTGAAAGGTAGTCGCCACGATAACATTTGGGATGACTGGTATGGACGATTGCTAAAAGTTATCGTTCTTAAATATTGGGGTCATAAAGAATTAGTTTGCTTCAAATGTCATTGGTTTGATGTTCAGAATGGAGTTAGAGTTGATAAAAAATCAGGACGGGTGACTGTTAATGTTAAGTCAAAACTTAGGATCGATGAGTGGTATGGGACGAGCCTTTTATTTTAGCAAGTCAAGCGTTACACGGTGTACTTCTGTACGGAGTGTTAAGACTCCCTGCAAGCCCATGTCATGTCTTTGTATATAACCACCAAAGCCCGTGGTTTTCAAGGCACAACTCCTCGTCGCAGACGATGAACCTTTACAAGTTGAGTCTACTAGTGTCACACCGATGTGACAATTATTAGTGAGTCTAATGAAGAAGAGGATGATGTTGTCATTTGTCCGAAAGTGAAGATGATGTTGTTGAGGAGGTAAATATAATTGAAGAAATCGTTGAAGACGGCGAAGATGGTGATGAAAAGCGATAGTGAAGATCTATCGCTTTCGAAGATGGCGATTACGATATTAATGGCTTTGACGATATAAATGATTAGGAGTATGTACTTATTTGTGCGATTTAGTTGTATTCAAATGTAATAGTTTGTAGTAGTGCAATCATTATCTTCAACTTATATTAATCTACTAAATAAGGTGTTGAGTTGTTTTAGGAGTATGTACTATTTGTGTCAGTTTAGGTTATTATTTATGCTGTATCCTTTTAGGTTACTATTTATGTTGCATTCTTTTAATTGTATCCTTTTAGGTTACTATTTATGCTGTAACTTTTATTGTATGTTGCATTCTTTTAGTTGACAGTATACATACATATGGCGCGCACACCACACGGCGATCGTGGTGGGCGTGCAGGTCGCTGGGGCCGTGGAGATTCTATACGTGATGATCAGGCGAGATCGTCAGGTATAATTATATATGTTATTGGGATACACATTATTTTTTAATTTATATTGTATTGACATTATATTCGTTTATATAAATATTGAGGTATTTCAATACATAGGTGATCGACGTGAGCCTCATGAGACTAAAGACGATGGCTTGCTAGGAATCCCCAGTCTCTCTTATATGTTGTGTTGGGACTCATATGTAATTTCATAATCCTATATAATATTACTATAATATAAGTATTTAGTTCTTATATATTCTTTGTAATTTGTAATTTCAATTGTAGTATCCTTGACGCCACGAGGAACACGTTGCTTGGGATCGTCATGCAACCGATTCTCGGCTTGAAGTGGATGAGGTGGGCGATGTGGATGATCGTACACGTCGATTGATTATTGCTGAATTTAAGGTAGGATGCCAATCATTCATATGCTAGTTTTATTAGACATTTGAATATGTTGTTATCTCTTTGATTTATGTTATCTCTTTGATTTATGTTGTCTACTAAACTTCTTAATGTGTAATGTGCAGAGATATTGTCGTTTTGAGGACGGACAGGAAGCCCATGGCATGACCATTGCTCGCATGCAGATACCTAGAGATGAATTAGCACAAGTGGATTCTACATTTGGAGGAAAAAGGCCCAGACGAAGATGGGCGATGGATGAGACACTTAAGGATGTCCGGCCAGATTTCATATCTGCTGCAGTGTGGGACCAGATGTGCAGCATTTGGGATGGCGAGGCCTTCAAGAAGATGTCGGCACAGCGTTCAGCTGCCCGACAACAGAGTCGTCTCCCACACTGCACTGGGTCTCAGTCGTACGACCTGTACCGGGAGAGACTTGAGGTGAGTTTAAAGCATGCACCCTCCCGCTTGGAGTTTTGGTGGCACGCCCACCAAAAGAAAGGTGACGGTGGTTATATCTCACCTGAGGCAGAACGCATTGCTGTAAGTTATTTAATTCTCTTTGGATATTCTTTTATATTATTTCATTTTATACTTTGCGTATCATCCACTAATATGTTTTTTTTTTCAATGACGGTTCAAGATCTTGCGTTGGCGGAGCGACTGAGAGAGGTGACACTCCAGAGACGAGTCTGCAGCGTGCATGACGAGAGATAGAGGGCTAATTTGCGGAGCTATAGGGGGACCAGAAGAAGGTAGAGTTGTGGGCATTCCCATGTCCGACTTACACCCTAGTCCCCGCCTGCGAGATCTCGACGACGCCCACCCACCTGGAGGTAGTGGTGTGCGAGTGGATCGGGCGCGGCCTTCATTATCCGACGACTTCTTCCTGCGGATCATAGAGGGTGCATGTCGAAAGCTGTGTTGTGCATTCAAAGCGCACCATCATGCGAAGCGGATCTATCGGTAGCTCGGGGAGGTTGTCCACGGCTCTATCGATCCTACAGCTGCCGTTAACGATCTCATGGGTGTAGTACGGGAGGAGGCCATCCGCGTGTGTGCAATTGTCTTGGCCAACATCTTCCCATCACATATTCGACAGGTAAAAATAATTAAATTCTGTATTTCCTTATTTAATTTATGTAATTTGTAATTGTATTGCTTAGATAAACATAAGATAAAACCCAAACACACACACAAAGACGACATAATCGACAAGACTCGATTGAGACATACGGAGACCGAAGTTATCGCTTAGTTTCATAAATTGAATAACACTTAGCCAAAAAGCCAAAAGTGTGCCCGAAACCGCATTGTCCATCCGAACACACGCATAAACACACACATAGCATCACAGAGGTATTCTTCGCACGCGTTATAACCGGCGGTGCTCGATTAGACATACGGAGACCGAAGTTATCGCTAGTTTGCAAAAGCCCGAACAACACTTAGCCAAAAAGCCGAAAAAGGGCCCAAAACCGAATCGTCCGTCCAACGCCACTTAAACACACACATAGCAATCGCGTGTAGGTATTCGACACGATGTTACAACCGACGATTATTTCGATTCCGACATACGGAGACCGAGTTATCGCCTAGTTTTCAAAACTGAACAACACTTAGCCAAAAAGCCGAAAAAGAGCCCGAAACCCGCATCGTCCTTCCGAACGCCACGCAAACACACACACAACACCGCGTAGGTATTAGGCACGCGTTACAACTGACGGTACTCGATTCTGACATACGGAGACCGAGTTATCGCCCGGTTCTAATGAAACAACAACTTAGCCAAAAAGCGAAAAAGTGCCTAAAACCCGCATCGTCCGGGTCAACGCCAAGCAAACACACACACAAGACCGCGTGGGTATTGACATCGCGTTATAACCGACGGATTTCGATTCCGACATACGGAGACCGAATTATCGCTTTAGTTTATAAATCGAACAACACTTAGCTAAAAAGCCGAAAAAGTGCTCGAAATCCGTATCGTCGTCCAACGCCACGCGAAACACACACACAAGACTGCGTAGGTATTCGACACGCGTTATAACTAATCGCATTTACTCGATTAGGCATATACGAGACCGAAGTTATCGCTAGTTTATGTAAACCAACAACACTTAGCCAAAAATCGAAAAGAGCCCAAACCAAAGATCGTCCATCCGAACGCCACGCTAAACACACACACAAAGACCGCGTAGGTATTTAAGACGACATAACCGACGCAGATACTCGATTCCGACATACGGAGACCGAAAGTTATCGCTAGTTTATTTAAATCGAACCGCACTTAGGCAAAAAGACGAAAAAAGTGCCGAAACCCAGATCGTCCGTCCGAACGCCACGCGAACACACACACACAAAGACCGCTGTGAGGTATTTGACACGCGTTATAACCGACGCATTTTCGATTCGACATACGAGACCGAAGTTATTGCCTGGTTTATAAATGAATAACACTTAGCAAAAAGCTAAAAAGAGCCCAAACCCGCGATCGTCTGGCCCTCAATGCCACGCAAATACACACACGAACACCGCGTGGGTATTGACGCGTTATAATCGACGCAGATTTCGATTACGACAGACGGAGACCGAAGTTATCGCTTAGTTTATAAATCGAATAACACTTAGCCAAAAAGCCGAAAAGTACCGAAAAACCGCGTCCGTCTGGAACGCCACGCGAAACACACACAAAGACCGCGTAGGTATTCGAGACGCAGCGTTAATGTTGACAATTGCAGATTTCGATTAGATATATGGAGACCGAAGTTATTGCCTGGTTTATGAAATCGAACCGGACTTAGGCAAAAAGCCAAAAAAGAGCCGTAAACCCATGATCGTCATCCAACGCCACGCAAACACACACACACAAAGACTGCGTAGGTAGTCGCGCAGCGCTGCTATAACCGAGCGGTACTCGATTCACATACGGAGACCGAAAGTTATCGCCTAGTTATAAATCGAACAACACTTAGCCAAAAGCCAAAAAGAGCGAAACGCGATCGTCCATCCGAACGCCATGCAACACACACACGGCACAGCGTGGGTATTAGACAGCGTTACATAACCGACGGCAGACTCGATTCCGACATACGGAGACCGAAAGTTATCCATACTGCTTTTAAACCGAACAACACTTGTGTAACACAAACTAAAATAATATAAATATGATCTATTTTGGGGACTCAGTTACTAATATTTTAATTTTGTAGGGTCTTGTTGATGAGACTCGTGGAGGTGGAGATGGCGGCATTGGTGATGCTCGTGGAGAGAGATGGTGATGATCTCCGAAATGATCTTGATGAGACTATGGAGGATGGGACCGGCGATGGGACAGAGATTCCTGATCTTGGGCAGTAGTTGTTTATATTTATATTTTGACTTTCATGTATGTATTTAGCTTTTGAGTTGTACATATTTGAGTTTGGTATCTAATTATATTAATTGTTGATAGTAAAAGATATGATTGTTATTGATATGCGTATATTGTCATTATTTATTTATTTTTAGTTTATAACAGGTACAATGTATATGTAAATGAACAGGGGAATTTTGCAATTTTATTATTTTTTTTAAAGTGGGTCATTGGCGACGGGGCCATTGGCGATAGCCTGCATTGGCTTAAAGAATGACTCATTAATGACTTGTTGTTTTGCCTAAGAATTAATTCCGTCAAGAATGACCAACTTGCCGAACGATTTGGCCGACGGAGAGGCAAGGCGATGACCCATATCTGGCTGACAGGAAGAGGCATGTGATAACGGTCTTGCCGCATAATGACATTTAGTATGTTATCACATTTAGTATGTATGCTTGTGTGTGCACAAATGTTCAGGTTACATTTTTTAAGGAAATCTTCAAAATTTCTCATAATTTGTATAATATTATTGAAATTTTGTTAACCTCGTTATCAAAATTTGTTTCTCTAATCTAAGAATATCAAAATAAATAAATAAAATTTTGCCACTACTTTAGGCTTAAACTTTTTTTTGTCCATTTATTCAATTTTAATTTGCATGTGCCCCTAAAACTAACTCTTAGTAGGTAACTAGACTACTAACAATGCCAAATTTGTGCATATTTACCTTTTCATTTGTTTGATATTTTTTTCTTATTGGTTACTTTCATTTTGATGTTTTTGTTGGTTTGTACTTGAGACTGACTTAATTTTTTACCTCTTTTTATTATACTATTTCATATTACTTTTGTTTTTTATTTATAAATCACTTTTTCCATTTAAACCAAGTATGATGGTTGACTTTTGCGTGGTACAACTAAAACAGGGTTTGTAAGGACTTGAGCCTCTTGTTGTGGCCAACTTTCCGATAAAAAAGTATAGTGATCCCTTTTTTAACTTCACATAAGATGCTCAATAAGTTTAAGTGAACCACTCTAGTTAGTTGATATTTTGTTATTAGTCTGTTTTGTGGGAATAGATTACCTTGTGTTTACTCTAGCAGATTTTTAACTTTAATGAGGTCATAAATCAATGATACAATCTGTTGATTATATTTCAGTTAAAAGAGAAGCAGAAACAGTACATACACATCCTTTATTTAATACATAATGTTATTATGCATCATATCTTACTCGTTTGGGTAACACATTATATCCTTTTTCACCATCCTGTTTTGGCATGTCTATATGGGTTGGAGCTTTGTTTTAGTTTTCAGTCAATAATTGTGGTATTTCCTTTGTCATCATTCTATATTTTGTTTGTGTGGATATTTTAGGAGCAAAACCAAGCAGGGTACAAGTGATCAAGCAGGGTATATTTTGTTGTTTGTTCTTTTGTTGAAATCTCAGCAGACCAAGGGTGCAGTGTTGTCCTTCCGGAGAAATTGCAGACAAGAAATTGGAATGTATATAGGTTGGAATTATCTATTTATTTGCAATTATCTTTACTTTGCTTGAGTTAGTTGTTTGAATTATCCTTTTCTTAATGGCAGATCTGCACACTCACCTTTGAATTTACTCAGTAGATTTCCTATTCATCCTGAAATTGGTACCTTGTACGATAATTTTGTGTGAGCATCTCTCAATATACTTGGACTAGCTTTTCCATTCATGTCTTGTGTGCCCATCTCAGTGTTAACTTGATTAGGAATATTTAATCAAGTTGTTTTCACTTGTGAGGGTAGGCACGCAGCTGAAACTTTCCGGGATCATAAGTATTTGGGTACATGAGTTAGGGTGGATGGAACTATTAGAGAGTAAGTTGGTCATATAGATTAGTCTCTCAATTCATTTTTGAAGATCTATTATCCATATACATTCCTTTATTTTTTTTTCTTTAACAAGTATAAGTGGATGACATATGAGGAAGCAGCTACTGCTCGTTCAGCAATTGGTTGTGGTTTAGTGTATCATGGGATACCAAAGGCAAGTTGTACCATTATATCCGTGTATACAATTGAGTTGTTTTTTTGGTTAAAATACAGTTCTTTTTGTATGAATATTTTCTTGGATTTGGCATGCAGTATGATATATGTTTCTTTGTTTTGTAATCGAATATAGTTGATGTTTCCCAATTCTTTTTCACCATAATCTCATTATTTCATTTGGTTAACTTTATGGCAGGGATCTTGTGTAGGGCTATATTTTATCAACAGACCAGAGTGGATGATAGTTGATCATGCATGCTCTGTATATTCCTATATATCGGTTCCTTTGTACGATACTCTTGGTGCGTTTTAATTTTTCAGTAGAACTTCAGAGCAGTCTTTGATTAAATTGGCTAAGGTTCTTGTTGCTGTCATTTATTGCCAACTATGCAGGTCCTGATGCTGTCATGTTTATTATAAATCATGCTACTGTACAATCAATATTTTGTGTGCCTCAAACATTAAATATTGTGAGTTTTCTCCCTGTATCTCAAGCATTCTTATGAATAAACAATTTATGAGGTTGAGAAAAGCACATGCTTTATACTGTTAAAATTGCCACCAGTTTGAGTTAAGGAGTATCAAATTTTTGACTACATAGACACTCAGATGTTGTCCTATCCTTAACCAACACTCAGATGTTGTCCTCTAGATAGTTTTGGTTTGCCATGTCTTGGACCTTTGCCCAACATATTGGGAGAAATCTTAATTTAAAACCATACCTAGAAACCTTGAAGCATACTACATGTCACTTGTCTGCTTTTTCCTCAACAACTTACGTACATGCATACTACTTCTTCCTTCATTCTGAAATAAGTTTTTTTTGAGTTTCTTTTTCTTTTAATTCCAAAATTAGTGTATAGTTCACCAAGTTGAAGAAAATTTTGAATAACATAGGGTACGTGGTATAATCAACTTACAAATGGTAAGTAAAATAGGGTACGTGGTAAAATCAACTTACATGTTTATGTCTATATTTATTGAATTGTAATCTCTGGCCAAATATAGGGTTATAGCCAAAATTCATCCTTCATGCGGAGTGATATACATTGTTGGCCGTTTTCTAAAATTTTAGCTTTTGCAGTAACCTGCTATTATATCTCCAAGTCCTTCCCACCAGCTGTATTTTGTTCATAATACCAGTACTAATCTATTTGTGCATTACAATGTAGTGTGCTCTAGCTTATAGAGGATGGTCACCATGGGAGGGAGTGTTAAAATCTAATATACATTATTGGATCCGTTCTCTAATAACTAATTTTTAGAGTAACTCTTAGCTTAATTTAAGTTTTGCCAGTAAATTTTTTGTTATTCATGTTTGTAAAATGGGGTTAATTTGATACTTTTCTTGCATTATTGAAGGGGTTTTGATACTTTTCTTGCAAAATGAAGTTAAAGGCTCAAACTTACTTGAAGACGAAGATAATGAGGAGCTAACAATTACTATGCTTTATAGCTAGAGTTTTTTTTTATTGTGTAATATCTGTGGATACATATTGTAGGTGATATGGTAGCTGCTTTTGGTAATAAGTCTTGTAATTTTAGTGGGTATATTGGCTATACTAGCTTTGTATACATTATATACTTTTGAAATGATATAATAATTAGTTTCTCATTTAGTAAATATAAAATTTATGTGCACATTTTTGTTATTTATATTTTAATGAGATATTATAATGAAGAAATGCATATTAATGAAAGATTATTTCTCTCACTAAAATCTTTTTTTATTTAATTAGTTAGTTATCAATGAAGGATTATTTCCCTCACTAATTTGAAGATACATTCTCAATTTATAATTAGTGAAGGAAAATTTTCTCTCGTTAAATAAATGTATTCTTCATAATATATTATTTGTGAGGGAATAAAGTTATTCACTAATTTCAAATAGTCCTTCTTAAAAAATTATTTGTGAAGGAAACCATTCTTTCACTAAATAACAAAATTCCATTACCAAATACAATTTGTGAATAAAAAAGTTATTCACAATATATCCTTCACAAAAAATATTTAGTTACTACTTAGCGAAGGATACCCAATTGCGAGGAGGTCTAATGCGAGCAATCATGTGAAGAAAATATTTCTTCTCAATAAATCACTTGTGAGTGATATAGTATGTCTTGTGAAGGATTTGTCATGCACTAGATGCCATTTTTGGTGTAGTGTTAGCCCTAGAATGCATGAAAGGATTATGAGTTATTGCTATGGCACTTGTGTTATGACAGTGAATAGGTATGGATTTGAATTCAAACCCATAATCTGTTAGCTGATTTTTTGTGATAACCCGGGATTTTGAATAATCAAAATTTTACGAATAAATTTTTTTTTAATTAATATTAATAATGATTATTAATTTTGTGACAAGTTTCTGTGATACGAGTCTCGAGAAGGTCAATTTGGTATTGACTAATAAAATTAGAGTAGAGTTGTGATTAACCGCTTTAGAAACCATAACCCTAATTTCTGGAAAGGGATTCGATAGAAAATATAATTAATATAATTATATTAATGGGTATGTGTTTGTACTGAATAGAAATTTTGATCAATGATTGATCGGATAAGGTTTGAAATTAATAAACCCTAATAAAAGATTAGAAACCCTAATCTCATATTTAGAAAACCAATTGTACGGTTAAAAACCCCTAATTATACGCCCGGAAACCCTAATTTTAAATTCGCGAATCCTAAACCCTAATTAGGAAACCCTAATCCTAATGGGCAAGCCTAATGTGTTTATTAAACTTTAATATGATTAGAAAACACTAATTATATTTTAGTTATCTTAATTTCGATTTTGCAAACTCTAATTGTAATTTAGAAATTTTATTTTTCTAATTAAAACCCTAATTTGGAAATTATAGAAACTAATATCGTAAAACCTAAGGGTTAGGACCTTAGGGTTAAACCCTAAGGGTTAAACCCTAAGGATGTGACAAATTCCAAGTATGCCATTAAAAATAAAATACAAATGACCAAAATGCCCTTTTTCATTTATTTAAATGGTAACTTGCAAAATTCACCAACACCTTTAGTTGGTGAACCACTACATTGACCTTGGTGACTTAAAAAACTCAGCAATCAGCCTCCAATTGACATCTATCATCAGATCTAGCAACAACATAAGTAATATATATAGATTCAAGAGAAAGAAAGTCTCAAAATTTAGCCATTTTGCTCTCAAGCTCTCACCTACTCTCTCTCTTTCTCATCTAAACATCCGAAAATAGCTAGTAGATCAGTCCTAAAAACATACCTTGATCAACCAATATCAGATTAGGAAGATCAAGATCAAAGATTGAATTAGAAAGGTATAAACCTAATTTTTATTTTTGATCCAAGTTGCTAAGACAAAGTTTGTGTTTATGTGTTTAGATCTTTGCTAGATGATGTTTTATGATGATCTATGTTGATAGAACATAGATTCATAGCATCAAAGTGGGTAAAATTTAAGTGTTTCACAAATTGTTCTTGTGTTTGAAACATGGTCTGACAAGTTATGTCAGTAGCCGTAGATCTTGATATGTTTATGGTGTTTTATGTTTTAAAGTTGTTATGTGTAGCTTGGTATGAGTTCTTTAGTCTGCAAAAGAAATCAGAGTCATTAGATGCCTGGATTCGAAGATATAATCAATTCAAAACCGTTGGCCAAAAGGCGTACCGAAAGTATAATCTGGGTAACCCAGAAATGCATGATCAGAGTTTGACAATGATTTCAAGCTTTCATATCTGTCAGGTTTTTAGTGTTATGATATTGTTGTTGTAACTTATTTGTAGCTGGTTATGTGAACAATAGATCCATGCTTTAAGATCTCTTATCTCCTCAACATATGGAATGTAATTAATGGTCAAACCTAGCCATTTGGTCACGGACACAGTTTCTGGAAAACCCAGAAATTGTAAGAACAAATTTTCTGACAACCTTTGACCAGATTGAATCTGGAGATTTTGATATTTTGGGATTGAGATATTGGCATCTCGTTGTTCCTTGTCATTAATACTACACGAGTGAACTATAAAATCACCAATATCGTGACCGGAACGTAGATTAAAATGATCTAGAAAGTATCGAGATGAACTGTTGGGTTTCTGGGAAAACCCATAAACCGTCTGACAATGATTTTGAATGCACGGATCGTCTTGTTAGTTTGTTATATGACTGAGATGAAGATTGTTTCATGTAGTGTTACATAAACACTGTGCGAGCAATACTTAACCTGAACCAGAAACATTTTGGATTGGAAGATAAGAGCGGTCAAACCAAGACCCTTGTACACTGTCTGACAATGTTCTTGAGCACCAAGAACACCTAAGACGACAGACAAGTGTCGCTATAGGCTATAGCGAAGGTTTTATTTTTTTTATTTTCTGAATATTTTGGAAATTATTTAAAAATAGAAATAAATTATAAAAATTACTAAAAATGGTTTTTAAAATCATTTTAAATTTTGAAAAATAACTTTTAATTATTTGGGACATTTTCTTAAATAATTATAATTATTTGAATAAAATGCTATTTAATTTATTTAATTAGTATATTAAATAAATTAGAGGAAAATGATTTAATATTATTAAAAATCATTTTAAATAAGAATAATGTATTTAAAAATATTTTGAGTTATAAAATGTAACTTTTAATATTTTTGAAGAATTTTATTAATAAATTAATAAATTAATATTAATAATATTAGATTTATTTAATTATTAAATAAATAAGTTACAAATGATTTTATTGATTTAAAAATTATTTTAAATAAGAATAAAGTGTTAGAAAATATTTTGAATTATAAAATATAATTTTCAATATTTTTGGAGAATTCTCATTAATAAATTAATATTAATGATATTAGATTTTTAATTATTAGATTAAATAAATGAATTAAAAATGATTTTATTGATTTAAAAATCATTTAAAAATGAGAAGAATGATTTAAAAATATTTTAAGTTATAATTAATGACTTTTAATATTTTGATAATAATTTTATTAATATTTAAATATTAATGGTGATGATTTAAAAATAATTTTAATTAATTTAAAAATCATTTAAGTAGAATATTGATGATTTAAAATATTTTAAGTTATTAATAATAACTTTAATATTTTGACAAGTATATTATTAATATTTTATATTATTAAATATTAATAATGATAAGATTATTTGATAATTAAATCATTTAAAAATGATTAAAGTGTTTGAAAAATTATTATAAATTATAATAATTGTTTATAAATTATTAAAAGCTTCGAAAAATATTATAAACGATATTTGACTATCTAAAATATTATAATATGTTATTTCATTCTTTATTATTCATTGGAATAACTCAGTATCGCTGTGAATTACCCTATACTTGGTGACATTCTTCTATTATTAAAAGTCTTTCTTATTACATTGGAATATCACGTATGCATGCGTTTTTTCTGTGGGATTAAAATCTTTATTATTCTCTTTGGAATATCATATCATGCGTTTCTGCCGGACTGGTTAAAATCTTTTATTATTATTACATTGGAATAATCCTATGTGTGTGCGTTTTACGTCGGGACTAATTAAAGTCTTATTAGTATTACATTGGAATAACACATGCTCATCACAAGCACCGCATGCATGGTGATTTCGTTGTTATTCCATTCTTTATTATTACTGTTGGAACATCCCATGGGGCGTAATTTCGCTTTGACACGGTTCCGTTATTTAGTATTCATTGGAATAACCTATCTATGCGAAGTACCGCATGCATGGTGATTTCTTTTGTTATTCCATTCTTTATTATACTCAGTTGGTTAGTTTTGACTTCTATACTCCATGAAATTAGTGGAATATCCTTGATAATTGCGCTTCATCCAGTATTTTTTCATGGAAATATTCTTCTGAGCATTCTTGAATGTTACTCTACAAAACAGTATCATGTTGACAATTTGGACGTTATTGGTTCTTGGACAAATTAATTCTTGAACTTGTTTTATTGAATTCTTATATCATTGTCATCATCCTCATATTTATATTTTTTTTGAAAGTCATCTATGGCACGTGGTGCGTAGATGGACTTGGTATGATTATGACCATGAATTATTCGATTGTAATCTCGACCGTAATGTTACAAATGATGTGGGTAAAAGTCCTCATTGGTCGTCATTGCATTGATGGGCCGGTTGTTGGCATGATCATGACCAATAATGAATACACAAATATTCTTGGCCCGTAATGCATGGATAATTGTGGTCGTGATACTAAATAATATCCTTGGCCGTAGTGCAGGGGTGATTCGATGATGTGGATTATTTATTAAAGTCGAGTCCCAATGATAAATGTGATGAAAACCTTTTAAATCATAAAAGATAGTAGATTTTATTCTCTACTTGACTCTTTTAATGGATTTCTTGTTCCGTTGCAGTTAAACTTGATGTTTGTTATATTGTATTAGTTTAACACTATTTAAGGCTTGGAGACACTCGAAATTTTACGTATTCATCATTCATTAACATTGTAGGAGGACAGATTCGTCTTTTAAGAGGAACCACGAAAGACAATCCAAATCCTGCACGGATACTACCGGAAGTTCAACATCAAACCCCGGATCGCGATCTCAGGAGTAACCAAATCCAACCTGGAGATAACCCAGAGGCTGTAGATACAAATCTTACGGAACACACACCAGAGAAGATCGATTAATCTGGAGATGACCTCGAAGTATCCAGTCTCAGTCCCAACCATGGGAATAGCCACCAACCTTGGTGATGACCCCGAGGAATGAAATTTCGGAGATAACCCCGGAAATGCTTGTTTCAAATGCTACCAGCTTTAATCTCGACGCTCACAATGAGATCTATTGTACCAGCCCGGAGACAACATCGGGGAGACAGGCACACCTCAAAGTTGACAATGAGGACCTTCAATAATTACAGCAGTCCAATCTCAGCGAAGTTCGAGCAACGTCTGCTTTATCAGCCCAATCCGGCGATAACACCGGTGAGGGGAAACATCATCATCTCGTCAACACGATGCCACGTCATGTCTCTACGCAACGATGTCCCACAAGGCTAACCAATCCTAAGTGATTATTGTGTGGGGTAACGAATGAAAGTTGAAGCTTGAAGACCGAAGGGCATCGTCCCATCTTCAATGACTTCGCACAAACTCTAATCTCATGCCATTGTACAACTCTCGACAACGGCGGTCCGAAATAGGTCCTGTATACCTCAAACGGATGCCCGGATTGCACTTCTGAAGGTTTAAGTGGACATTACAATGCCTGAGTGCACGTACTTCGAGACGACCAGACCCGAAAAACTCGGGCCAACCCGAGTTACCTCTGGTACACCTGCGGCTCAGCCGCAGGTACACCTGCGGCTAATATGCCTATAAATAGAGGCTTGGGGTGCTGATTTTGAAGGAGAAAAAGACAGGGAAACCCTGAACAATTCGCTCCGCACTCGCCCATACAGTGTATTTTCCCTCTTTTAAACACTTGTGAGCTCATATATAGCCTCTTTTGTACCCACAAAAGCTAGTGTTTACCCACTCTAAAGATATAGAAGCCTTTTTTAGCAGTCAGCTGTAAGCCTTCTCACACACTTTAGAGTTTTTCTATTCATCTTTGCACACACCCTTCTACACGCGTTGAGAGTCGTGTTGCTTGCTTTTGCCGGACTTCAATCAAGTGGTTTCATTCGATCAGATATATATATATATATATATATATATATATATATATATTTATATATATATTGACTAACATTATCGAGTTATGCCTCGATTGAGCCTGAACTTGATGCAGAGCGTTTATTTGCTTTTATATATATATATATATATATATATATATATATATATATTTATATATATATATTTATATATATATGAACTATGTGTCGAACTTTGTTCGATGAGCCTAGACTTCGGTCTGGAGCGTTTACTGCTTTAATATATATATATTAACTCTGTGTCGAACTCTATTCGATGAGCCTGGATTTTATATCCGGTGTATTTATTCGCATTATATATATATATATATATTTATACTATATATATATATATATATATATATATGAATTGTGGTCGAACTACATTCGATGAGCACAGATTTTACATCCGGTGCGTTTATCGCTTATATATATATATATATATATATATATATTTATTTATTTATTTTAAGTCCGCCTGAGTTTCCTTCGTGGCGGTTAATCGCCTTATGGATTTATTTACATTTCTGATCCCCCATGGAGGTGCTTCGTGGTTGGTGATCATGTCTGTATATATATATTTACAGCTTATATATATACCTGCTTACTACTTTCATACAAATTACAGCATTCTGTGCGTCTAGGAATCATGTGATCACCGATTCATCCCATTGGATCTAGATTCGGTTCCCGTGATGGACATTTTCAGCTGTAAGCAGCTTGTAAATTATTCCGCGGTGTCGGAATTTCCTCAGATGGTTTCCATACCCACGAGGAAGTCGACATTATTTTTGTATATTATTTTCATACGGATGCCTCGCACCCGTCAAATAAAATCAATCAAGCCAATCACTTAATAAAGTGGGAGTGTAAAAGGTCTCAATTCCTATTGAGCATCAGGGTTCGAAAAACCTCTTTTATAAAATATCACTGCCATATCTTGCTAAAAATTGAATTTTTACATAAATTCAAACCCTGTGTATATAGGTTCGAACGAGGCCTCGCACAACTTCCATATACAAAGACATTGACCCCACACACACACACACACACACTCGAGATAATAGTTTCTTGAAAAGAGGCGGTCACCGTGGTAACACGGATGTCGAGGGGTGCCTAACACCTTCCCCCCGCATAACCAAGTCCCCGGACCCTAAACGAATCTCGATTTCACCGACCCGTATAACAGTGTCACATCACTGGGTCAATGTGCAAACCTTTTCTCGATTGTGTTGGTACAACCATTTAAAAAACCAACTGGCAACTCTTAATAGTCCATCGCCAACATTATACATGTCGGACCTTTTTCACTTGTTTTTTCAAACAAATCTCACCTAAAATGAGAACACCAAAGAACGAGTAACGGAAAGGGACACCCAAAAATCCCGACGTCGACAGGTGGCGACTCCGCTGTGGACTCCAGTAAGAGGACTTAAGCCGCTATTATAATCTTTTCAAAATAATTATCTGCTTGTGTGTGGATGTTGCATTTACATTTTGATGAATGTGTACAAATGCATTTCTTTATTGCACTTAGTGCTTCGCACCATAACTGCTTGTGATGCTAGTGCTTTGCACCATAACTGCTTGTGATATTAGTGCTTCACACCATATCTGCTTGTGATATTAGTGCTTCGCACATGTCATCATTTTTATACGGTGAGACGCGATGTATGTGAATGTATGTTGTGTGGTCCCTCCACCAGGAGGCTATCCCGTCGGTGTTTGATTACTGGACTCGTGAGAAGACTAATTCTTCGAGGCTTAAGAAAGGCACCACCCAAATTCGCTCCAGTTGAAAGACTGGATTAACTTCCCGTCAAGTAGATTGCGATGATTTGGTAACCTTCATGCCAAAAAGCCGCGAGAGTAACCTAAGATAGGTCAGCCTCTGATAAACCCAAAATGGAGGAAAGTCTCTTCATGCTCTCATTTCAATTACTTGTAAACACAATTGCTTGTAATGTCATTTCATATCTATCTCCCTGTAATGAGAAATATGAAGAATTGTGTACACATACATGCTACAAACAGTTGACATCCGTTGTGCAGGATAAAAAATTCCTAAAATGGACACATCACATTGCATATTATTATATACATTCCCTAAAGACTAAACTATACAAGTCTTTCGCAGGGAATCAATCGGACCTACTACCCGTTCAAAGTCTAAAAAGGCAACAGGCCTGCAGTCAATCATGTCGTCATCTGACCAGACTAAACTTAATCCAGTTTCTCGCAAAGAATTCAACGGATTAAGCAAACAAATTATAGATTTGGTTGTTCTACTTAAAGAATTACACCAATCTACACAGGGTCAGAAAATACCCGTACATGCTGAATCCTCCACAGAAGGAGGAATCCAGGTCATTACCATACCTGAACCACAGTTGGATACGACCAACAATACTTATGATGCTACCCATCCCACTGGAGATCCAGACACTAGTGACATCAAAAAGAAAGTCCTCCAAATGGAAGAGACCCTTCGCGCTATCAAAGGAATTGGAACACACGGGAGTGTTTCATATGCTGATCTGTGTATTTTCCCTGGTGTTCATTATCCAGAAAAATTTAAAACTCCTGACTTTGAAAAATATGACTGGTTAGGAGATCCTTACACACATTTAAAAGTGTTTATTGGAGAACTTGGATCTTATGCAGAGGACGAAAAGCTCAGAATGCAATTATTCCAAAAGAGTTTTACTGGAGAAGCCCGTTCGTGGTACACAAGATTAGACAACTTCAAAATCCATAGTTGGGAAGAGCTAGCACATGCCTTCCTCACTCAATACATCTTTCAAACTCAGATGGCTCCTGATCGGTATCAAATTACCAAGATCAAGAAACAGTCTAGCGAGTCTTTCAGAAAGTATGCTCAGAGGTGGAGACGTATGGCTGCCCAAGTTAGTCCTACCATGACAGAATAAGAAATGGTCATGACTTTCATAGACATACAAGAAGCTCCCTTCTATGAGAGAGTTTTAGCCAGCATTGGCAAACCATTTTTTGAAATGGTCAAACATGGGGAGATGGCTGAGATGGGATTGAAGTCAGGAAAGATTCAAGACCTAGCTGCACTCAAAGATGTTGCGGATCACATCCAATCTGGAAATTATGGGAACAACCCCCGGAGGGTCCATAAAAAGAAAGAAGAAGATGTTTCCCTAATACTACAGGTCAAAAGGCAATCGTAATACGCCTATTCAAAGGAGAAACTACACTCCCTTTCCAGCACAATCTACAAACCCTCCAATACCAAAAGGTGGAGAAGTCAAACGCCCTCGAGTGTTTACACCCTTAGGGGATACCCTCGAGAACATCTTAAATCTTCTGACAATAAAGAAGAAAATTACACATCTTCTTCCACCAGCCAGCCCTAATGGACGGGGTTTCAATGCTACTAGGAAATGTGATTATCATGCCAGGGCACCTGGACATGATACTCAGGATTGTTGGGCCTTGAAACACAAGATCCAGGACCTAATAGACAACGAGGAGATCGTAGTCACCAAACCCGATCAGCCTCATGATCAAGACAACCCTCTTCCTCAACACAAAGAAGAAGAGGTCAACATGATTAATTGGAGCAATGGACAGAGTTCCAACTTCAATTTGTGAATCTTCCTGCACCCTCAAAGACGGTGATGACAGATGGGATTATGCCAAGTTCTAATTCACAATGGAACGAAAGATGAAAGCTCTCTGCAAACAAATTGAACAATTGGTGGAACTGGTGACTTATCAACATCAAGTGACACGTCACTTAATCAGCCAGGAGCACGCCAGTCTCCTACCCCTTATCATGAATATTCCCTCGTCACTTTCAGAAAATGAAATGCTGGAAGACAAAGTGACAAAGAGAGAAAATGCTAAAGCCCGTCGGGATTTCGCTAATAAAAGGGAATTCACCTATCTGGGCCAACCTATGGAGGAAATCCTTCATATGTTAATCAATGAAGGAAGAATCAGTTCCCTTCTACCTCCAATCAACCCTCGTTCAGGACGGTACAACTCTAATGGAGTATGTCAATATCACTCCCAGTCTCGTGGTCACAACACAGAAGAATGCTGGGCACTCCGCCACCTTATTCAAAATCTAATCGATAGTGGTGTCCTGCGCCTATCAGACGACGATACTGTGTTGCGGGAAAGTGAGGATTCGGGTCCTACCAAGTGGAAGAGTGTGGTAGCAGTCATATCCACTGAAACTGATGGGATTAATACCTTACTCACAATGCCAACAATTCAACTCAAGGGAGGAAACAATCCTTTGAAAGTGGTCGCTCCTGAGCCAATCAACTTGTCATGCAGAACACAATATCCTATTGTTAGCTTGCACAAGGTTCTGTAGAATTATGGAGAAGGTGAAGGATTCACCTCATATACAACTGCTGCAGTGTCGAAGGAAAATCCACTGTATCTCCCCCATCGGGTGATGAAGCCCACCACCAAATCAAAGGGGAAAATTTCCCTGGAGAAGATTGAAAAATTCCTCCGCGCTATGGGTCATAATGAAGCTACGATGGTTTTAAGCTTGAAAGAAGCTCCACAACATATATCAATTTTGGACTTGGTCCTAACTTTCGAGAATCACCGGAAGGTCTTGTTAAAGGTTTTAGAAGAAGCCTATCTCCTGACATCAGTGGATACAGAAAAGTTTCAACATGTGGTTGATCACATTTTCAACAACAATGTGATATCCTTCACTGATGATGACATACCACCCGAAGGGACCGGTCATTGCAAATCGTTGCTCATTACGGTCTTGTCCTCTGGATATATGGTAGCTGAAGTCTTAATAGATGGAGGTTCCTCTCTGAATATCTGCCCACACGCTACCTTGGTGAAGATGAATATCAATCTCAACAGAATTCATAGTAGCCATACTATCATCAAAGCTTTTGATGGAGCCCGCCGTAACTCGGTCGGAGAAATTGAGCTGCCAATCGAAATTGGTCCGCACACTTTCTGCGTGTCTTTCCATGTACTCAAGATAGACTCGGGATACAACCTGCTCCTGGGACGACCATGGATTCATATGGCTGGGGCAGTCCCCTCCACTTTTCATCAACAGTTGAGATACATCATCAACAATAGCCTGGTCATAGTCAACGCTGAATCGGAGATTCCTCAGCACGGGGACATGCCGTTCATCAATGCCAATGCAGATATAGAACCAGTCAGTTTTCATGCTTTGGAAATAAGCAATACCCAATACCATGCTATTGGAGCACCATTTCCCGAACCCAAGATTTCTGCCGAGGTAATGTCGGCCACTCAAGAAATGATGTCATTGGGGCATAAGCCGGGACAAGGGTTGGGTAAAGATTGCCAGGGTATCAAGTACCCAATTCGATTAACCAGGAAAGCTGGAACAGCTGGGCTAGGCTATACTGCAAGTTCTAGTCACAGGAATCCTCATAATCATCAATAGATTCCTTCAGCTTCAACCATGTGGCGTTTATCTTCGCCTTCAAACTCTGAGTCCGCACAACCCCCCGTAAAGGTGCCAGCAAATGTAATGGCTATGTTATTTCCCAAGCCGGTACCGGTGAAGGAGAAAGAAATCTTTGTTCCAAATCCTGCAGTGGAAGAAGAGGAACGAGAATCAAGCAAGACGTCATACGGATGATGTCCGGTATACGCATCATCGTTCATGATGAACATACCAACAGATACACCCCAGACGATGATTGCCTAGACGTGATGACCATCATTCGGGACAGGGAGGATTATGACAATCCCTCCATCACTGCGGTCCACTCGGACTTTGCCCTTGCCAATTTGAACAAAGATTCCTCTTGCATTGGTCGTCAGGGTAAAAGGCGTAAACTCTTTCTGCCCTGTAGATATAATAACTGCTTACTTTTTTGTACAGTATTATCAGTTTATTTTGCCAGTATATTCTAACACTGTGTATGATCAACGCATCTCATATATACTAAGTGAAAGTATATTTTGTTTCAGGACTCTGGATTTAGATGTGCCTGTACTTGCTGATACGATGCCTTTTCTCCACAAGGATTGTACCTTTGATGTAGAGATGAATTCAAATTTGATGGATATACAGATGACATTGAGGTGCCTCGAAATTCAAGAATGGGTCAAAGACAAACCCAAACCCAACCTTGATCAAACCACTTCTTTCAATCTCGGAACCTTAGAAAGCCCTAAGTTAATCCAGATTGGTTCAGACCTTACCCCAAACCAACGGAATGACATGGTTATGCTGTTAACCCAATTCCAGGATGTGTTTGCATGGTCTCATGAAGACATGGTGGGTTTGTCCACTGACATTGTCCTTCATCTCCTTCCCATTAAAGAGGATTTAAGTTACCAAGCGTAAACTCAAATGATTGAAACCCGAGTGGAGTTTAAAGGTGAAAGAAGAAATTGTGAAACAATTTCAAGCTGACATCATCATGGTGTCTACATATCCTGAGTGGATATCAAACATCGTGCCCGTACCTAAACCTGGAGGGAAGGTGCGAGTTTGCGTGGATTACTGAAACTTGAATAAAGCATGCTTAAAAGACAGCTTTCCCGTGCCATTTATCCACATTCTCATTGACAATACTGCGCAATACGACATGTACTACTTTGCTGATTGCTTTGTGGGGTACCATCAGATCATGGTTGCCGAGGAAGATCATGAGAAGACTGCTTTCATCACTCCTTGGGTAACTTTTTTCCATAGACGGTTGTCATTCGGCCTCATCAATGCCGGAGCTACCTATCAACGAGCTATGATGGCTCTTTTCCATGACTTAATGCATAAAGAGATCGAGATCTATGTGGATGACATCATTGTCAAGTCCCAGAAGGAGGATGACCATCTAGACCATCTCAGAAAGTTGTTCAACAGGTTGCGTAAGTACAACTTGAAGTTAAATCCAGCTAAATGCGCCTTTGGCATTAAATCAGGCAAGTTGCTAGGATTTCTAGTCAGCCACAAAGGGATTGAGTTGGATCCTGCCAAAATCCAAGCCATCACTGAAATGCCTATTCCTCAGACAGAGAAGGAAATACGGTGATTTTTGGGAAGAATCAACTTCATCAAGGGGTTTATCTCCAACTCACAAAGAAACTCGTGAGCCAATCTTCAAGCTATTAAGGAAGAACTCCTCCATGAAATGGAATGATGAGTGTCAGAATGCCTTCCTTACAATCAAGAAACAGCTAGTCAAAGCTCCCATCTTGGTACCACCCAGGAATGATATTCCCCTGTTCATGTATCTGTCCGTAAGTGACAATGCCATGGGCTGCATGCTGGGACAAAAAGATGATAGAGGCCAAGAATGAGCTATCTATTACCTCAGCAAAAGGTTTAGCAGCAGCGAACACAAGTACACTCTAATCAAAAAGATGTGTTGTGTTTTGGCATGGGCTTCCGTGAGGTTACAGCATTACCTCCATGGTCACACAACCCATCTCATATCCCGCGTGGATCCTATCAAGTACGTGTTCAGCAAACCCATGTTAAATTGCCAGCTTTCCAGATGGCAGTTGATCCTACAACAATTTGACATCGTATATGTGACTCAAAAGTCCATCAAAGGTCAAGGAATTGCGGATAAACTAGCCACAACACCTTCAGGGGATTTCAAACCATTGGAAACATATTTCCCCGATGAAGGAGTAATGACAAAGGCAAAGAACACGTCAAGACGATACACGCCAATCATGGAAGATGTATTTTGATGGAGCTGTTAATATGGAAGGTTCTGGAGCTGGAGCAGTTCTAGTATCTCGTCACGGGAGCAAGATATCCGTCATTGTCAAATTACGGTTTATCAAACACCAACAATATGGTGAATATGAAGGTCGTCTCATGGGGCTAAAACTTGCTTTCGCTCAATGGGCATCGAAGCGGTTAATCGTCTTTGGAGATTCGGAGTTGGTAATCAGACAATCCACCAGAATCTATCAAACCAAGGAATTACATTTGCTGCCTTACCATCGGCAGGTTTTGAAGATGGCTTTGGAGTTCGAAAAAATCTTTTTTCTACATGTTCCTCGTAATAGGAATGACTTTACGGACGCATTAGCAACTTTGGCCTCCCTGATTCGCATATCAGACAAAGAACACTTGCTGAGCGTCATGATTTCCCTGCACAAGGCCCCAGCCTATGGGAATTACGTTGGAGAAGTATCGGATGAGCTACCTCCCATCCAACATCCTTGGTATCAATATATCAAAGAATACCTGCGAGACGGATCTACACCCGCTGAGGCGAGCCCGACTGAGAAAAGGCGGATCCATCGACTTGCTATGAAGTTCTACCTGAGTTGAGATGCGCTCTACAAAAGAGATGCAGGACTAGGTCTCCTCAGATGTCTAGACAAAGATCAAGCCCAAAGGCTTATGGATGAAATCCATGGTGGAGTCTGTGGCCCCCACATGAGTGGCCCCCTCCTTGTTAAGAAAGTCCTCAGGACGGGACATTACTGGCTATCTCTCAAAGCTGACTGCAATGACCACGTCAGGAAATGCTATCAGTGCTAGATTCATAGGAATGCTATACATGCCCCTCCACGGGAACTCCACACTATGAGTTCACCTTGGCCATTCTCAATGTGGGGAATGGACGTTATTGAGCCCATTGAGCCTAAAGCCAGCAATGGTCATCGGTTTATCTTCACCATTATCGACTACTTCACCAAGTGGGTAGAAGTAGCCTCCTTCCCCAGGGAAACATACATTGCAAGCCAGCAGCCTGGCTTTCTCCTCTGCGTTCCTACAACTTAGGTCATCCCATTGCGGATTGAACCTTTTGCGTTTACAGTTTGGCTACCAATATCTGGGATCAAACTTCTCATACCTGCAGTTTATCCTCAACCTAGGATTAAACTTTCTCCTCCCTGCACTCTGACCTGCACATGGGATTACGCTTTTCATCTCACCTTGAGGGCTTAACTACGTCGACCGATCTCCTCTTCAATAGAGCACGAGGCAACCATTTCACATGGCCGGCCACAATAAAACAAAAACAACAAAATCATTTCTACCCTTGCAAAAACAAAAAACAAAACATTCCTACACCATGTCATTATATATATACGTTGAACCTCTTACACGAGTTGAACTACGCAGATTGAGACGATCTCCTCTTCGATAGGAGTACGTAGGCAGCCATTCATGGTGCGGTCTCACCCCCTACCAAAACACAAACCCTTGTCAGTTGGTACTGAGATTATCCTTCAATACATTACATTTTAATCGCCTTCAGACCAAAGGGATGGAATTACCTGAACTCCTCCCAAATAGGAGATTCGGCGACCATCTAAGCTGCGGTCATACCTTGAAGAGCAACACCAATCCATAAGAGGTGGAATTAACTAAGCTTCTCCTAAATAGAAGTCTTTGGCGACCATCGTGGTGAAAGCAATTAATCTCGAGAGAGAAAGCCACACTCCTCTCCACATTTTCACCTAGAAACCATTCCCAAGACACCAAAGATGGTAGGGATACACAGAGATCGATGATCCATTCTGAACTATCCAAAGATAACTCAATGTCCATCCACCCAGGAGGAATTCAGAATACATCAAGATCACAAGCCCTGAAGCAGCGGGCAAAATATCAAGCAAATAGTAGGGCATATCTAAAGGGGAAGTGATTCAAAAATATATTTCCCTATCATATATAATGTTGTTTGATATATATACAATGTAAACTGTACATGACAAAATGGCTAAGCTAGTCTGTGCAGGTAAATACAAGCTCATCTACAAGTTAGGATATATGCGAGCTAACAAGCCCAACATGGCGTCCCTCTCAGAAGACGGAGGCGAAGCTGTGGTCTCCTGTATGAGAATATCCACACGACCCAAAAGATCTGTAGCCGTCTGCATGGTGACCATATGATCATCAATATATGCGCTCATCTCTGCAATCGTGCCAGTGGTAAGGGACCTCACTGCAGTACTATCTGTGACGGCTACATCTTGGGCAGATATAGCACTATCCTGCTCAACTATCACTGCATCTCTGGCTGATATAGCCTCATCCTGCTCAACAACAGCGGCATCTCTGCGATCTAATGCCTCGTCTCTCTCCAATAGAGCGGCGTCCCTCACATCAAGAGCAGTCGACATCATAGATCGAATCTGGTCTCTCTCAAAGGTCATCAGATGAAGACTCTTCTCTAAGTACTGTGCCAAGTGCTGAATCACAACAGTACTGGTACTAGGGGAATCCGGAAGATATGCTGGCAACCCAGCAGCGGGCTCCTCCTCGATGTGGGTATCAATGTCCTCCATGGGCTCTACATCGTCTAAATCGTTCTCTGGTACTGCAAATACTACTGCAGCCGATAAAATCTTCGTCTCCATCCATGCGGAGTACTCTGCAAAATCGACATCTTCTTGCAGTTATCTCACGCCGATCTCAAAGAAGCGTATACGAGATCGATCCTCTGCACGAGAGGTATCGAGTCGAATGAATCTTGACTGTGCCTCTAAAGGATGAAAATCCTGGAACTGGTCAAACTGCGACATCACGGCCAGTGGGTGATAAGTAGTCACACCCCTCAAGCCAGCCAGAGGGAGGAAATCCATGCCCGGAGCGTGAGTAATGAAGCTGTATGGGGAGTAAAGCCCCGAGCACAGCAATATGCTAAATGGATCTCTGATATCCGCTAAAAATGCGGACCAGGAGTGAACATCTGTACACTCCGATGGCTGAAAGGAGTATGACATGGCCACATCATGGGAGAAGCAATACCCATGACGTCTATGGGTACCAACCGGTCTCAAGTGTGACATAAACCACACGTACAACATTACTGAACTCCCAGTGAACACTCATGTAGGATACGTGCAACAATAGGATGCCGACCGCAGGGTCTCTGCTACGATCATAGGTACAATGGTGCGACCCTCTCTAAGAGGTCTCACAGCCATAATGACACCAATGTCTATCTCATCCATATATCGTGGCATATAGACATACGACAGTACGCATAGCATCAGTGAATAGCTATCCTCCGGTGTGGTGAAATCCCCGGAATGTCGTGAATAGCTATCCTCTGAGCCAAACTGTCCTACAGAAAACGCTGAGATATCACATGGCTAGATGTCAGCTCGTCTTGCACTACTCTGTGCCGCAATCCTGTGAGAGTCATGAATCATCTACTCATGTATCCCAAAGCCAAATGGATGCAAGGTCTGTCTAAAGGCATCATCATCAAACGTGCATACTCCTCCAGAGTAGGAGTCAACTCATGGGTGCCAAATAGGAATACCTGCCTATCTGGTAACCAATGCTCTAGCATCCCATCTATAAACCCTGCATGAACCTGAAAAGGCAATAAAGTCATGGTATGCTGCAGCAACTGATCTACGGTCACCCTATCTGGTGGTGACATGCTATCGTAACACGATCGCATACCCAATGCCACCAATGATGGTGGGATATGATCTATCTGACTAATCGTCAGAAGAAGACATCTGTGCGGGCCGTGTCATAAGACCATCCAGGGGTCAATGCCGAATATCTCTGGACATACATACATATGCATAACATGATACATGCATAACAGATAATGGATGGTAATATGATATAGGGAATGAAAAAATGGTGCATACATTCCAAAGTATATCATCATCTAATACATCAGCTCTGTACAGCTACAAATATAGGGAAATGGGGCACAACCGCCCTACTACTAACAAAGGCCTATCAAAAGATATAGCGAGAATGGGGAACAGCCACCCAATATCTAACAGAGGCCTATCAAAAGATATAACAAGAATATACATTAGAAGAAAACCAGGGTCTCGATGTCTATGTCCTCAATCCTGTCCACCTGATGTAACTCCTCCTGAGTCACTGGATCTCTATCAATAGGGATATCAGGCCTATACAGAGGAGGATCTGCGCCGGTAAAATCGAATGGGTCGTCTGAGGGGCCAGCGCCTGAGCTGGAAGGAACAAATGACTCCGCCTCTACTGGATCTCTACCCAAATGTCGGATAAATATGTGTGCCTGATCCAACTGCAGGGTCAAGCTGTCAATCAGGGTCATATGAGTTGGAGCTCAGAAACAAGCTACCCAATTCGTCATCATCAAAGATCCTGGAACCATATCCCCCATGAACTGTGTGGCGCGGGACTGGGCTCCAATAATGTGAGGGGACCACCACCGCTGGAACGTCTCCTGAGTATATGGACCCTCTGATAATGCAAAATCTGCTATGAAGCAGCCTCGAATGATCATCAAGAACAATCGCCAGAATCGCGATCCTCGATCTCGACATCATCGGACATGGGCTCACCCAAAGCCCACTCATAGCATCTACGCCAAAGGACGAACGAGACGATACCCCGCCTTTGAACTCCTCCGTCGGAACTCCTAGTAAGGATCCGGACGACAGTAGGGGTGATATTCGCCATGCAAGACAACTCGCCCCCTACAAACTCCATACCGTGATAAATCGCTTGATCCATAGGCGTCATCATCACCTCGCAATCTAGTAGATGGAGGATCGAGTCCGATGAAACCATCGCCGACAATGCCCTCAAGTAACCCTAGGGACAACGACGGGGAAAGATGGAGAAGAATGCCGAATCCCCACTCATGCACTCACCGCTTTATAGTCGGGATGAAGCGCCTGCTACATGGAGTGAATGCTAAACCAGTTCCCTCGAGGCTGTGTAAAACTTGGAAACGCATGAAATGCAGATCAACATCATAACCCTTTAATCCTCATCAATAGGAAAGAAGGAAGATCAAAGTCTAACGCCATACCTTGTTAGCATGCAAGTACATCGATAGATGTCTACTCAAATCACCCAGCAACTCTGGGTTTGCCACCTGAATGCTCGGAAGCTCCCTACGAGGGGCATGTGCAGCAGGAGCGGGATCCTCCATCGGAATATCCGCCTCCTTGTCCTCAACATCTGGCACATCTACCCGGACAGGACGAATCACGGCCTCCACCAATCGATGAGGTTGTCTAACAGAACGAGGACGAGGCACTTAGAAAGCCCTCCGCCGTACGCCAGAAGTGGTCCTATAGGAACTGCTCGGTTGATCCGGATCCATAATATCTAGACAAGTCTCCAAATCACCTCAGAAAGGGTGTGGTATTTCCTTACCTGGAGCTTTTTAAATGCATTTATGACTATATGCGTGCATGCATTTACTTTAACATATAATAGAGTTAAAATACATGACTACCCAATGCCTACATTTGGAAAAATTTTGCCATAGTCCCCTTTAAAAATAGGACTATCCACATGCACGTAGACATGTCCAGGTGGCCATTCAGTAGCACGCCTACCCCAAAGTCATATACATAATATATGCATTAAAAATCAAAATCATCATACATAAGGCCAACCTCAATGCTAGGAGTACTTTTCCTTTCTACCTTTTGCTCATTGGACCTCAAATAGGACAAAAAATAGCAAAAAAAAGGTGCCAATTTGACTGTCTCAAAAGTCAAATTTTTTCACATCATTATATTCAGAGATGGTTTAATACTAATATTTACTATGTTGAATATTTTTATCAAGTCATTTGTGCATACGTAATCACTACTATGTGTTTAGATGCATTTCGCATGCGATAACTCATAATCCAAGGGATGTAAATCGGAAAAAATACATGCATACGTTACTGAGGATAGTGTAGAACACTTATGCGGTGATAAAATTCTGATGAAAGCAATTTCGAACTCAGCAGATCCGAAGATGGCTCGCGGTTCTCTCTTTGCAAAACAAGTTGAAAGTGACTTATGAGACCAATCGGGTGGAATTATCGCATACGCAAAGCGGCGAGTGCACTGCGGCACCCTATATGGGTCCCACCCTCCCGGCTCGGTCCGATTCGAGTTGAAAAGGAGTTCTTAAGGACTAGAAAGGTCAAATCGAGAATAAAATGCCATTAATTGAGTAAAACGAGATACAATCCTAGTTTTCTCGGATGAGACTTTGAATCAGACATCGCCCATTGGTAGTCACCCTAACATGAGGTATACCTTGCCAATGATCTCATTTGTCACAAATCATATCCGACAATACCTCGTACAAGTCCGATGCCACCAACTCCGGGTTGTTACCTCGAAGAAATCTCGAGACGGGTTACAACGTGAGTCCTCGACGGGGGGTTAGCGTGAGTCCTCGACGGGTTTACAATGTATGTCTCGACGGAAGTTACAACATAGATCCCCGGTGGGGGTTACAACACATTCAGCCATTGACACACATATCAATGAAGGTCAAGCAGCCTTGATGTTATTCCAGCCGATGGCCAGTAAACCCATCGAAGCATTAAGAACTATTTGGGAGTTGCGTACGTACTCATGAGTCCCCTGTTGATCCCCAACGGGGGTTACAACATATATTTCCGGCGGGAGTAACAACGCATGCTCAGCCGTTGACATACATATCAACGAAGGTCAAGCAACTTTGACGTCATTTCGGCCGATAGCGATTAAACCTATCAGAGCTCTAAAGCTATTTGAGGTCTTCATACCCAGCTGCTCGTATTCCCTAGCGGATCCCCGGCGGGGGTCACAACGCAATGCTCCATTGATCTACACGTTAGCGAAGGTCAAGCAGCCTTGACAGTATATCCCACAGGATTTCTCAACCGTTGATTCGCATGTCGGTGAAGTATACATCAACGAAGGTCATGCATCCCTGACAACATTTGTTGTTGGCAGTAAATCCAACAGAATCTTGACATGACCTGGCGATACCAACTAGGAAAGGTCAATGTTATCAAAGAGGATAGATGATGGAATATGTTATACACATCCTCAAACAGATCAAGCTTTATCCCCACAGATCTCTTGCACATAAGAGGTACCTCTTCGGGATCAAGTCGTTATCAAGAACACAGGAATTTGGTGATAACTCCAACATTAACATCTTAACAGATTCGGCTTACACATCAAATCTGGTCAGCATTGTCAATCCCCAGTTGAAGCAACAGGGATCCAGCAATCATCCCCAGCATGTTGGGCTACAACCCCGTACACATGCATCATGCATTTACATCATATTGCTATCCATAGTACCATGTTCGTCTTGTTACGTTTCAAGTGTCTAGGATTCTTTATCCTACCCATGCATCGCCATGCATGAGTATGATAAAGAGGGCATCTCAGAGACACTCAAAATTTCTCTCGTACTTCATATTATTAACATTGTAGGAGGATAGATTCTTCTTTTAAGAGGGAACCCTGAAAGACAATCCAAATCCGTACCGGATACTACCAAAAGTTCAACATCAAACCCCGGATCGCAGTCTGGGAGTAACCAAATCCAACCTCAGAGATAACCCCGAGGCCTGCAGATACAATACCGTAACACACACCGGAGAAGACCGATTAATCTCGGAGATGACCCTTAGGTATCCAGTCTCAGTCCCAACCATGGGAATAGCCAACAACCTTGGTGATGACCCCGAGGAATGCAATTTCGGAGATAACCCCAGAAATGCTTGTTTCAAATGCGACCAGCTTCAATCTCGGTGCTCACAATGAGATCCATTGTACCAAATTTCGACGACAACATCGGGAGACAGCACACCTCAAAGTTGACAATGAGGACCTTTAACAATTACTGATTCAATCTCAAATAAGTTCGAGCAACGTCGTCGCTTTATCAACCCAAATCTGGCGATAACACCGGTGAGGGGAAACATTGTCATCTCGTCAACACGATGCCATGTCACGCTCTCTACGCAACGATGTCCCACAAGTCTAACCAATCCTAAGTGACTATTGGTGGGGGTAGCGGATGAAAGTTGAAGCTTGAAGACAGGAGGGCATCGTCCCATCTTCAATGACTTCGCACAAACTCTAATCCCATGCCATTGTACAACTCACGACAACGACGGTCGAAATAGGTCCCAGATACCTCAAACGGATGCTGCAATTGCACGAAGGTTCGAGTGGACATTACAATGCTCGAAGTGCGCGTGACTTCTAGACGACGACGGGCAGAAAAAACGGGCCAACGGGTTGCCTCTAGTACATCAGTGGCTCATAGCAGCAGTACACCTATGACTAATATGCCTATAAATAGAGGCTTGGTGCTTTGATTTTGAAGGAGAAAAAGACGGGAAAACTTCGCACATTTCGGCTCCTTTTCGCCCATACTGATGTATTTTCCCTCTTTTAAACACACTGTGAGCTCATATATAGCCTCTTTTGTACCCCAAAAAGCCAAGTGTTTACCCACTCTAAAGATATAGAAGCCTTTTTAGCGATGGGTTGTAAGCCTTCTCACACACTTTAGAGTTTTTTCTTCATCTTTGCACACACCTTCTACACGTTGAGAGTCGTGTTGCTTGCTTTTGCCGGACTTTGGTCGTGGTTTCATTCTAATCAGATATATATATATATATATATATATATATTTATATGTATATTGACTAACATTATTGAGTTATGCCTCGATTGAGCCTAGACTTGATGCCCCGAGCGTTTATTGGTTTTTCTATATATATATATATATATATATATATATATGAATCGTATGTGTCGAACTTTGTTCGATGAGCCTGACTTCGATCTCGAGCGTTTACTACTTTAATATATATTATATATATTAATTGTGTGTCGAACTCTGATCGATGAGCCTGGATTTTATATCCGGTGCATTTATTCGCTTTTATATATATATTTATACTTATATATATATGAAATGTGGTTAAACTCTATTCGATGAGCCTAGATTTTATATCCGGTGCATTTATTCGCTTATATATATATATATATGAACTGTGGTCGAACTCTGTTCGATGAGCCTGGATTTTACATCCGGTGCATTTATTTCTTATATATATATATATACATATATATTTATTTATTTTCGTCCTGCCTGGAGTTTCCTTCGTGGCAGTTGATCGCTCTTATGGCTTTATTTACATTTCCGATCCCCTATGGAGGTGCTTCGTGGTTGGTGATCATGTCTGTATATATATATTTACATCTTATATATATATATATATATATATATATATATACTCGCCATCGCTTTCATACAAATTAAAAGATTATGTGCGCTTTAGGAATCATGTGATCGCTGATTCATCCCATTGGATCTAGATTCGGTTCCGTGATGGACATTTTCACCGTAAGCGACTTTGTAAATTATTCTGCGGTGTTCGAATTTCCTCGAGATGGTTTCCATACCCACGAGGAAGTCGGCATTATTTTTGTATATTATTTTCATACGGATGCCTCGCACCCGTCAAATAAAATCAATCAAGCCGATCACTTAATAAAGTGGGAGTGTAAAAGGTTTCAATTCCTATTGAGCATCAGGGTTTGAAAAACCTCTTTTATAAAATATCACTGCCATATCTTGCTAAAAATTGAATTTTTACATATTTTCAAACCTTGTGTATATAGGTTCGAACGAGGCCTCGCACAACTTCAATATAACAGCACATTGACCCACACACACAAACACTCAGATAATAGTTTCTTGAAAAGAGGCGGTCACCATGGTAACACGGATGTCGGGGGGTGCCTAACACCTTCCCCCCGCATAACCAAGTCCCCGGACCCTAAACGAATCTCGGTTTCACCGACCCGTACAACAGTGTCACATCACTGGGTCAATGTGCAAACCTTTTCTCGGTTGTGTTGGTACAACCATTTAAAAAATCAACTGGCGACTCTAAACAGTCCATCGTCGACATTATACATGTCGGACCTTTTTCACTTGTTTTTTCAAATAAATCTCACCTAAAATGAGAACACCAAAGAACGAGTAACGGAAAGGGACACCCAAAAATCCCGACATCGACAAGGCTAATGATAATTTATTCTGCATTATCTTAGTCATAATATTTCTTACTGGGCTAATTGAGCTCACCCGTTCTTTCACTGTTCTCTTCAGGAAATGAGAATATACCGGGGGACGAGTCGGGAAGCGGAGTGATGGACCGAGATGATAGTATTAGTAGTCCTCACTATTCGCGTGAAATAGTGTGATAATAATTGTAATGAGAACTCCCTTTGAGTTTGTATACTCTCTAGTAGACAATATTTGTATTCAAACTCACAGTTTTTTTTTGTCGATTGTATTGTACATGACGGTTGTATTATTAAGTTGTATTTGAATTTCGCATACCATGTATCTGGCGACTCAAGATGGGTGATGTATACCTAATTTTGGAGGCATCACAGCTTGGTATCAAAGCTTAGGATATGATCCCGGCTAAGATGTGAGACTAGAACTAGGAGGGGAGAGACGGGGAATTCCTTCGCTAGTATGACCTACCTAAGTTTATTTGGTATTTAATTGGTTGGTCAGAGTATATGGATCATATGTGACATGTTAATTAACCTTTGTTTTGTGGTAGTATCTGAAAATGACATCCGAGAATGTTGAGAATAGCAATGGAGCACAGGAGACTGTAGATTCTCCACAGATCAACAATCAGGACAATGTGCAACAAGATGGCGATAATCCTCCTGTAAACAACAACGATCGATCAATTGTGAACGGCCGGTACATTTAGGAGCTTTTAGAATTCATGCAACATCAAAGTGAAGATGGCTCCTGTTCATAGTGCAGGGAGAAACAATGGCAACCCACGGTTGGTCACCGCTAAGCAATTCAAGGAGCTGGGACCACCGAAGTTTTTGGGAAAGCGAGAACCACTTAAGGCGGAGATATGGTTAAAGCGGATCACCAAGATATTTGATGTCTTGGGATGCTCGAGGAGCAAAAGGTTCCCTTTGCCACCTTTATATTTGCGTGAAGAGGCGGATCATGGTGGGAATCGTAAAATATACCCAGCCTGACACACTCAAGATATCTTGGGAGAAGTTCCAAGAGCTGTTCAATGACAAGTACTTTCCCAAAAGCATTCGTCAGATGAAGGAGGTGGAATTTATCAAGTTGGAGCAAAACAACATCACCGTGTCGCAGTACGAAGCCAAGTTTGCCGAGTTGTCCCGATTTGTGTCCCACTTGGTTGATAATGAAGAGAGAATGATGCGGATATTTTTAAGAGGTTTGAAGTCGGAGATACGTCAATATCTTATTTCTCATAAACTTTGTTTATATTCAGATGTTGTGAATAGAGCTCAGTTATTGGAGCGCGATAATGAGTCAACACAACCAAGAGGTAACGAGCAACAACACGATAATAATCATACCAGTGGCAACGGCCATCAGAGCAATGATAACCATCGTGGGGGAAATTATCATGCCAAGAATGGTAACCACTTCGGTGGTAATCATGGCCAAGATAATAGAAGTGGAAATTTCAAGAAGAGAAGGTTCAATAATGATGGAAAGACAACAGCACCAGCACCCGGTTCGAAAGAAGAAGTGAAAGTAGTATGCACACAAGCCAATCATGTTTGATGATAAAGCATATACTTTGTAACAATCTTATTCATTTATTAATAAAAAGTATTAATTTATTAAAGGCTTTTAATTATCTACATGAAGCTGTTTTATAATATGTGATAAACCCATAGTTTTAAGCAATGCTTTTAGAATAATGATGATGATCATTCTAATGAGATCTAAATTCTTAGAAAGCTTAAAACTAAAATAGTTCCCAATCATTGAATTACTAAATTGGGGATTAGTGAATCCGGATAGATTGGTACATATGTTGCTTGCTCATTAGATGAGGATGATTGATCTCATGATCATTTGTGTGGAGATACTAAAGCAAGTATGTAGGTGCTTATTAGAGAATAAGTTCACTGAACGTGGCTCGCTAAGGAATACCTATGGAGTTTTACTTGTCTGTCAATAGGAATTCCTGTAGTGATAGTAGTACAAGTGATCCTTGGACTTGAGATCATCATAGTATCTTGTGTATGATGAGTTATACTTTGACTTATTCCTTAAGACCCTTAGGGTATATCAAAGGGTATGCTTGGGTATAATAAGTTTTACATGGAGATAATGTATGATCAATAAAGAATCTACCACTTCTAGTAAAAGAAGAGAAATGTCCTATGTGATTCGATAAATGACAACTCAAAGAGTCTCTTGGCTAAGGCGAGTAATGAAATTAGAAAGGAGTTTCTAATTTGCATTACTTGGAGTTGTGCATTTAAGAGTCGAAATACATATAATTAAATAAATTAAGACTTGACAGTAATTCCATGTCTTATATTTAATTGGAACATTGTATGGTGGAAGGATTGAATTGTACGGTAACTATTTACTCAAAGGTTCTTTTATGATTAATGTTGAAATCTATATTATCTCGGAAAGTCGTTGTTGATCGCTAGGGAGGCTTATCCTATTGTAGAATAAATATTATTTATTTAAATAAATTAATAGTTTAATTTATTTATTTAAATAAGATTAGAATTGTTCTAATTGATTTATTCACAAGCGGTTTAATATGGAGAACCTAAAGGGTCACACCATAAAAGGAAAAAAATAATTATTTAAGAAGTTAATGGCATAATCGTAATAATATGTTAAATAGTTTAATATTTATTATTTAATATTTTAGAAATATTAAATATAAATTAATAAAAGCGATCTTATTATTATTACAATTATTATTATTTTAATTTCTAAAAGAGTTTAGGAATTAATTTAATATAAGTACTCTCATTTATTCCTAATAGGATTAGGAGGAGAAATTAGTTAAAGGAGTTTAATTAATTATCCCTAATAAGATTAGGAGCCCATTTAATTAAAAGAGTTTAATTAAATAAATAATACCTATTTATTTAATTAAATAGGGTTACCTGATATCATTTTAAGGTGAGTCTTATATCAGATATCAATATACGTAATTCCAATAGTTGGGAGAGTACGCTCTTTTTCTATGAGAGATAGAAAAACTAGGGTTTTGCCAAACACCCATCTTCTTGGATCTTTCTTCTTCCTTGGTGGATCACCTCTAGAGGCCAAACACTTGGGTGGCTAACGTTGATCAAAGGAAGGAACCAAACCCGGTGGATTCAAGTTGAACGCGAAAAGGATTGGAGGTGAACTTGTACCTGAGGAAGCTCGAATCTTCAAGGGTATGATTCTTGTTCTTCATATCTTTTCATTTAATTAATAATTGTGCATAAAGGGTGATCCGAGTATATGGTTTCATGAATATTACAAACCTAACAGTGGTATCAAAGTCAAACCTTTATGCGAATTATTAATTGTTCAGATTTAATATGTATATTGATATGTGTTTAGAACAATTTAATTGGGCATAATTTTGTTGTATAAAATTAATAAAATAAAAAAAAACGTGATTATCAATTTCATGAAATCCGCGGATTATTTATTTTTGAAAAGCGTTCATCATGTTCTGATTGCAAAAATTACCGAATGTTGATCATGTTAAAGGGTACTGATTCACGGCTTTATAAGAAATTCGTGAATTTTTTATTTTTTATTTTGAAAGTTAAGGATTCACGTGATAATAAAGGAACATGATTGTATGTTATATATGTGTACTTCACGGAATCCTGAAATCAAAGGAACAGGATCATATGATGTTGTTGTTGTTTGATATTTATTATATACATTATATATCATATGATGATTTACCTGGATTGATTTGCTTGTGGATATATGATCATGTTTCCAGCTACTATTATCACGTGACCAAGCCTGTATCATTTTTGTGTGAATATATACATAAAAGTGATTTCAAGATTCTTATTCACATGGATTCATTATTTTAATAAAATATATATATATATATATATATATATATATTACTATATATAATATTATTTTATAATTAAAATAAAAAGTTTATTTTAATTTTAAAATAAAAGGTTTATTTTAAATATTAAAATAAAAGAGTTTATTTTAATTTTAAAATTATAATTTCATGCTAACTAATTAGAGTTGGAATTGGATTCCATGATAACTAATTAGAGTTGAAATTGGATTCCATGTTTTCTTAAATAAAAGAGTTTATTTAGATATGAAATAAGATTTCATATTATTCAAAATAAAAGAGTTTATTTGTGAATAGGAAAAAGAATCAGTCTTTCCTTAAATAAAGGAGTTTATTTAAATATGAAATAAGATTTCATATTATTCAAAATAAAGGAGTTTATTTGTGAATAGAAAAAAATTTGTCTCCTTTAATAAAGTTTTTTTTACATGGAATTGGATTCCATAATTAATTAAAATAAAGGAGTTTATTTTGATTAAAGATTTTGATTAAAATAAAATAGTTTATTTTATTCAAAATTGGATAAATTAAAATAAAATAGTTTTATTTTGATTTAAATTTGGATTAAAATAAAGGAGTTTATTTTGATTCAAAATTAGATTTTATGCTAACTAAATTTTGCCCATTAAATGATATCAATATATATTGAATGTTTATTATTCATGAGATCAATATTATTTATTGATGCATATGGTGATGTGTATGATAATAAATGAGATTGATTATGGACTATTGACCAATGTGATTGGATTTTATTTTAGTTGGATGCATGAATGTATGGGTTTTATTAAATGGGGTCTGTGTACCTCGTCTTCTCTAATTTTTTCTTAATATAAATTATATCTCCCTCCTATGTACTTTCCCTTGACTGCTGATCAAGGTTTCTATTTATTTTAAATAGTTTTGTAATAGGAATAGTTAGAATTAATTTTGAAGAATTGGAGATCAAGGAGCAAAGGGAGCTTGAAGACAGGTTTGTAATGGAGCCCGGGTTTAAATGTAATAGTTATATTTAAATATTAATTCTTGCACCCTAGGGTTTGACCTTTTGGTTCACTTGGTGGCTCTAGTGAACCAAACTAGAATAAAAGTCCATAATCAATCCGGAGTAGAATATAGTATTCTATATGTGTATGCTTATACTATATATATTATATATGCAAACATGCTTCGCATGTTTATTAATATGATATATATATATATATATATATATATATATATATATATATATATATATATATATATATATATATATATATATATATATATATATATATGCATGCGCGCTAAACAAGATGAGACAAATTAATAGCAAACCCCTCATTTTTATATTAAGTCCTAAGCGTTCAAAGATATTTGGAATATCGAACGTCGCCTTCTAGCATGATAAAATTAATAGAGTATTAAATATTTAATATGAGTTTGTTGTGTCACCACAAGGCAAGTATTAAGTATTTAAGATGTTAATTTATCACATTTGATGCTTATAAAGAAAATTGAACAGTATTGTTTTGTTGCGTCACCACAAGGACAATATTTTTTCTTTTTTGAATATATGGAGTACTAGGTTGGACTTAACTTGGATAATTTTGATTCGGATGTGCCACCACTTGATCAAAATAATCTAAGAGGCAAAATACAAGGAGTTGCATAGTTGATGTAATTGACAAGAGTTGTCTACCTATTTATGTATATATAGTTTGTTGTGTCACCACAAAGCTATATGCATTTGAAATGGGATCCTTATTCTCACTAGCAAATCTTTAATTAGATTTTGCCGAACTATATAATTGAGGGTAATATAGTTTGAAGAAAATAGTGGGAGATACCAATTTAAAACAAGACCTAATTTATTTTGGTAATTAATAAAAGAATGTATGTTAAAATGTTGTTAATTACAAATTCATTTACATAATTTTACAGTGTCTAAATTACTATCACTGTGAAGCATATTAGATGATATTTAACCGGACCGTATTAAATGGATTGGTTAAAGAATTTGAGAATAGTTCTCATGACTGAACTCCCAGTGAACACTCATGTAGGATACGTGCAACAATAGGATGCCGACCGCAGGGTCTCTGCTACGATCATAGGTACAATGGTGCGACCCTCTCTAAGAGGTCTCACAGCCATAATGACACCAATGTCTATCTCATCCATATATCGTGGCATATAGACATACGACAGTACGCATAGCATCAGTGAATAGCTATCCTCCGGTGTGGTGAAATCCCCGGAATGTCGTGAATAGCTATCCTCTGAGCCAAACTGTCCTACAGAAAACGCTGAGATATCACATGGCTAGATGTCAGCTCGTCTTGCACTACTCTGTGCCGCAATCCTGTGAGAGTCATGAATCATCTACTCATGTATCCCAAAGCCAAATGGATGCAAGGTCTGTCTAAAGGCATCATCATCAAACGTGCATACTCCTCCGCAGTAGAGTCAACTCATGGGTGCCAAATAGGAAATACGCCTATCTCGGTAACCAATGCTCTAAAGATCCCATCTATAAACCGCATGAACACGAAAAGGCAATAAAGTCATGGTATCTAAAGAATCGATCTCTGATCACCCTATCTGGTGGTGACATGCTATCGTAATACGATCGCATACCCAATGCCACCAATGATGGTGGGATATGATCTATCTGACTAAGCGTCGAAGAAGACATCATGTATGGCCGTGTCATAAGACCATCCAGGTCAATGCGAATATCTCTGGACATACATACATATGCATAACATGATACATGCATAACAGATAATGGATGGTAATATGATATAGGGAATGAAAAAATGGTGCATACATTCCAAAGTATATCATCATCTAATACATCAGCTCTGTACAGCTACAAATATAGGGAAATGGGGCACAACCGCCCTACTACTAACAAAGGCCTATCAAAAGATATAGCGAGAATGGGGAACAGCCACCCAATATCTAACAGAGGCCTATCAAAAGATATAACAAGAATATACATTAGAAGAAAACCAGGGTCTCGATGTCTATGTCCTCAATCCTGTCCACCTGATGTAACTCCTCCTGAGTCACTGGATCTCTATCAATAGGGATATCAGGCCTATAAAGAGGAGGATCTGCGCCGGTAAAATCGAATGGGTAAATCGAGGGGCGGGCCTTTGAAGTGGAAGGAACAAATGACTCCGCCTCTACTGGATCTCTACCCAAATGTCGGATAAATATGTGTGCCTGATCCAACTGCAGGGTCAAGCTGTCAATCAGGGTCATATGAGTTGGAGCTCAGAAACAAGCTACCCAATTCGTCATCATCAAAGATCCTGGAACCATATCCCCCATGAACTGTGTGGCGCGGGACTGGGCTCCAATAATGTGAGGGGACCACCACCGCTGGAACGTCTCCTGAGTATATGGACCCTCTGATAATGCAAAATCTGCTATGAAGCAGCCTCGAATGATCATCAAGAACAATCGCCGCAGAATGCGATCCCTGATCCTGACATCATCAGACATGGGCTCACTCCAAAGCCCACTCATAGCATCTACGCTCAAAGGACCTGAACGGACAGTCCTGCCTTTGAACTCCTCCGTCGGAACTCCTAGTAAGGATCGGACGGCAGTAGGGGTGATATTCGCCATGCAAGACACTGGCTCCCCTACAAACTCCATACCTGTGATAAATCGCCAGTCCATAGGCGTCATCATCACCTCGCAATCTAGTAGATGGAGTGACTGAGTCTGATGAAACCATCGCTCAGACAATGCCCTGAAGTAACCCTAGGGACAACGACGGGGAAAGATGGAGAAGAATGCCCCGAATCCCCACTCATGCACTACCGCTCTATAGTCAGGATGAAGCGCCTGCTACATGGAGTGAATGCTAAACCAGTTCCCTCGAGGCTGTGTAAAACTTGGAACCTGCATGAAATGCAGATCAACATCATAACCCTTTAATCCTCATCAATAGGAAAGAAGGAAGATCAAAGTCTAACGCCATACCTTGTTAGCATGCAAGTACATCGATAGATGTCTACTCAAATCACCCAGCAACTCTGGGTTTGCCACCTGAATGCTCGGAAGCTCCCTACGAGGGGCATGTGCAGCAGGAGCGGGATCCTCCATCGGAATATCCGCCTCCTTGTCCTCAACATCTGGCACATCTACCCGGACAGGACGAATCACGGCCTCCACCAATCGATGAGGTTGTCTAACAGAACGAGGACGAGGCACTTAGAAAGCCCTCCGCCGTCGCGTAAGTGGTCCTATAAGGCCGCTTTCGGTTGATCCGGATCCATAATATCTAGACAAGTCTCCAAATCACCTCGAGAGAAAGGGTGTGGTATTTCCTTACCTGGAGCTTTTTAAATGCATTTATGACTATATGCGTGCATGCATTTACTTTAACATATAATAGAGTTAAAATACATGACTACCCAATGCCTACATTTGGAAAAATTTTGCCATAGTCCCTTTAAAATAGGACTATCCACATACGCGTGAGACATGTCCGGTGGCCATTCAAGAAGACGCCTACCCCAAAGTCATATACATAATATATGCATTAAAAATCAAAATCATCATACATAAGGCCAACCTCAATGCTAGGAGTACTTTTCCTTTCTACCTTTTGCTCATTGGACCTCAAATAGGACAAAAAATAGCAAAAAAAAGGTGCCAATTTGACTGTCTCAAAAGTCAAATTTTTTCACATCATTATATTCAGCATGGTTTAATACTAATATTTACTATGTTGAATATTTTTTATCAAGTCATTTGTGCATACGTAATCACTACTATGTGTTTAGATGCATTTCGTGCGATAACTCGCAATCCAAGGGACAGAAACTGGAAAAAAATACATGCATACGTTACCAGGATAGTGTAGAACACTTGTACGGTGATAAAATTTACAGAAAGCAGCCCGAACTCAGCAGATCTGAAGATGGCTCGCGGTTCTCTCTTTGCAAAACAAGTTGAAAGTGACTTATGAGACCAATCTGGTGGAATTATCGCGGCTGCAGCAGGTGCACCTGCGGCACCCCTATGTGGGTCCCACCCCTCCGGCTCGGTCCAGTTCGAGTTGCAAAGGAGTTCTTAAGGACTAGAAAGGTCAAATCGAGAATAAAAATGCCACGCAATTGAGTAAAACAGCATACAATCCTAGTTTTCTCGGATGAGACTTTGAATCTGTACATCGCCCATTGGTAGTCACCCGAACATGAGGTATACCTTGCCAATGATCTCATTTGTCACAAATCATATCCGACAATACCTCGTACAAGTCCGATGCCACCAACTCCGGGTTGTTACCCTCAGTAAATCCCCGACGGGGGTTACAACGTGAGTCCTCGACGGGGGTTACAACGTGAGTCCCCGACGGGGGTTACAATGTATGTCCCCGACGGGGGTTACAACATAGATCCCCGGTGGGGGTTACAACACATTCAGCCGTTGACACACATATCAATGAAGGTCAAGCAGCCTTGATGTTATTCCAGCCGATGGCCAGTAAACCCATCGAAGCATTAAGAACTATTTGGGAGTTGCGTACGTACTCATGAGTCCCCTGTTGATCCCCAACGGGGGTTACAACATATATTTCCGGCGGGAGTAACAACGCATGCTCAGCCGTTGACATACATATCAACGAAGGTCAAGCAACTTTGACGTCATTTCTACCGATGGCGATTAAACCTATCGAGCTCTAAAGCTATTTGAGGTCTTCATACCCAGCTGCTCGTATTCCCTAGCGGATCCCCGTGAGGTCACAACGTATAATGCTCCATTGATCTACACGTTAGCGAAGGTCAAGCAGCCTTGACAGTATATCCCACAGGATTTCTCAACCGTTGATTCGCATATCGATTGAAGTATACATCAACGAAGGTCATGCATCCTCGACAACATTTGTTGTTGGCGATAAATCAACAGAATCTTGACATGACTGGCGATACCAACTAGGAAAGGTCAATGTTATCAAAGAGGATAGATGATGGAATATGTTATATACATCCTCAAAGCAGATCAAGCTTTATCCCCACGGATCTCTTGCACATAAGAGGTACCTCTTGGGATCAAGTCGTTATCAAGAACACAGAATTTGGTGATAACTCCAACATTAACATCTTAATGATTAAACACACATCAAATCGTCAAGATTGTCAATCCCAGTTGAAGCAAGCGAGGGATCCAAAGAATCATCCCCAAAGACATGTTGGGCTACAACCCCGCATACACGCATCATGCATTTACATCATATTGCTATCCATAGTACCATGTTCGTCTTGTTACGTTTCAAGTGTCTAGGATTCTTTATCCTACCCATGCATCGCCATGCATGAGTATGATAAAGAGGGGCATCTGTAGACACTCAAAATTTTCGTACTCTTTATCACATTAACATTGTAGGAGGATAGATTCTTCTTTTAAGAGGGAACCACGAAGACAATCCAAATCTGCACGGATACTACCAAAAGTTCAACATCAAACCCCGGATCGCGATGCAGGAGTAACCAAATCAACCTCGGAGATAACCCCGAGGGCTGCGGATACAATACCGTAACACACACCGGAGAAGACCGATTAATCTCGGAGATGACCCTTAGGTATCCAGTCTCAGTCCCAACCATGGGAATAGCCAACAACCTTGGTGATGACCCCGAGGAATGCAATTTCGGAGATAACCCCAGAAATGCTTGTTTCAAATGCGACCAGCTTCAATCTCGGTGCTCACAATGAGATCCATTGTACCAGCCCGACGACAACATCGGGGAGACAGGCACACCTCAAAGTTGACAATGAGGACCTTTAACAATTACAGCAGTCCAATCTCAGCGAAGTTCGAGCAACGTCTGCTTTATCAACCCAATCTGGCGATAACACCGGTGAGGGGAAACATTGTCATCTCGTCAACACGATGCCATGTCACGTCTCTACGCAACGATGTCCCACAAGTCTAACCAATCCTAAGTGACTATTGTGTGGGGTAACGGATGAAAGTTGAAGCTTGAAGACCGGAGGGCATCGTCCCATCTTCAATGACTTCGCACAAACTCTAATCCCATGCCATTGTACAACTCACGACAACGACGGTCCGAAATAGGTCCTGTATACCTCAAACGGATGCCCGAATTGCAATTCTGAAGGTTCGAGTGGACATTACAATGCCTGAGTGCACGTACTTCTAGACGACCGGGCAGAAAAACCGGGCCAACCGGGTTGCCTCTGGCACACTAACGGCTCATTTGCAGTAGTACCTATGACTAATATGCCTATAAATAGAGGGCTTGGGTCTTTGATTTTGAAGGAGAAAAAACGGGAAAACCGCACATTTCGCTCACTTTTCGCCCATACTGATGTATTTTCCTCTTTAAACACACTGTGAGCTCATATATAGCCTCTTTTGTACCCACAAAAGCAAGTGTTTACCCACTCTAAAGATATAGAAGTTTTTTTTAGCGATGGGTTGTAAGCCTTCTCACACACTTTAGAGTTTTCTCTTCATCTTCACACACACCCTTCTACACGTTGAGAGTCGTGTTGCTTGCTTTTGCCGGGACTTGATTAGTGGTTTCATTCTAATCTGTATATATATATATATATATATATATATATATTTATATGTATATTGACTAACATTATTGAGTTATGCCTCGATTGAGCCTAGACTTCGGTCTGGAGCGTTTATTGGCTTTTCTATAATATATATATATATATATATATATATGAACTGTGTGTCGAACTTTGTTCGATGAGCCTAGACTTCGATCTGGAGCGTTTACTACTTTAATATATATTATATATATTAATTGTGTGTCGAACTCTGATCGATGAGCCTGGATTTTATATCCGGTGCATTTATTCGCTTTTATATATATATTTATACTTATATATATATGAAATGTGGTTAAACTCTATTCGATGAGCCTAGATTTTATATCCGGTGCATTTATTCGCTTATATATATATATATATGAACTGTGGTCGAACTCTGTTCGATGAGCCTGGATTTTACATCCAGTGCATTTATTCTTTATATATATATATATACATATATATTTATTTATTTAAATCTGCCGGAGTTTCCTTCGTGGCAGTTGATCGCTCTTATGGCTTTATTTACATTTCAGATCCCCTATGGAGGTGCTTCGTGGTTGGTGATCATGTCTGTATATATATATTTACATCTTATATATATATATATATATATATATATATATACCGCTATCGCTTTCATACAAATTGCAAGACATTATATGCTTTAGGAATCATGTGATCACAGATTCATCCCATTGGATCTAGATTCGGTTCCGTGATGGACATTTTCAAATTGTAAGCGACTTGTAAATTATTCTCATGGTATCGAATTTCCTCAGATGGTTTCCATACCCACGAGGAAGTCGGCATTATTTTTGTATATTATTTTCATACGGATGCCTCGCACCCGTCAAATAAAATCAATCAAGCCGATCACTTAATAAAGTGGGAGTGTAAAAGGTTTCAATTCCTATTGAGCATCAGGGTTTGAAAAACCTCTTTTATAAAATATCACTGCCATATCTTGCTAAAAATTGAATTTTTACATATTTTCAAACCTTGTGTATATAGGTTCAACGAGGCCTCGCACAACTTCAATATAATGACACATTGACCACACACACAAAACCTTTCGGATAATAGTTTCTTGAAAAGAGGCGGTCACCATGGTAACACGGATGTCTGGGGTGCCTAACACCTTCCCCATGATAACCAAGTCCCGGACCCTAAGCGAATCTCGGTTTCGCAGGCGCATACTATGATGTCACATCATCGGGTCAATGTGCAAACCTTTTCTCGGTTGTGTTGGTACAACCATTTAAAAAATCAATGGCGACTCTAAGCAGTCCATCGTCGACATTATACATATGCCGGACCTTTTTCACTTGTTTTTTCAAATAAATCTCACCTAAAATGAGAACACCAAAAGCGAGTAAGCGGAAAGGACACCCAAAAATCCCGACATCGACAAGGCTAATGATAATTTATTACGCATTATCTTAGTCATAATATTTCTTCTTGGGCTAATTGAGCTCACCCGTTCTTTCACCTTTCTTCTCTTGAAATGAGAATATATTTGAGCGAGTCGGGGAGCGGGTGATGGACCGGATGATAGTATTAGTAGTCCTCACTATTCTGTGAAATAGTGTGATAATAATTATAATGAGAACTCCTTTTGAGTTTGTATACTCTCTAGTAGACAATATTTGTATTCAAACTCACAGTTTCTGTTTTGTCGTATTGTACACGACAGTTGTATTATTAAGTTGTATTTGAATTCTGTACCATGTATCTGGCGACTCAAGATGGGTGATGTATACCTAATTTTGGAGGCATCACAGTTGGTATCAAAGCTTAGGGATATGATCCCTGGCTAAGATGTGAGACTAGAACTAGGAGGGGAGAGACGGGGAATTCCTTCGCTAGTATGACCTACCTAAGTTTATTTGGTATTTAATTGGTTGGTCAGAGTATATGGATCATATGTGACATGTTAATTAACCTTTGTTTTGTGGTAGTATCTGAAAATGACATCCGAGAATGTTGAGAATAGCAATGGAGCACAGGAGACTGTAGATTCTCCACAGATCAACAATCAGGACAATGTGCAACAAGATGGCGATAATCCTCCTGTAAACAACAACACTGATCAATTGACGAACGACGGTACATTTAGGAGCTTTTTAGAATTCATGCAACATCAGGCGAAGATGGCTCCTGTTCATAGTGCAGGAGGAAACAATGGCAACCCACGGTTGGTCACCGCTAAGCAATTCAAGGAGCTGGGACCACCGAAGTTTTTGGGAAAGCCAGAACCACTTAAGGCGGAGATATGGTTAAAGCAGATCACCAAGATATTTGATGTCTTGGGATGCTCCGAGGAGCAAAAGGTTCCCTTTGCCACCTTTATATTGCGTGAAGAGGCAGATCATTGGTGGGAATCTGTAAAATATACCCAGCCTGACACACTCAAGATATCTTGGGAGAAGTTCCAAGAGCTGTTCAATGACAAGTACTTTCCCAAAAGCATTCGTCAGATGAAGGAGGTGGAATTTATCAAGTTGGAGCAAAACAACATCACCGTGTCGCAGTACGAAGCCAAGTTTGCCGAGTTGTCCCGATTTGTGTCCCACTTGGTTGATAATGAAGAGAGAATGATGCGGATATTTTTAAGAGGTTTGAAGTCGGAGATACGTCAATATCTTATTTCTCATAAACTTTGTTTATATTCAGATGTTGTGAATAGAGCTCAGTTATTGGAGCGCGATAATGAGTCAACACAACCAAGAGGTAACGAGCAACAACACGATAATAATCATACCAGTGGCAGCGGCCATCGAGCAATGATAACCATCGTGGGGGAAATTATCATGCCAAGAATGGTAACCACTTCGGTGGTAATCATGGCCAAGATAATAGAAGTGGAAATTTCAAGAAAGAAGGTTCAATAATGATGGAAAGACAACAAAGACCAAAGACCTTGGGTTCGAAAGAAGAAGTGAAAGTAGTATGCACACAAGCCAATCATGTTTGATGATAAAGCTATACTTTGTAACAATCTTATTCATTTATTAATAAAAAGTATTAATTTATTAAAGGCTTTTAATTATCTACATGAAGCTGTTTTATAATATGTGATAAACCCATAGTTTTAAGCAATGCTTTTAGAATAATGATGATGATCATTCTAATGAGATCTAAATTCTTAGAAAGCTTAAAACTAAAATAGTTCCCAATCATTGAATTACTAAATTGGGGATTAGTGAATCAGGATAGATTGGTACATATGTTGCTTGCTCATTAGATGAGGATGATTGATCTCATGATCATTTGTGTGGAGATACTAAAGCAAGTATGTAGGTGCTTATTAGAGAATAAGTTCATCGAACGTGGCTCGCTAAGGAATACCTATGGAGTTTTACTTGTCTCGTCAATAGGAATTCAGAGTGATAGTAAGACAAGTGATCCTTGGACTTGAGATCATCATAGTATCTTGTGTATGATGAGTTATACTTTGACTTATTCCTTAAGACCCTTAGGGTATATCAAAGGGTATGCTTGGGTATAATAAGTTTTACATGGAGATAATGTATGATCAATAAAGAATCTACCACTTCTAGTAAAAGAAGAGAAATGTCCTATGTGATTCGATAAATGACAACTCAAGAGTCCTTGGTTAAATGTAATGAAATTAGAAAGGAGTTTCTAATTTGCATTATTTGAGTTGTGCATTTAAGAGTCGAAATACATATAATTAAATAAATTAAGACTTGACAAGAATTCCATGTCTTATATTTAATTGGAACATTGTATGGTGGAAGGATTGAATTGTATACAGTAACTATTTACTCAAAGGTTCTTTTATGATTAATGTTGAAATCTATATTATCTGGAAAGTCGTTGATCGCTAGGGAGGCTTATCCCTATTGTAGAATAAATATTATTTATTTAAATAAATTAATAGTTTAATTTATTTATTTAAATAAGATTAGAATTGTTCTAATTGATTTATTCACAAGCGGTTTAATATGGAGAACCTAAAGGGTCACACCATAAAAGGAAAAAAATAATTATTTAAGAAGTTAATGGCATAATCGTAATAATATGTTAAATAGTTTAATATTTATTATTTAATATTTTAGAAATATTAAATATAAATTAATAAGAGCAGTCTTATTATTATTACAATTATTATTATTTTAATTTCTAAAAGAGTTTAGGAATTAATTTAATATAAGTACTCTCATTTATTCCTAATAGGATTAGGAGGAGAAATTAGTTAAAGGAGTTTAATTAATTATCCCTAATAAGATTAGGGAGCCCATTTAATTAAAAGAGTTTAATTAAATAAATAATACCTTATTTAATTAAATAGGGTTACCTGATATCATTTTAAGGTGAGTCTTATATCAGATATCAATATACGTAATTCCAATAGTTGGGAGAGTACGCTCTTTTTCTATGAGAGATAGAAAAACTAGGGTTTTGCCAAACACCCATCTTCTTGGATCTTTCTTCTTCCTTGGTGGATCACCTCTAGAGGCCAAACACTTGGGTGGCTAACGTTGATCAAAGGAAGGAACCAAACCCGGTGGATTCAAGTTGAACGCGAAAAGGATTGGAGGTGAACTTGTACCTGAGGAAGCTCGAATCTTCAAGGGTATGATTCTTGTTCTTCATATCTTTTCATTTAATTAATAATTGTGCATAAAGGGTGATCCGTATATGAGTAAAATATGATTTTTCATGAATATTACAAACCTGAAATTGGTGGTATCAAAGTCAAACCTTTATGCGAATTATTAATTGTTCAGATTTAATATGTATATTGATATGTGTTTAGAACAATTTAATTGGGCATAATTTTGTTGTATAAAATTAATAAAATAAAAAAAAACGTGATTATCAATTTCGCGAAATCCGTGACTGTTTATTTTTTGAAAACGTTCATCATGTTACAGTTGCAAAAATTACCGAATGTTGATCATGTTAAAGGGTACTGATTCACGGCTTTATAAGAAATTCGTGAATTTTTTATTTTTTATTTTGAAAGTTAAGGATTCACGTGATAATAAAGGAACATGATTGTATGTTATATATGTGTACTTCTTTTAATCCGAAATCAAAGGAACAGGATCATATGATGTTGTTGTTGTTTGATATTTATTATATACATTATATATCATATGATGATTTACCTGGATTGATTTGCTTGTGGATATATGATCATGTTTCCAGCTACTATTATCACGTGACCAAGCCTGTATCATTTTTGTGTGAATATATACATAAAAGTGATTTCAAGATTCTTATTCACATGGATTCATTATTTTAATAAAATATTATATATATATATATATATATATATATTACTATATATAATATTATTTTATAATTAAAATAAAAAGTTTATTTTAATTTTAAAATAAAAGGTTTATTTTAAATATTAAAATAAAAGAGTTTATTTTAATTTTAAAATTATAATTTCATGCTAACTAATTAGAGTTGGAATTGGATTCCATGATAACTAATTAGAGTTGAAATTGGATTCCATGTTTTCTTAAATAAAAGAGTTTATTTAGATATGAAATAAGATTTCATATTATTCAAAATAAAAGAGTTTATTTGTGAATAAGAAAAAGAATCAGTCTTTCCTTAAATAAAGGAGTTTATTTAAATATGAAATAAGATTTCATATTATTCAAAATAAAGGAGTTTATTTGTGAATAGGAAAGAAAATTTGTCTCCTTTAATAAAAGTTTTTTTTTACATGGAATTGGATTCCATAATTAATTAGAATAAAGGAGTTTATTTTGATTAAAATAAAATAGTTTATTTTATTCAAAATTGAATAAATTAAAATAAAATAGTTTTATTTTGATTTAAAGTTGGATTAAAATAAAGGAGTTTATTTTGATTCAAAATTAGATTTTATGCTAACTAAATTTTGCCCATTAAATGATATCAATATATATATTGAATGTTTATTATTCATGAGATCAATATTATTTATTGATGCATATGGTGATGTGTATGATAATAAATGGGATTGATTATGGACTATTGACCAATGTGATTGGATTTTATTTTAGTTGGATGCATGAATGTATGGGTTTTATTAAATGGGTCTCTGTACCTCGCCTTTCTAATTTTTTCTTAATATAAATTATATCTCCCTCCTATGTACTTTCCCTCGATCACGATCAAGGTTTCTATTTATTTTAAATAGTTTTGTAATAGGAATAGTTAGAATTAATTTTGAAGAATTGGAGATCAAGGAGCAAGGAGCGCTTGAAGACCTGGGCTTTTGTAATGGAGCCCTAGGGTTTAAATGTAATAGTTATATTTAAATATTAATTCTTGCACCCCTAGGGTTTGACCTTTTGGTTCACTTGGTGGCTCTAGTGAACCAAACTAGAATAAAAGTCCATAATCAATCCGTAGAATATAGTATTTATATGTGTATGCTTATACTATATATATTATATATTATGCAAACATGCTTCGCATGTTTATTAATATGACGTATATTATATATATATATATATATATATATATATATATATATATATATATATATGCATGTACGCTTAAACAAGATGAGACAAATTAATAAAGAAACCCCTCATTTTTATATTAAGTCCTAAGCGCTCAAAGATATTTGGAATATCGAACGTCGCTTTCTAAGCATGATAAAATTAATAGAGTATTAAATATTTAATATGAGTTTGTTGTGTCACCACAAGGCAAGTATTAAGTATTTAAGATGTTAATTTATCACATTTGATGCTTATAAAGAAAATTGAACAGTATTGTTTTGTTGCGTCACCACAAGGACAATATTTTTTCTTTTTGAATATAAGGAGTACTAGGTTGGACTTAACTTGGATAATTTTGATTCCGGATGTGCCACCACTTGATCAAAATAATCTAAGAGGCAAAATACAAGGAGTTGCATAGTTGATGTAATTGACAAGAGTTGTCTACCTATTTATTTATATATAGTTTGTTGTGTCACCACAAGGCTATATGCATTTGAAATGGGATCCTTATTCTCACTAGCAAATCTTTAATTAGATTTTATTTAACTATATAATTGAGGGTAATATAGTTTGAAGAAAATAGTGGGAGATACCAATTTAAAACAAGACCTAATTTATTTTGGTAATTAATAAAAGAATGTATGTTAAAATGTTGTTAATTACAAATTCATTTACATAATTTTACAGTGTCTAAATTACTATCACTGTGAAGCATATTAGATGATATTTAACCGGACCGTATTAAATGGATTGGTTAAAGAATTTGAGAATAGTTCTCATGACTGAAAAGCTATCTTATGTTCTTAATACGCCTATCCCTGCAATGGTTGCAGACAATGCCTCTGAGGAAGAGATTGCTACTTTTAGAAAGTGGCAAAAGATGCACAGATGGTTCAATGCATCATGCTCGCATCCATGAGTAACGAGCTTCAGCGTCAGCATGAAACTATGGATGCTCCTACTATACTCCTGCACGTCAAGTAGTTGATGGTGAGGAAAGTAGGACTGATAGATATCAGATATCTAAGGAGCTCTTCCGATCTAGAATGACCGATGACACTATAGTATAGATAAAAGTACTTAATATAATCAATTTGATTGATCAATTAGGACAACGGGTTTTATCATGGATGAAGAGTTGAGCCAAGATTTGATCTTGCACTCACTCCCGGACTCCTTTCACAATTGTTGTGAATTTTTCATATGAACAAGCTAGATATCAGCTTCGCTGATTTGCTTAACATGTTGAAAAATATTGAGAGTCACTTTCCAACCAAGAAAGACCATGTCTTACTAGTAGGGGCCAAAGGATCTTCTGAAAAAGAAGAATGATTCAAAGAAGGTAAACAGAAAGGCGTAAACAAAGGATAATAAGAACAAAACTGATATGGATAGCAAAGGAGTTTGCTTCCACTGCAATAAGCCTGGACATTGGAAAGAAACTGTGAGAAGTATCTTGCAGAGGCTAACCAAATAAACTTAGTGAAGTTTTGGTTACAAATACAAATTTGTTCATGATTTAAAATAAATTTTTCTTTAAGTCAAGGTTCTACTTGGGTATTGGATACCGACTTTGGTTATCATAAATATAGATTTATAAAGGACCAAGTAAGTAGAAAGCTAAACAAATATAAGTAATCCTATGTGGGAAATGTAGTAAAAGGTTGCCACATTAGCCATGGAAACTTATAGTTTAGCAATGCCTACGGCAAATCTATTAAGTTAATAAGTTGTTATTGTATTCCAGTTCTTGTTAGAAACATTATTTCTATTTTATTGTTGGACAATGAAATCTTTGGTATTATAATTAAGAACAATTGTTGTTCTATTTATAATAATAATGTTTTGTATAGAACCGTAATATTACTTAATTGATTTTGTATACTGACTTACGTGAAAAATAATTTTGTAAATCGAAAACAAACTAGTATAAGAAAAGGAGATGATCATTCAAAGAGTTGAATGTGTGTATTTGTTGAAATACAAGTGTGAATTATTTGAAAGGTTCAAAGAATTCAGAAGTGAAACAAATTGGCAAAGTATTAAGATTATTTGATTAGATCAAGGAATAAATACTTGTGCAATAAGTTTCTAGATTATCTCAAATGGTTTTCTTGTAATGGACGCCTCCTGATACGCAATAATTGATTGATGTATCTGAAAAAAAAATCGTACCTTGTTGGACGTGGTATGGTCCATAATGATTTTACCGACATTCCAGTTTCCTTTTGGGATAATGTCCTAGAAATGGTTGCATATCTACGAAAAGGTAACCTCAAAATCCGGCCCCAAGATTCCATAAAAGTTATGGACAGGAAGGATTCCTAATCTTAAGTATGTTAAGATAAGGGGTTGTCCAACTTATGTGAAAAGGTTTCAAAGGATAAGCTTGGGACAAGATTTGACATGTACAGATTTGTGGGACATCCTAAAGTAAGTTTAGGGTATATGTTCTATAATCCTACTTAGCAATGGGTGTTATTGCGAAACACGCTGCCTTCTAAGATAAAGGTGTTTATCATTGAAGGGGCTAGTAGGAGGATAATAGATCTTGAAGAGTTTAAGAACCATAAAACACTATAAGTCAAATAAGAGGAACCTGTAGATAGACCTATTGTACCACAATCTAATCAAAATCGAATAGTACCAAAGATACCTGGGAGGTATAGATTCATCATGGATAATGATGATGAGGTATGTATCATAGAAGATGATGATCCAGTTACATACGATGAGGGAAGAGTTGTAGACACTCAGAGAAATGAATTGAAGCAAGTTTCTCAAATATGGAACATCATTTTGATGAGACAATCAAAAGAGTTTGATTTTATCAAAACAAGAATGAACCTATTGTGTATAAAAGGGTCAATTGGGAGTGTCGTGACATTTCTAGTATTATATGTTGATATACTACGGATAAGGAATGACATACCAATGCTACAATCAGTAAAGATAAAGTTGTCTAAACATTCCTCCATGAATGATTTAGGAAGAGTATCTTAATTGGGGATACAAATCTATATAGATAGATTTCAAATGATGCTCAGCTTAACCCAAGGAACGTATATTCATTTGATGCTAAAGTCGTTTAGCATGGCAAACTCCATGGGATGTCTCATGTTGATGAGCCTTGGAGTGTATCTCTCTTAATAGTCCCCATAGACTTCTAAAAGAGAGATCGCATGAGTGACAATTATGTATGCAATGAAATATACGAGACCTGATGATGATCAGTATATTCTAGAGAAGTTCACTATGAGTCAGTGAAAAAAAAACATCTTAAAGTACTTAACCGACACTAAGGATGTGATCAAATTTATGGTGGGTCTAAATTAAAATAGAGGGCTTAACAGACTCAAGTTTTTTAGACAAACCAAGACGACAGAAAATCCACTTTAAGGTAAAGGGTTACCTTGAACGGTGGTGCAGTGAATTGGAAAGGTTTCAAACAGCAAAGAGTTGCTGGTTAAGTGATAAAGACAAAGTATATAACTATAAATGAAGCTGCAAGTTGATTGTTTGGATGAAAAGTTCATTACAGAACTAGAAATAGTTTCTAAGTCTCATCTTGAATCTAAACATGTGTTGTGACACTTTCATTTGATTATAAGAATCATTGAAAGATGGGAAATCACTATAGATATAGTGGACTCTCAAGAACAACATTACATATCCATTAACTAAAGCATATCCAACAGCAGGATAATCGTCACTTAGAGAAGAAGTGTATGAGATACCATGACGATTGACTTTAGTGCAAGTGGGAGATTGAAAGTAGTATGCACACAAGCCAATCATGTTTGATGATAAAGCATATACTTTGTAACAATCTTATTCACTTATTAATAAAAAGTATTAATTTATTAAAGGCTTTTAATTATCTACATGATGTTGTTTTATAATATGTGATAAACCCATAGTTTTAAGCAATGCTTTTAGAATAATGATGATGATCATTCTAATGAGATCTAAATTCTTAGAAAGCTTAAAACTAAAATAGTTCTCAATCATTGAATTACTAAATTGGGGATTAGTGAATCTGGATAGATTGGTACATACGTTGCTTGCTCATTAGATAAGGATGATTGATCTCATAATCATTTGTGTGGAGATACTAAAGCAAGTATGTAGGTGCTTATTAGAGAATAAGTTCATTGAACGTGGCTCGCTAAGGAATACCTAATGGAGTTTAACTCGTCAATAGGAATTTCTGTAGTGATAGTAGTACAAAGTGATCCTTGGACTTGAGATCATCATAGTATCTTGTGTATGATGAGTTATACTTTGACTTATTCCTTAAGACCCCTTAGGGTATATCAAAGGGTATGCTTGGGTATAATAAGTTGTATATGGAGATAATGTATGATCAATAAAGAATCTACCACTTCTAGTAAAAGAAGAGAAATGTCCTATGTGATTCGATAAATGACAACTCAGTAGTCCTTGGTTATAGGCGTAATGAAATTAGAAAGGAGTTTCTAATTTGCATTATTTGGAGTTGTGCATTTAAGAGTTTAAATACATATAATTAAATAAAATAAGACTTGATAAAGAATTCCATGTCTTATATTTAATTGGGACATTGTATGGTGGAAGGATTGAATTGTACGGTAACTATTTACTCAAAGGTTCTTTTATGATTAATGTTGAAATCTATATTATCCGGAAAGTCATTGATCGCTAGAGAGATTATCCCTATTGTAGAATAAATATTATTTATTTAAATAAATTAATAGTTTAATTTATTTATTTAAATAAGATTAGAATTGTTCTAATTGATTTATTCACAAAGCGGTTTAATATGGAGAACCTAAAGGGTCACACCATAAAAAGAAAAAAATAATTATTTAAGAAGTTAATGGCATAATCGTAATAATATGTTAAGTATATTTAATTTATCTATGGTGATAGAATAAATTAAATATCTTAATATTTATTATTTAATATTTTAGAAATATTAAATATAAATTAATAAGATGAGTCTTATTAATATTATTACAATTATTATTATTTTAATTTCTAAAAGAGTTTAGGAATTAATTTAATATAAGTACTCTCATTTATTCCTAATAGATTAGAGGAAAATTAGTTAAAGGAGTTTAATTAATTATCCCTAATAAGATTAGGGAGCCCATTTAATTAAAAGAGTTTAATTAAATAAATAATACCTTATTTAATTAAATAGGGTTACCTGATATCTTTTTAAGGTGAGTCTTATATCAGATATCAATATACGTAATTCCAATAGTTGGGAGAGTACGCTCTCTTTCTATGAGAGATAGAAAAACTAGGGTTTTGCCAAACACCCATCTTCTTGGATCTTTCTTCTTCCTTTGTGGATCACCTCTAGAGGCCAAACACTTGGGTGGCTAACGTTGATCAAAGGAAGGAACCAAACCCGGTGGATTCAAGTTGAACGCGAAAAGGATTGGAGGTGAACTTGTACCTGAGGAAGCTCAAATCTTCAAGGGTATGATTCTTGTTTTTCATATCTTTTCATTTAATTAATAATTGTGCATAAAGGGTGATCCGGGTATATGGTTTGTAAAATTTTAAAATTCTGATTTTTACACGTTTTCGCTTATTTATGCAATTTGATTGCGTTCATGAATATTACAAACCTAACAAGAAGAACGACCACCGGTCGTATGTTTCAAATGCGGACAAGAGGGACACATCCGTCCAAACTGTACGCAGCAATCCAAAGCGTGTTTTAATTACGGAAGAGAAGGTCACCTAGCTCGATTTTGTCGTATGGTGAAGTCAATTCCAGCTGGGATAGTGATGCCAAAGGATGTCCCAAACATGCAAAGCCGGTAGTTTAAGAGAGAGCGTTTTTTTTTCTTTTTCGTGACGAGGAACCTGAATAAAATTATCACGGGTATGTTAGTCATAAACTCTTGCGAAGTCTATACCGTGTTAGATACCGGTTCTACTCACTCTTTTATTTCACCTAGTTGTGTTCAATGTTTGAAGTTAACTCCGGAGAAGTTAGACTTTGATATATCTGTTTAAACTCAGTTCGGAGAAACCTTCGTTACCTCCACTATTTATAAATCTTTTTTCAAATCAACACTTTCACGTTACGTATTGATCTTGTCTCTTTGAAAATACTTGCCTTTGATGCGATTTTAGGAATCGATCGGTTAACTACTCATCATGCTTTTCGTAAGGTTGTTAGCTTTCATATTCCTAACCAACCTGTTATGCGAATTCAAGAAACCAAGCCACTAAAGTCAATCATTGTCATATCAAGCCATAAGTAAAGAGCCCCGGTCCTTTCGTTGTTGACTTTCTTGTGTGGAATGCACCGAAGCCAGAACTTCTATAGGCGATGTCGTGAATGACGATGGCAAGTTGATAAGTATCAATGTGACGTAATATCCAAGTCTTGGATGAGGGTCACAGTTTGAATGATATTTATATTGTTAATAAATTTCCTGACGTATTCTTGAAGACTTCTTAGCCTACCCCTAGAGCATGAAATCAAATTTTGTATTGACCCCGGTACAAAACCCATTTCTTAAACCCTCAAATATTTCTTCAACTAAAATGAACGTAACATGCGCTAAAGACGTTGGCTCAAGCTGTTGAAAATTACGATCGTACCATGCAATACCATTGTAGGAAAATCGAACATGGTAGCTAACACGTTGAGTAGAAGATCGTATGCGGTTACAAGTGCGAATATACGAACCCACGTGAAGATAACGAATATACGAGTAGAATTGACTTTAATCGATAAAGTTAAAAGCCGCTCACACACACACGGGTGATGAATGTGAAGAAGAAGGTTCAAGAGGCGTTATTCTAGAAGCAAGATTCGACGAAGAGAGGAAATCTCAACCCTCGATTTAATTGGCCCATTTGAAATCCTCGATGAAGTAGGAAGCGTGGCCTATAGACTCGTTTTACCGCCAAGTATGTCATGCGTGTTGTAACGCTTTTTTTCAGATATCTATGTTACGTAAATATGTGGACAACCTGAACCACATTATTAAATTAGAACTAAATGATATAGCAGTAGATTTAACGTATGAGGAGATACATGTTAAAATCTTGGATAAGAAGGATCGTATTCAACACTCAAAGGTTATACCTCAAGAGTTAGAATTTGAAGTGAAGTCAAGGTATCCTCACTTGTTCGGCATACCAGGTACGTACGTAAATTTCAAGGGCGAAATTCCATAAGGAGGGGAGATTGTGAGACCCCAAATTTTATGAATAAAAATTTAATTTTATCAAAATAATTTTTTAATATTATGGTGTGTGTTATAGTTGCGGGTAGTATTTATAAATTTTGAAAAGTATGCAAGTTATTGTATAATATTCGATTGGTTTGGGGAATATTCTTTTTGTTTCGGAGAATATCCAAATGCGACCAGCACAATCATTGGTGGACCCCTAACGGAATTATTATCGGATTGAGAAAGCGACAAAAATATTTTATGAAAATAATTGGCGGAAGTTTTACCGTTAATCATTGAAACACCGGTGTTAAAAAATACGAGAATCTGGCGTGGTTGCATAGTAGTAATACGGTATTAATTATTGATGCTTACATAATAAGTCACTTTCAGTTTTGTTGGTATTATTAATGTAATAATACGAGAAAAGCTTTTATATAAAACAAAATACTTTTATAAAGTTATTCTATAAATAGAATATATTATATTTTATTATGCATAGTGTTGCATAGTGCTGCATAGTGTTTTTGCATAGTAAAATCTTTTTATATAAAATGAATACTTTTATAAAGTTATACATTTTATTAGACAATAATTAGAATATATTATATTTTATTATGCATAGTATTTGCATAAGTGCTGCATAGTGTTTGCATAGTAAAATCTTTTATAAAGTTATTTGTTTTATTAGATTATAAATAGAATATATTATATTTTATTTAAAAGATTTTGCTTTAAATATGGACCGTCAGATTAAAGTAAATCAATCGGACCGTTCATGAGTTAGTTACTACGCAGGTCCATTTTTCTATAAATAGAAGCTCATTCATTCATTATTTCTTATTTAATTCTTTGAAACTCTAGAGAGAAACTATAGAGAGAAAGAAGAAAAGTGTTCGCTACTTCACTACTTCTATATCCAAAGTACTTTTCTTTCTAAGGTAGGGAATATTATTTGTTGTACTCGTAAGGGGTGTTATTCTTTTTGTATTCATGAAGAGAACTTATGTTATTCCATTCTTTATTATTCGTTGGAATAACTCATATCTGCTGCTACCCTATACTTGGTGACATTCTTCTATTATTCCGTCTTTACTATTACGTTGGAATATCCACATGCGTGAGTTTTACGTGGGACTGGTTAAAATCTTTATTATTATTACATTGGAATATCCGTGTGTGTGCATTAGACATGGGACTGATTCCATCCTTATTAGTATTCATTGGAATAACACGCTATCATGCAAGTACCTCATGCATGGTGATTTACGTTGTTATTCCATTCTTTATTATTACATTGGAACATCCCGCTTGGTCTTAATTTACCGACACGGTTCCGATTATTTAGTATTCATTGGAATAACACGCCTCATGCTGGCACCGCATGCATGGTGATTTCTTTTGTTATTCAATTCTTTATTATACTCGGTTGGTTAAAGTTTTGACTTCTATACTCCATGAAATTAGTGGAATATCCTTGATAATTGCGCTTCATCCAAGATATCTTTTCATGGAAATATTCTTCCGAGCATTCTTGAATTTTACTCTACAAAAGCGATGATCATGTTGACAATTTGGGACGTTATTGGTTCTTGGACAAATTAATTCTTGAACTTGTTTTATTGAATTCTTATATCATTGTCATCATCCTCATATTTATATTTTTTTGAAAGTCATTTGTGGCCTGTAGTGCATAGATGGACTTGGTATGATTATTACCAAGAATTATTCGTTGTAATCATGACTGTAATGTTACAAATGATGTTGTAAAAGTCCTCATTGGCCCGTAGTGCATTGATGACCGATCGTTAGCATGATCATGACCATTAATGAATAACACATATATTCTTGGCCCGTAGTGCATGGATAATTGTGGTCGTGATACTAAAAAGAATATCATTGGCGTCAGTAGTGCGGGGTGATTCGATGATGTGGATTATTTATTATTGTCGAGTCCCAATGATAAAAGTGATGAAAAACCTTTTAAATCATAAAAGATAGTAGATTTTATTCTCTACTTGACTCTTTTAATGGATTGCTTGTTCATTTGCAGTTAAACTTGATGTTTGTTATATTGTATCGGTTTAACTTTGTTTAAGGCTAATGATAATTTATTACGCATTATCTTAGTCATAATATTTCTTCTTGGGCTAGTTAGCTCACCCTTTCTTTTCTTTGTTTTCGTGAAATGAGAATATATTTGGGACGAAGTCTGGGAACGAAGTGATGGACAGATGATAGTATTAATAGTCCTCACTATTCTGTGAAATAGTGTGATAATAATTGTAATGAGGACTCCTTTTGAGTTTGTATACTCTCTAGTAGATAATATTTGTATTCAAACTCACAGTTTATGTTTTGTCGTATTGTACACGACAGTTGTATTATTAAGTTGTATTTGAATTCTGTACCATGTATCTGGCGACTCAAGATGGGTGATGTATACCTAATTTTGGGGGCGTCACAATTCTGTTGATGTTTTAGTGATTTCAAAGTTTCAGTATGTAGACCATATGTAAGACAATAGATCCATGTCATTAAAACAGTTTAACAACAACATATCAAACAGATATGGACCGGTCAAAGTAGTGGTCAGAAATTGCTTATGAAGGTTTCTGGGTTACCCAGAAACTTTAACCGACAGTTTCATCCACACCACTTTGACCACTGATTACTTTGATTCAGAGAAGGATCTAATGATTCTAGAGGCATGGTCATGTAGTCTACACGTCAGAAAACAACATTACAACAATAACAGGGTCTAAAACGTAAACACAAGCAAGATCTAAACGCATGAACATCTTTGTCGGATTTTCGGGCGCGTTCGGGTTACCCGAACGTTCGGTCAATGCCGGTCAACGTGGTTTGACCACTAATAACTTTCAACCGGCTAATGATCTGACTTTGATTCCAGTTTCAAATCAAAGATCTCATAGCATACTACCAAATCAAAGCTCAAAAAAACAAAATTACTAAACAGACTGACATCTACAAGGTCTGACATTCATTGTCAGACAACACAAAATTATTTTTCCAGATTTTGAAGAACATCAAATCCGAGCCTATAGATGTTATGGATCTAACATCTATCAACCCAGATCATCATTACACACTATATTCAACGCATTTAACACAAGAAAACTAACATCTAACATAGGATCAAAAGTCAGATTTTGTTTTAGGGTTTATACCTGTTATGAACAATCCTTGATTATGTGCTTCTGATTTCGTTATGGATTTCGTGGTGTTGGTACTTGGGACTGATATGCTACTAGAATTCATGAGTGTAGAGAGAGAGAGAGACTTGGTTGGGTGCTAGATAGTAAATGAGCCACTTCTTTGGACTTCCACTTATTTTAATCTCTCACTTTTTACTCTTGGGGTTAAAATTGGTGTTATGTGGCTTATGTTAGCTGATGAAAGGTGTATGGTAAGGGCTTAAAAGATGTAGCACAATTGTTGGCCATAACTATATTTACTTTAAATTTTAAGAAAGGGTAATTTGGTCATTTGCCTTATTACTTTAAGGGTATACTTGTCCATGGTGCTTGAATCTAGGTTTTAATCACAAGATTTTAAACCTTAAGGTTTCCTAAATAATTTTTAGGGTTTAAAAAATTAAGTTTAAAGTTTAATAAAATTTTAATTATAACTTACTAATTAAAATTAGGGTTTTTAATAGAACATTAGGGTTTTTTTTATAAAAAAAAATACAGAGAGTTTCTTGATATTATTAGGGTTTCCCAAATTATGAATTAGGGTTTCCTAATTAACATAATTATTTACTAAAATAATAATTAGAGTTACCATTTTAGCAATTAGGGTTTCAAATTGGAAATTAGAGTTTCTCATTCCTTGATAAAAATCCAAAATTAGGGTTTGGATTCCATATCCACACCTCAAAGATGACAATGAGGACCTTCAACAAATGCATTAGTCCAATCTCAGCGAAGCTCTGAGCAACGTCTGCTTTATCGGCCCAAACCGGCGATAACACTGGTGAGGGGCAACATCGTCATCTCGCCAACACGATGCCACGCCACGTCGTCTCAACATTTCATACACATCTCTGCGCAACGATGTCCCACAAGAATCAAAGATAACCAATCCCGAGTGAATATTGTGTTGGGTAACGGATGGAATTTGAAGCTTGAAGACCGGAGGGTATCGTCCCATCTTCAATGACTTCGTACAAACTCTAATCCTATGCCATTGTACAACTCTCGACAACGGCGGTCCGAGAAACCCGGGCCCACTCGGGTTGCCTCTACGTAGTACACTGCATGGCTCACATTACAGTACATATCAGCTCCACCCTCTATAAATAGAGGGCTTGGGGTGGCCATTTTGCAAGAGAAAACGACGAGGAAGCCCTGCCCAATTTGCTCTGCACTCACCCCATACAGTGTACTTTCTCATTTTAAACACTTGTGAGCTCATATATAGCTTCTTTTGTACCTACAAAAGCCAGTGTTAACCCACTTTAAAGATATAGAAGTCGTCTTTGGCAGTCAACTGTAAGCCTTCTCACACACTTTAAAGTCTTTATCTTCATCTCTGCACACACCCTTCTTCACGTTGAGAGTCGTTTTGCGCGCATTTGCAGGACTTGGTCATGGTTTTATTTTAGTTTTATATATATATATATATATATATATATATATATATATATATATCTGGACTAACACTATCGAGTTATGCCTCGATTGAGCCTGAACTTGATGCAGGCGTTTATTTGCTTTTTATATATATATATATATATATATATATATATATATATATATATATATGTACTTATATATATGAGCTGTGTGTCGAACTTTGTTCGATGAGCCTGAACTTGATGCAGGCGTTTATTTGCTTATATATATATATATTAAGCATGTGTTAGACTTTGTTCGATGAGCTTTGGATTTTACATCGGGGCGTTTACTTGCTTTAATATATATACTTATATATTAAGCGTGTGTCGGACTACATTCGATGAGCACAGATTTTACATAAATGCGTTTATCGCTTTTATATATATATATATATATATATATATATTATCCCACACAGAGTTCACTTTGTGGTGGTTGATCGCTTTTCTGACTTTCTTTACGTTTAAATCTTGCTGAGTTTACTTACGTGGCAGTTGATCGCTTTGTACAGTTTTCTTTTCATTTTGTCCCGTCTGGAGTTTCCTTCGTGGCGGTTGATCGTATTTACAACTTTATTTACGTTTCTTCCCTCCTGGAGTTTCCTCCGTGGCGGTTGATAGCTTTTACAGCTTTATTTACATTTCTGATCCCCCGTGGAGGTGCTTCATGGTTGGTGATCATGTCTATATATATATATATATATATATATATATATATATTGCTTACTACTTTCATACAAATTGTGGTATCTTGTGCGCCTAGGAATCATGTGATCACAGATTCAGCCCATTGGATCTAGATTCGATTCCCGTGATGGACGTTTTTAGCTGTAAGAAGCTTATAAATTAATCTGCGGTGTCTGAATTACCTTCGATGGTTTCCATACTCATGAAGAAGTCGGCTTATTTTGTACATTATTTTCGTATGGATGCCTCGCATCTGTAAAATAAAATCAATCAAGCCGAACACTTAATAAAATGAGAGTGTAAAAGGTCTCAATTACTATTGAGCATCAGGGTTCTAAAAATCTCTTTTATAAAACATCACTGCCATATCTTGCTTAAAATTGAATTTTTACATAAATTCAAACCCTGTGTATATAGGTGCTTGACGAGGCCTCAGATTACTTCCAAATAACAACACATTGACCCACACACACACATTCAGGATAATAGTTTCTTGAAAAGAGGCGGTCGCGTAGTAGTAACACGGATGTCGAAGTGCCTAACACCTTCCCTCTCGCATAACCAAGTCCCAGGACCCTAATGAATCTCGGTTTCACCGGCCCGTTTATGATGTCACATCTTCGGGTCAATGTGCAAACTTTTTCTCAGTTGTGTTGGTACAACCATTTAAAAACACCAATTGGCGACTCTTAACAATCCATCGTCGACATTATACATGTCGGACCTTTTTCACTTGTTTTTTCAAACAAATCTCACCTAAAATGAGAACACCAAAGAACAAGTAACGGAAAGGGACATCTAAAAATCCCGACGTCGACAGGTGGCGACTCTGCTGGGGACTCCTGTAAGAGGACTTAAGCCACTACTACAATCTTTTCAAAATTGTTATCTACTTGTGTGTGGATGTTGCATTTATATTTATGATGAATGTGTATGAATGCATTTACTTATTGCACTTAGTGCCTCGCACCATAACTGCTTGTGATATTAGTGCTTCGCACATGTCATCATTTTCATACAGTGAGACGTGATGTATGTGAATGTATGTTGTGTGGTCCCTTCACCAGGAGGCTATCCCATCGGTGTTTGATTACTGGACTCGTGGGAAGACTAATTCCCCGTAGCTCAGGAAAGGCACCACCCAAATTCGCTCCAGTTGAAAGACCGGATTAATTTACCGTCAAGTAGATTGCGATGATTTGGGAACCTTCATGCCAAAAAGCCGCGAGAGTAACCTAAGATAGGTCAGTCTCTGATAAACCCAAAACGGAGGAAAGTCTCTTCATGCTCTCATTTCAATTACTTGTAAACACAATTACTTGTAATTACATTCCATATATATCTCCATGTAATGAGAAATATGAAGAAATGTGTACACATACATATTTTAATTAACATGCTACAAACAGCTGACATCCATTTTACAGGATAAAATTCCTAAAATGGACACATCACATAGCATGTTATTATACACATTCCCTAAAGACTAAACTATGCAAGTCTTTCGCAGGGAACCAATCGGACCTACTACGGTCCAAAGTCCAAAAAGGCAACAGCCTACGATCAATCATGTCGTCATCCGCCAGGTGAACTTAATCCGATTTCCGCAAAGAATTCGACGGATTAAGCAAACAAATTACAGATTTGGCTATTCTACTCAAAGAACTACACCAGTCCAATCAGGGTCCAAAAATACCCATACATGTTGAATCCTCCACACAAGGGGGAACCCAGGTCATTACAATACCTGAACTACAGTTGGATACGACCAACAAAACTCATGATCTTGCCCATCCCAATTGGAGATCCAGACCTTTGGTGACATCAAAAAGAAAGTCCTTCAAATAGAAGAGACCCTTCGTGCTATCAAAGGAATTGGAACACACGGGAGTGTTTCATATACTGATCTTTGCATTTTTCCTGGTGTTCATTATCCAGAAAAGTTTAAAACTCCTGACTTCGAGAAATATGATGGGTTAGGAGATCCTTATACACATTTAAAGGTGTTTATTGGAGAACTTGGATCTTATGCAGAGGACGAAAAACTCAGAATGCAATTGTTCCAGAAAAGTCTAACTGGAGAAGCCCGTTCGTGGTACATAAGATTAGACACTTCAAAGATCCATAGCTGGGAAGAGCTAGCACATGCTTTCCTCACTCAATACAGCTTTCAATCTCAGATGGCTCCTGATCGGTATCAAATTACCAAGATCAAGAAACAGTCTAACGAGTCTTTCAAAGAGTATGCTCAAAGATAAAGACGCCTGGCTGCCCAAGTTAGTCCTTTTATGACAGAATCAGAGATGATCATGACTTTCATAAACATACAAGAAGCGCCTTTCTATGAAAGAGTTTTAGCCGGCATCAACAAACCATTTTCTAAAATGGTCAAACATGGGGAGATGGCTAAGATGGGATTGAAGTCCGGAAAAATTCAAGACCTACCTGCACTTAAAGTTGTTGCTGATCACATCCAATCCAAAAATTATGAAAACAACCCCCGGAGGGTCCATAAAAAGAAAGAGGAAGATGTTTCCACGATACTACTGAGGTCAAAAAAGGCAATCAGAACATGCCTATTCAAAGGAGAAACTACACTCCCTTTCAAGCACGATACCACAAACCCTCCAATACCAAAAGGTGGAGAAGTCAAAGCGCCCTCGAGTGTTCACACCCTTAGGGGATACCTCGAGAACATTCTCAATCTGACGACAACACGGAAGAAAATTACATCTTCTTCCACCAAACAAATTTCTAATGGATGGGGTTTTAATCTTTGCTTTCGAAATGTACTTATCATGTCTGGCACCTGGACATGATACTCAGGATTGTTGGGCCTTGAAACATAAGATCCAAGACCTGATAGACAATGGGAAAATCGTGGTCACCAAACCAGATCAGCCTCACGTTCAAGACAACCCTCTTCCTCAAGAAGAGGTTAATATGATAAATTGGAGTAATGGACAGAATTCCAATTTCAACTGTGAATCCTCCCAGACCCTCAAAGACGGTGATGACAAATGGGATTATGCCAAGTTTAAGTTCATAATGGAATGAAAGATATAAGCTTTAGGCAAGCAAATTGAATAATTGGTAGAATTGGTGACTTATCAGCATCAAGTGACTCGTCAATTAATCAGCCAGGAGCATGCCAGTCTCCTACCTCTTGTCATGAATGTTCCCTCGTCACTTTCAGAAAATGAAATGCTAGAAGACAAAGTGACAAAGAGAGCAAATGCCAAGGCCCATTGGGATTTTGCCAACAAAAGGGAATTCACCTATTTGGGCCAACCTATGGAGGAAATCCTTTATATGTTAATCAATGAAGGAAGGATCAGATCCCTTCTACCTCCAATCAACCCCCGTTCAGGACGATACAATTCTGATGAAGTATGTCAATATCACTCTCAGTCTCGCGGTCACAGTACAGAAGAATGCTAGGCACTCCGCCACCTTATCCAAAATCTAATTGACAGTGGTGTCCTGCACTTAGCAGACGACGATACTATGTTACGTGCAAGTGAGAATTCAGGTCCTACTAAGTGGAAGAGTGTGGTAGCAGTCATATCCACTGAAACTGATGGGGTTAACAAATCACTCACAATGCCAACAATTCAACTCATTAGAAGCAACAATCCTTTGAAAGTGGCTGCTCCCGAGCCAATCAACTTGCCGTGCAGAGCACAATATCCTATTGTTAGCTTACGCAAAGTTCCATGGAATTATGGAGAAGGTGAAGGATCCACCTCACATACAACTGCTACAGTATCGAAGGAAAATCCATTTTATCTTCCCCAACGGGTGATGAAGTCTACCATCAAATCAAAGGGAAAAATACCCATGGAGAAGATTGAAAGATTCCTCCGCACTATGGGTCATAACGAAGCCACGGTGGTTTTAAGCTTAAAAGAAGCTCCACAATAAATATCAATTTTGGACTTGGTCCTAACTTCCGAGAATCACCGGAAGGTCTTGTTGAAGGTTTTAGAAGAAGCCTATTTACCGACATCAGTTGATACGGAAAAATTTCAACATCTGGTTGATCACATTTTCAACAACAATGTGATATCCTTCACTGATGATTATATACCGCCCGAGGGGACCGGTCATTACAAGCCGTTACACATTGCGGTCTTGTCCTCCGGATACATGCTAGCTGGAGTCTGGATAGATGGAGGTTCATCTCTTAATATCTGTCCATATGCTACCTTTGTGAAGATGAATATCAATCTGAACCGAATTCGTAGTAGCCATACTATCATCAAAGCTTTTTATGAAGCTCGTCGGAATTCGGTCAGAGTAATTGAACTGCCAATCAAAATTGGTCCTCATACATTCTGCGTATCTTTCCATGTACTCGAGATAGATTTAGGATACAACTTGTTCTTGGGATGACCATGGATTCATATGGCTGGGGCAGTCCCCTCCACTCTTCACCAACAATTGAAATACATTATCAACAATAGCCTGGTCACGGTCAACACTGAACCAGAGTATCCTCAACACGGGGACATGCCATTCATCAATGCCAACACAGATGTTGAACCGGTCAGTTTTCATGCCTTGGAAGTAAGCAATACCCAATACCATGTTATTGGAACGCCATTACCTGAACCCAAGATTTCTGCCGAGGTAATGTCGGCTACTCAAGAAATGATGTCATTGGGTCATGAACCGGGACAAGGGCTGGGTAAAGATTTTCAGGGTATCAAATACCCAATTCAAGTAACCAAGCAAACTAGAACAGCTGGGCTAGGCTATTCTGCCGTTTCTAGTCATAGGAATCCTCAAAAGCATCAGCGGATTCCTTCAGCTTCAACCATGCAGCGTTTATCTTTGCCTTCAAACTCTGAGCGCACAACCTCCTATAAAGGTGCCAGCCAATGTAATGGCTATGTTATTTCCCATACGGATACCGGTAAAGGAGAAAGAAGTCTTTGTTCCAAATCCTGTAGTGGAAGAAGAGGAACGAAGAATCAAGCAAGACGTCATCCGAATGATGTCAGGCATACACATCATCGTTCATGATGAACATACCAACAGACACACCCTAAATGATGATTTCCCAAACATAATGGCCTTCATTCGGGACAGGGAGGATGATGACAATCCCTCCATCACTGCGGTCCACTCGGACTTTGCCCTTGCCAATTGGAACAGCACTCCCTGCATTGGTCGTCAAGGGTAAAATGGCGTAAAACTCTTTCGCCTGTAGATATAATAATTACTTACTTTTACATGCAGACAAGATAGCGGTTTATTGCCAGTATATGCTAACACTGTGTATGATCAACACATTTCATATATACTAAGTGAAAGCATATTATGTTTCAGGACTCTGAATTTAGATGTGCATGTACTTGCTGATACGGTGCCTCTTCTCCACAAGGATTGTACCTTTGATGTAGAGATGAATTCATCCTTGATGGAAATACAGGATGACATTGAGGTGCCTCCAGAAATTCAAGAATGGGTCAAAGACAAACCTAAACCCAACCTTGATCAAACCACTTCTTTCAATCTCGAAACCTTAGAAAGCCCTAAGTTAATCCAGATTAGTTCAGACCTTACCCCAAACCAAAGGAATGACATGGTTACGCTATTAACCCAATTCCAAGATATGTTTGCATGGTCCCATGAAGACATGGTGGGTTTGTCCACTGACATTGTCCTTCATCACGTTCCCATTAAAGAGGGATTTAAACCAGTCAAGCAAAAGCTCAGGCAATTGAAACCTGAGTGGAGTTTAAAGGTGAAAAAAGAAATTTTGAAACAATTTCAAGCTGGCATCATCATGGTGTCCACATATCCTGAGTGGATATCCAACATTGTGCACGTGCCTAAACCTGGAGGGAAGGTGCGAGTTTGTGTGGATTACCATGACTTGAACAAAGCTTGCTTAAAAGATAGATTTCCCGTGCCATTTATGCACATTCTTATTGACAATACTGCGTAATACGACATGTACTCCTTTGTTGATTGCTTTGCGGGGTACCATCAGATCATGGTTGCTGAGGAAGACCGTGAGAAAACTGCTTTCATCACGCCTTGGGGAACCTTTTGCTATAGACGGTTGTCATTCGGCCTCATCAATGCCGGAGCCACCTATCAACGAGCTATGATGGCTCTTTTCCATGACTTAATGCACAAAGAGATCGAGATCTACGTGGATGACATCATTGTCAAATCCCGGAAGGAGGATGACCATATAGACCATCTCAAGAAGCTATTCAACAAGTTGCGTAAGTATAACTTGAAGTTGAATCCAGCCAAATGCGCCTTTGGCGTTAAATTAGGCAAGTTGCTAGGATTTCTAGTCAGCCACAAAGGGATTGAGCTGGATCCTGCCAAAATCCAGGCCATCACGGAAATGCCCATTCCTCAGACAGAAAAGGAAATACGGGGATTTTTGGGAAGAATCAATTTCATTAGTAGGTTTATCTCTCAACTCACAGCAACCTGTGAGCCAATCTTCAAGCTATTAAGGAAGAACTCCTCCATGAAATGGAATGATGAGTTTCAAAATGCCTTCCTCACAATCAAGAAACAGCTAGTCAAAGCTCCCATGTTGGTACCACCCAGGGATGATGTTCCCCTGTTCATGTACCTGTCAATAAGTGACAATGCCATGGGCTTCATGCTGGGATAGAAAGACGATAGAGGCCAAGAACGAGCTATCTATTACCTCAGTAAAAGATTTAGCAGCAGTGAACACAAGTACACTCTGATCAAAAAGACGTGTTATGCTTTAGCATGGGCTTCCATGAGGTTACAACATTACCTCCATGGTCACACAACCCATCATATATCCCGCGTGGATCCTCTCAAATACGTGTTCAATAAACCCATGTTAAATTGACGGCTGTCCAGATGGCAGTTGATCCTACAACAATTTGACATCGTATATGTGACTCAAAAGTCCATCAAAGGTCAAGGAATTGCGGATCAACTGGCCGCCGCACCTTCAGGGGATTTCAAACCCTTGGAAACATATTTCCCCGATGAAGGAGTAATGAAAGTTCAGCAACACCATTGGTACAATACGCGCCAATCATGGAAGATGTATTTTGATGGAGCTGTTAATCTGGAAGGTTCTGGAGCTGGAGCAGTTCTAGTATCTGGAACGGGGGAGCAGTATCCCGTCGTCATTAAATTGCAGTTTATCAGCACCAACAATACAACCGAGTATGAAGGCTGTATCATGGGGCTAAAACTTGCCCGTTCAATGGGCATTAGGCGATTAACTGTCTTTGGAGATTCAGAGTTAGTAATCAGACAATCCACCGAAATCTATCAAACCAAGGAATTACATTTGCTGCCCTACCATCGACAGGTTTGGAAGATGGCTTTAGAGTTCAAAGAAATCTCATTTCTACACATTCCTCGTAATAGGAATGACTTTGCGGACGCATTAGCTACTTTGGCCTCCTTGATTCGTATATCAGACAAGGAACACTTGCCAAGCGTCACAATTTCCCTGCACAAGACCCCAGCCTATGGGAACTACATTGGAGAAGTATCGGATGAGCTACCTCCCATCCAACATCATTGGTATCAGCATATCAAGGAATACCTACGAGATGGATCTACACCAGCTGAGGCGAGCCCGACTGAGAAAAGGTGGATCCATCGACTTGCTATGAAATTCTACCTGAGTGGAGATGCGCTCTACAAAAGAGATGCAGGACTAGGTCTCCTCAGATGTTTAGACAAAGATCAAGCCCAAAGGCTTATGGATGAAATCCATGTTGGAGTCTGTGGCCCCCACATGAGTGACCCCATCCTTGTTAAGAAAGTCCTCAGGACAGGACATTATTGGCTATCTCTCAAAGCTGATTGCAATGACCACGTTAGGAGATGCTATCAGTGCCAAATTCATAGGGATGATATACACGCCCCTCCACGGGAACTCCAAAATATGAGTTCACCCTGGCCCTTCTCAATGTGGGGAATGGACGTGATCAGGCCCGTCGAGCCCAAAGCCAGTAATGGACATCGATTTATCTTCACCATGATCGACTACTTCACCAAGTGGATAGAAGCAGCCTCCTTCCCCGGGGTTACTAAAGAAGTCATCATTGCTTTCATCATAAACAATGTCGTTTGTCGATATGGACAACCAGAGGTGATTGTGTCAGACAATGCTAAGAACCTCAATAAAAAAATGATGGGTGAATTATGCAGTAAATTCCACATCAAACATCTTAACTCTGTCATCTATCGTCCGAAGATGAACGGTGTTGTTGAAGCGGCTAACAAAAACATCAAGAAGATTATGCAAAAGATGTCCGCCAACCACAAAGATTGGCCTGACCTATTGCCTCTCACTCTGTTAGCCTACAGAACCTCAATGCGCACTTCCACTAGGGCAACCCCTTACGCATTAACCTATGGGATGGAAGTAGTGCTCCCAATAAAAGTTGAAATGGAATCCCTCAAAGTGTTTATAGACGCTCAACTGGATGAAGACCAATGGGTACAAGATATGTATCACCAATTGTCTCTGATAGACAAAAGGTGAACCGCGGCTATCTTTCATGGTTAGTTATATCAACAAAGGATCGCCAGATCCTACAACAAAAAAGTCTGGCTACGGCAGTTTAAACAACATGACTTGGTTTTGAAGAAGATCCTTGACAACCAAGATCAATCTAAGGGAAAATTCGCTCCTAACTGGGAAGGCCCATTTATTGTCAAGGAAATATTGACAGGAGGTGCTCTCAAATTACAAGAAATGGACGGCGATGAATTTCCACAACTCATCAACTCAAACACCGTGAAATGGTAGTATGTCTAAAGTTGCCATCAAGCAAACACCCTGGTATTGGACCATCAGATCACCAGTCATTTCGGTTCTTTAACCCTTTACCACATACAACTTCTTTACACTTTGCCCCTCAGGGAAACATACTTTTCAATCCAGCAGCCTGGCTCCTTTGCATTCCTACGACTTAGGTCATCCCACTACGGATTGAACCTCACGCGTTTGTAGTTTGGCTACCCATACCTGGGATCAAACTTCTCATACCTGCAGTTTATCCTCAACCTAGGATTAAACTTTCTCCTCCCCACACTCTGACCTGCACATGGGATTACACTTTTCCACTCGCCCTGAGGGGCGAACTACGTCGACCTGATCTCCTCTTCAATAGGAGTACATAAGTAACCATTTCATATGGCCCGGTCGCAATAAAACAAAAATAATAAAAACATTTCTACCCTTACAAAAACAAAAACAACCAAAAATGTTCCTACACCATATATACCATATACAGCGTTGAACCTCTTACACCAGGTTCGAACTACGTAGACCTGATCTCCTCTTCAATAGGAGTACGTAGGCAGCCATTCATGGTTCGGTCTCACCCCCTACGAAAACATAAACCCTTGTCAGTTGGTACTGGGATCATCCTTCAATCCATTACATTTCATTCGGCTTCAGACCAAAGGGATGGAATTACCTAAACTCCTCCTAAATAGGAGATTCGGCGACCATCTAAGTTGCGATCATACCTTTAAGAGCAACACCAATCCATAAGAGATGGAATTAACTAGGCTTCTCCGAAATAGAAGTACTGGCGACCATCTGTGGTGCGATCAATCTCAAAGAGGAAATCCACACTCCTCTCCACATTTCCATACAGAAACCAGTCCCAAGACACTAAAGATGGTAGGGATACATACAGATCGATGATTCATTCTGAACTATCTAGAGACAACTCAATGTCCATCCACCCAGGAGAAATTCGGAATACATCAAGATCGCAAGCCCTGAAGCAGCAGGCAAAATATCAAGCAAGTATCAAAGCATATCAAAAAGGGAAGTGATCCAAAAATATATTTCTTCATCATATATATAATGTTGTTTGATATATACAATGTAAAGCTGTAGACATGACAAAATGGCTAAGCTAGTAATGCATGCGGGAAAATCCAAGCCCAACTACAAATCAGCGTGTATGCGAGCTAACAAGCCCAACATGGCATCCCTCTCAGAAGAAGGAGGTGAAGCTGTGGTCTCCTGTACGAGAATATCCACACGACCCAATAGATCTGCAGCCATCTGCATGGTGACCATATGCTCATCAATGTAAGTGCTCATCTCTGCGATCATGCCAGTGGTAAGGGACCTCACGGCAATACTATCTGTGACGGCTACATCCCGGGCAGATATGGCACTATCCCGCTCAACTATCACTACGTCTCTGGCTGATCTAGCCTCATCCCGCTTAACAACAGCGACATCTCTGCGAACTAATGCCTCGTCTCTCTCTCTAATAGAGTTGCGTCCCTCCCATCAAGGGCAGTCAACATCATAGATCGAGCCTGATCTCTCTCAAAGTTCATCAGAGGAAGACTCTGCTCAAAGTACTATGTTGAGTGCTGAATCACAACAGTACTGGTACTGGGAGAATTCGAAGGAAATGCTGGCAACCCAACAGCGGGCTCCTCCTCGATCTAGGAATCGATGTCCTCCATGGGCTCTATATCATCTGACTCGCTATCCGATACTGTAGATACTGCTGCAGCCGATAAAATCTATGTCTCCATCCATGCGAAATACTCTGCAGAACAACCCGGATGGCTCACAGAAAAAGTAGTTATCTCCCGCTGATCTCAACAAGCATACACACGGGATCGATCCTCTGCTGAGAGATATCGAAAAGTTGAACGTTGACCTATCGCCCCCTCGAAAGGATGAAAATCCTGAAACTGGTCAAACTGCGACATCACGGCCAGTGGGTGGTAAGTAGTCACACCCCTCAAACCAGCCAGAGGGAGGTAGTCCATGCCCGGAGCATGAGTAATGAAGCTGTATGGTGAGCTAAGCCCCGAACATGGCAATATGCTGAATGGATCTCTGATATCTGCCAAAAATGTGGACCAAGACAGAGCATCTATTCATTCCGATGGCTGAAAGGAGTATAACATGGCTACATCATGGGAGAACCAATACCCATGCAGTCTAAGAGTGCCAATCGGTCTCAAGTGTGATATAAACCACACATACAGCATGACCGAACTACCCGTGAAAACTCTTGTCGGATAAGTACAACAGTAGGATGCTGACCGTAGGGTCTCTGCTACAATCATCAGTATAATGATACGACCCTCCCTAAGAGCTCTCACGACCATGATGACACCAATGTTTATCTCATCCATATATCGTGGCATATAGACATATGACAGTACGCATAACAGCAGTACATCAACCCTAGCCAAACGTCAATGATCCTCCGGTGCGGTGAAATCCCCAGAATGTCATGAATAGCTATCCTCAAAGCCAAATCTGTCATACAGAAAATGCTGGCCCGAGTGCACGTACTACGAGATGACCTGACCCAAGAAACCCAGGCCCACCCGGGTTGCCTCTGGTACACCTACGGCTCAGTCGCAGGTACACCTGCGGCTCCATCCTCTATAAATAGAGGGCTTGGGGTGGCCATTTTGCAAAAGAAAATGGCGAGGAAGCCCTGCCCAATTTGCTCTGCACTTACCCCATACAGTGTACTTTCGCATTTTAAACACATGTGAGCTCATATATAGCTACTTTGTACCTACAAAAGCCAGTGTTTACCCACTTTAAGGATATAGAAGTCTTCTTTGGCAGTCAACTGTAAGCCTTCTCACACACGTTAAAGCCTTTCTCTTCATCTCTGCACACACCCTTCTTCACATTGAGAGTCGTGTTGCGCGCATTTGCCCGGACTTCGGTTCGCGGTTTTATTTCAGTTTATATATATATATATATATATATAAGCAAATAAATGCTCCAGACCGAAGTCTAGGCTCAATCGAGGCATAACTCAATAATGTTAGTCCATATATATATATATATATATATATATATATATATATATATATATATATATATATATATATATATATATATATATAAGCTGCGTGTTGAACTTTGTTCGATGAGCCTAGACTTGATGCGGAGCATTTATTTGCTTTTATATAATATATACTATATATATATGAGCTGCGTGTCGAACTTTTTGTTCGATGAGCCTGAGACTTTGGTGCGGAGCATTTACTTTGCTTTAATATATATATACTTATATATATTAACTATGTGTCGGACTTTGTTTGATGAGCACTGGATTTTACATCCGGGCGTTTACTTGCTTTAATATATATATATATATACTTATATATTAGCGTGTGTAGGACTCGCATTCGATGAGCACAGATTTTACATTCATTGCGTTTATCGCTTATATATATATATATATATATATATATATATATATATATATATATATATATATATTCATCCCACTGGAGTTCACTTCGTGGTGGTTGATCGCTTCTGACTTTCTTTATGTTTTTCGTCACACTTTTGGAGTTTACTTACGTGGCGATTGATCGCTTTAATACTGACTTTTTTTTATATTTTCTCCTGCCTAGAGTTTCCTTCGTGGCGGTTGACCGTATTTATAGCTTTATTTACGTTTCGTCCCGCCTGGAGTTTCCTCCGTGGCGGTTGATAGCTTTTACATCTTTATTTATATTTCTGATCCCCCATGGAGGTGCTTCGTCGTTGGTGATCAGTCTGTATATATATATATTTCTGACTTTTATATATATACCGCCATCGCTTTCATACAAATTGTGGTATCTTATGCGCTTTAGGAATCATGTGATCTGATTGACCCATTGGATCTAGATTCGATTCCCGTGATGGACATTTTCAATTGTAGCGACTTGTAAATTATTCTGCGGTGTCTGAATTTCCTCAGATGGTTTCCATACCGATGAGGAAGTCGACATTATTTTGTACATTATTTTCATACGGATGCCTCGTATCTGTAAAATAAAATCAATCAAGCCGAACACTTAATAAAATGGGAGTTAAAAGGTCTCAATTACTATTGAGCATCAGGGTTTGAAAAACCTCTTTTATAAAACATCACTGCCATATCTTGCTTAAAATTGAATTTTTACATAAATTCAAACCCTGTGTATATAGGTGTGAACGAGGCCTTGCACTACTTCCAAATAACAGTACATTGACCCACACACACACACATTCAGATAATGGTTTCTTGAAAAGAGGCGGTCACCGTGGTAACACGGATGTCGGGGGGTGCCTAACACCTTCCCTCCGCATAACTAAGTCCCCGAACCCTAATGAATCTCGGTTTCACCTCAATTCGCTTAGCAAATGTCACATCACCGGGTCAATGTGCAAACCTTTTCTCGGTTGTGTTGGTACAACCATTTAAAAAACCAACTGGCGACTCTTAACAGTCCATCATCGACATTATATATGTCGGACCTTTTTCACTTGTTTTTTAAAACAAATATCACCTAAAATGAAAACACCAAAGAACAAGTAACAGAAAGGGACATCTAAAAATCCCGACGTCGACAGTAAATATTCATGTAATAAATATATTTTTATTTACCACATAAATACATATACACATTATCTTGTACAAATCCTCATCCTTAAAATAAAAAAAAAATTATACGCAAAATTTCTAATTTATTTATATAGAAAATATCGGGTTGTTACAACGAACATTTGTTAAAACTTGATAGGTTCGAGAAAAGAATTCAATTATTATTGACAGATCGATGCCAATTATTTGGCTAGATCAAGAAGTAACTAAATTTGAAATCACAAGTATTTCGTTGTTAACTCAAAATCTTGATTACGAGATCGAGAAGAACAACCTTTTATAAAAGGGAACATTTTAGGTCGATATTTAAGCCATTATGCCATTATTAAGTATTATGCATAATATAGGGTACAAGGAGTTGGCCGGCTCTAAGTACTTGCAGAGGGGTATGATTTAATCTTTATGGTTATCTAATACTCCTGCGTATGTATCAAAGTAAAACTTTGATAGATACCTGAGAAAAGAAGTTCAAGATCTAGTGTGATCACTCAGCAAAAATCTGGAAAACATTCCACTTTGTAATTGCGTAGAATTGATTCTTGATTATTCATTAGAATATCGCAGAAACTTTGAAAGCGTTGTACTCTTTCATTATCAAATTATTGCGTTGCCTAGAATATGAGAAGACTTGTTATTGATTAATGATTTGTTCAGCTATTTCAAAGTTCCCCGAACTTTGGTTTCATTCTATTAAAATAGATAGTCTGTTCTTATTGATTCGTATACATTTATTATATGTCTTAACTTGCGGGGCAAACTTGTTGCTCACCCTTGCTAAATAAAACTTTTCAGCTAGGGACGAAGTTGCAGAAGGTGCTGCGAAGAAGAACAAGGGAAAAGGCATAGTTATAAATTAGTTATGATGAACAATATTATTATGGTGTATTGTATTGTATTATTATCTAAGGGGTATTTCTGTAATGTTAAGGTTAGTGGACCTGGGACTAATGTATTAACAATCTCTGTTAATGACTTATATATTACTATTTCTATATGAATGGGTAGTTAGATGTTATTATATTGTGGATCGTGAACACCAAACTCGGGGGTCAGGTAACCCGGATTTCGGGGCGTCACATTTTTCATCCATAGGATCGAGCATAAGCGTTTGCCAAAGTGATAATGTATTAAACCTGCGGTTGAGGTGAATCATTGAGTTTTGTTTCATGCTAAACTAGGACACAAGTCTATTTCTTAGCAATTCTGGTGTGCTTTGGTACTTTTTTCTATCTATTTTGCAGCCTGCAAAATCAGCATCTATATATCCTGTTAGTTCAAATGAGGATTCCTTGGGATACCAAAGTCCCAAGTAAGGTGTACCCTTGAGATACCTGAAAATCCTCTTTACAGCAATTAAATGTAATTCTTTAGGATTAGCCTGAAATCTAGCACATATGCATGTTGCAAACATTATGTCTGGTCTACTGACAGTTAGATATAAAAGCGAGCCTATTATACCTCTGTATTGAGTTATATCAATACTTTTACCTTTTTCATCTTTGTCAAGCTTGGTTGCAGGAGCAATTGGGGCTTTCATGGGAGAGGCTGATTCCATGCCATACTTCTTAAGTAAATCTTTGATGTACTTGGCTTGGTTTATGAATATTCCTTCATCAGTCTGCTTTACTTGCAGTCCAAGGAAGAAGTTCAGCTCACCCATTATGCTCATTTCAAACTTGCTCTGCATAAGCTTGGAGAATCTCTTACATAGCTTTTCATCAATAGAACCAAAAATAATATCATCAACATATATTTGAACCAATAAGACTTTGTCTTTATGCTTTTTAAGGAATAAAGTGGTATCTACTCTACCTCTTGTGAATCCATTTTCAATAAGAAAGTTAGTTAGTGTTTTATACCATGCTCTAGGTGCATGTTTAAGACCATATAAGGCTTTGTCTAATCTATAAACATAATTAGAAAGAGATGGATTGATGAAACCTGGAGGTTACTCTACATAGACTTCTTCTTGAAGTTCACCATTCAAGAATGCACTTTTGACATCCATCTGAAAGACCTTGAATTTCATGTGAGCAGCAAAGGCAAGGAAGATTCTGATGGCTTCTAGTCTGGCAACAGGTGCAAATGTCTCATCATAGTCAATGCCTTCTTCCTAAGAGTAACACTTGGCCACCAGTCTAGCCTTATTTCTGGTTATTACTCCATCTTCATCCATCTTGTTTCTGAAGACCCACTTGGTTCCAATGACAGGATGACTTTTTGGTCTTGGTACCAATCTCTATACTTTGCTTCATTCAAATTGGTTAAGTTCTTCTTGCATGGCTTCTATCCAGCTGGAGTCTTCCATAGCATCCTCTATCTTCTTAAGTTCCATTTGTGAGGAAGCTTAGATAAAAACATTCATTCTGGGTGGCAGCTCTTGTTTTTACTCTTGCACTCGGATCTCCAATGATTAGATCTTGAGTGATCTCTTTCTCCATCCCATCATTTCTGTTGGGACATCCGTCCCGATGCCTTCTTGTCTTAAGCCTTCAAGATCTATTTCTTCTTCTTGGTGTGGAGGTTTGTTGTCTGGCATAGGCCTCTCTACGATCTCATTTCCTTGCTCAACGATTTCACTATCTGGTACTACAATCGTAGTGTTAAGCTCGATGACCTCGTTCGTAGTGTCTGAACCATCGGTCATAGTGTCTTGAGGCACTGTTTTGTCCAAGTCTGTTTCATCAAATATGATGTGAATATAGACTTCAACACTCAGTGTCTTCTTATTGAACACTCTGTAGGCTTTACTGTCTGTGGCATATCCAAGAAAGATTCTTTCGTCTGACTTGGTTTGAAACTTTGTCAAGTACTACTTTCCATTGTTGAGAATGTAGAATTTCAATCGAATACATGAAAGTAGTTGACACTTAGCTTTCTTCCTTTCCACAGTTCATAGGGAGTCTTCTTGATCGTAGAGTGTATGATTGATCATTACGAGTGTAGCATGCGGTGTTGATGACTTACGCTTGAAGTATTCAATCGAGATGGGTTCTTCGCTAGTAGAGTTCTTCCAGCCTCTATCAAAGTTATGTTCTTTCTCTCAGCTACTCAATTTTGTTGAGGAATTCGTGGAGCTGAGAAGTTATGACTGATGTCATTGTCTGTGCAGAATTGGTCCATTTTTGAGAAGTTTAATTCTCTACCATGATCACTCTTTATTGCCTTAATTTTCTCTCCTTTCTCGTTCATCACTAGCCTGAACATCTTGATTAGTTGGGAGCTTGTTTCATCCTTTGAGGTTAGAAAGAACACCCATGTGAACCTGGTGTAGTCGTCGACTATGACCAGTGAGTATCCTTTCCCTCCGAGACTTGTTGTTGGAATCGGCCCAAATAGATCCATGTGGAGAAACTGCAGGAGCTTGTCGATTGAGTTGGCAGTTTTGCTCTTGAATGAGCTTCTGGTTTGCTTTCCAAGCTAACAGGCATTGCATGGCCTTTCTTTGACAAAGCTAAACTTAGGTAGGCCTGCAACAAGATCTTTTGAGGCTAGTTTGGACATGTTTTTGAAGTTTAAATGAGACAATCGTCTATGCGCCTTGACTCATTTCTTGGATGCTTTAGCTTGAAAGCATATTGTCTCATCTGAGCTTAGTTGTCAAGAGATTCACTTTGTGTAGACATTTTCTTCTCTTGTTAGATTAGCTTTCTGTTGAGATGTCTTCAAATCTCGACTTGACATAGCGATTTTTGAGGAATGTTACTTGATGGCCCTTGTCGCAGAGTTGGCTAATGCTCAGAAGATTGTGTTGTAGTCCTTCCACATAAGCCACTTTACTAAAAGATATTGCACCATTTCCAGCTGAACCATATCCTCTTATCTTGCCGGAGCCGTTGTCTCCAAAAATGACTGAGGGACCCTCCTTCTCTATGTAGTTAGACAGAAAGGCTTTATTCCCAGTCATGTGCCTTGAGCATCCACTGTCCAGATACCAGGTCGTGATCGTGGAGCTCTTTTCCTGTGATAACATTAAACCTTCATTTTGGTACCCATATTTCCATGGGTCCTACTTTGTTAGTGCCCTTGGGGACCCAAATCTTCTTGATCTTGGGTCTCACATACATTGAATTATAATAGCACTTTGCAGCCTTGTGACAAACTCTATTGCACATAAAACATCTAGTATGATGCATGCCTCTGTGTGTGTGATAATTCATCCTCCATTTGGACTTGTGTGGTTCTTTAGTCATCCTTCTGTTAAATTCATTTTCCTTCTTCCACGTGTCCTTGGGTTTCATAAATTGTGAGGAGTGTACCTTCCCTCTACTGTACCTTCCCAGTTGATTAGTAGAGTTGGTCTTACTTGACTTTACAATCCTTCGAGGTTGGTGAGTATTGGATGGGTTACTCTTCTCTTTTATGAAGCCCAGGCCAGCATGGGATCCTTTACTCCTTGGAGTATGGATTGAATTAGTAGAACAAGGTTGGACTGGTTCTTCCTTCTGTGAGGATTTCACAAATGTAATGCCTCTACTAAAACTTGAAGCATTACTAGTGCTAGTTTCCTTTATCTTTTCCACACATGGCTCTGAGGTGGATCCCCCAAGGCCTAGGCCTGTTCTGTCAGATGAACTTCTCTCACTAGAGAGTAGGGAGTCCATGGATGATGAGGATTTATTCCATGTAGAGATAGTTTTTTCTAGTTCCTCAATTTTAGAGGTTAGATTGGACTCTCTTTGTGCATTGAGCTCATTGGTCTGTTTTAAGATCTCATTCTCAGCCTCAAGCTTGGGGAAAAAGTTAGTACTTAGAAGGGTTGTTTCCAGTTCTTCTTGAACTTTCTTTTTCTCCTCTTGAAGAAGTGAATAATCCTTCGACAGAACTCTAAACCACTTCATGTATTCATGCAAATCAGTTGTTATGCCATGCAGTGCAGTTCTCAAATCATTAAGGTCTACATCAGGAGAGTTGAAGTCAAATACCTCATCGATACTTACTTCATGTATGTTGAAGTTCTGTTTGTTTTTTACACTTTTGGCCATTAGGCAAAGATTTGCCATTTGGGGATCTTCATCATCTCCAGATTCAGGAGTTGAGTCATTTTCTGAGTCACTCCATGATCCTCCAGCTACAAGGCCTTTGTCTTTCTTCTGAGGCCTTTTGTTGCCTTTGTAATCCTTCTTTGGATGTGGTTTCTTCTTTAGCTCTTCTTTAAGAGGTTTGTTACAATTGGCAATGAAGTGGCCAGGTTTCTTGCAGTTGTAGCATAGATCATTCATTTGCTCTTGGCTGCTGTAGTTGATGACCTTCTTTGGTTTGTTGGTTTTGCCTTGACGCATAAACCTTCTAAGTCTTTTTACCAGCATTGCAAGGTCTTCATCATCGTCTTCATCATAGTCCGAGTCAATTTCAGTGTTGACCTTGGAGGTACTTTCAATTGCTTTAAGAGCAACACCCTTATCCTTATTTCTACCTTCTGATAGAGTTTCTACTCGTTGAGTCAGCTCCCGTTCGTATATGAGAAGGTTACCGTATAGCTATTGAATAGTCATCTCGTGGAGATTCTTTGACTCTCTAATAGCAATGGTTTTGGCATCCCACCTGCTTGGTAAGGCCCTCATGAACTTTATGATTAGATCTTTGTTTGGATAGATCTTTCCATAAGATTTCATACTGCTGTATCAGGAGAGATTGTTTGTTTTCTCTTACTTCTTCCATTCCTTCATGCATGATGAGTAGTGCTTCCTAAACCTCCTTTGTTGTTTTGTTGTTGACCACATTTTCGAACAGATCGTCTTCTAAGGATTGAAACAAAATATTATTGGTCTTCTTGTCAAGTTGAACAGCTCTCTTCTCGTTGTCTGTCCACTCGTCTTTGACTTTGATTTGTATTATGTTTGGATCGTCTATAGTTGGTACAAGCTTTGTTGGTACATAGGGCCCATTCTGAACAGTCTCAAATAGATCTTCATCTATTGAGTCCATGTATGCTTGCATCCTAACTTTCCAGTTTACAAATTTATCTTTGTTGCACATTGGTGGCTTACTGCCTCCTCCAGTCCTTGATTCGCTTGGTAAGTGTGCCATTGGATATACTTAAGCTTTATAGGTTGTATAATAGAACCTGCTCTGATACCAATTGTTAGTTCCCGGAGGCACAATAGTTATCTAGAAGGGGGGGTTGAATATAAATTTTAAAAATCTTTTCGTTTTAACTTGTTAGTTGATAATGATTAAAACTCAGATGAATTAATATTTGTTTTAATCTCCCTTAAGATAATGAGTTAATGAGAGTGAAGCAGTTATGGCAGTTATAGCAAGAATGTAATAGACACAATCATTTTAAGTGGTTCAGAGCACTTAAAGCTCCTAGTCCACTCTTCTACTCTTCGAGTAGGAAATCCACTAAGGATGTGACACCCCCAAATCTGGGTACTTCATTTCCACCGAATTTGGTGCTCACTATCAAAATAATTACATCTAACTACCCATAATAAAGGATAAAACATTAAATAACTTTAAACCATAATCTTTCCCATTAAAGGGTTACATCATCTCATAAACAATCCCAGGTAATCTAACCTTAAATTATTACATCAGTTTGCGGAATACATTATAAAATAAAACAAGTCTTATAACTTCAAGTATTTAAATAAACTTTAACTAATTTTTCATCACTTAGACATCTTGCCCTTTCCCTTGCTAGTAGATGGCTCATCACCTCTTTCGACTTTAGCTGCATTGTTAATTGCAAGAGTGAGCAAACAATTGCTCACTGACATAAAGACTAGTTATAATGATCATATGAGAATGAACAACGAATGTTGTACAATAATGAACTTATTCTACGAATAGAAACATAAACAAGTTCGAACTTTTAATATCTGAGGGTCTTAAGACCATGAACTATGTCTTTGGTATTTAGGTATTATTACCTCAACCTTAACAGTCGTATAGACTATACAAACTCTTCTTAACGTACTTAGGGGGATCAGTCCGTTGTACCATGTATTGTGAACAAAGATCTAAACGTTACACGTACAAAATCCACTATATTAGGGTTATTCGTCTCAGTTTAAATTTAGAATTTCCGCACTAAAGAAAGTTTAGTTTGGAACTAGCTTATCAGTGTTTCTAGAATTTTAGAACACTGTTCAATTTCCATCAATAAAGGTTTAATACAATAATGTATAACTGAACAAGAGTTACCAAAACTAAAAATAAAAAAAGGAATAGTATATACCTTTAATCCTTGATTATATGCTAGCAAGAGATGATAAAAAGGTTTAGCAATCCTCTCCTTCCTCTTGAAATCTCAGAGAATACCCTCTCAATTTCTCTGAACTTCTCTCACTCTCTGTGTTTTCTCCTTAGCCAAATACGTGAATAAGAAAACTGAACGCTAGCCTTAGGAAATAATACGCGTAGGAATTATAAACTGACTCCCACTTCCCCCACTAACGTCAGGTAAAATTAACCAAAGGTTTGCGTCAGTTAAAATAACCCAAAAGCCATAAGGCTACGTTTGGTTACACACTAATTCCCTATACTAGATTATTTAAATAGTATTTATATTATATAGTTACACTTGTCACACATGTAACCCATTTTAATAGCTTATTATTATATTCTTATTATAATTATGCTTATAATAAATAATTAAATAATTATATATATCATTTAATTAATAAATTAGAAACATCACTCTATTTATTTTATTTATTTCCATTAAATTAAACAATTCATTTAATTTAATTATCTTCTTAAATATTAAGCAATTGATTTAATTTAATTATTTTCCTTAAATTAAATCCTTTAGATAAAATTATCAACACTAAATTTAATTATCATTAATCAATTTAGTTACTAAATTAATTCACCACAATTCATCAATTAATTATTTTCCTCAATAAATAATTTACTTAAAATATTTATTTAATTCCATAAATATTTAAATTGAATTATAAATTTCTCGATCATTACAAAGGATGTCTTTTACACTTTCTGAATCACACAGATTCCTTCTAGACCAGCAGTCGAGGAACTTCTTAGTTCACTCTTGAACTCTGCAAGTCCAGCAGACTTGGAACTCTTACTTCAGTTGATTGATAGTTGTTGAGTTCTTGATTGTTGCTACTCAGTTGCTGCTAAGCACTTGTTCGAAAGAACCCGAGTGGTGAGCAATTTCTCTTTTCTCGGATCGTAGAGTTGAGCGTTGAGAGTTCTTGTACGTTTTTGTTCAATGCTTGCTTGCCTCTCTCATCTGCACATGTTTTGCATATATGTATTCCTTGAAATCTATCCGTTGAAGCCTTTTATTGAAGCATTAAATGCGTTTGACATTTTTGAGCTTTGATGGAGACTTTTCTGCACACCTTCTTATTTGCATTTCGACCCAGCGACGGCGATGATCTCGCTTTCTCACCTAACACCTGAAAAGGTGTTTTCCTCTGTCCTATGGTCCGTTCCTTAGCTTCTTCGATACGTTTCTTTCGTTGTATACTAAGGATATCTTTTACATTCCTCATTTGTTGGAATTTGTCTCCCAACAAAAGGTAGAGCTCGATGCTTCTGACATATGGCAGATGATACTCTACGATTCAGATCGTGGTGTCTTGTCACCTTGGTGCTTGGTCTGATGCTATCGAACAAGAGCACTACAATTTCTCTTAAAGACTTTCACACTACGATCTTCACTTGCTTGTGGTTGCAAGTTCTATGTTTCCGAGAGCACACTACGATCTCTGAGTTGGCTCGGTAAACGTTGGGACCACTCTACGATTTTCGAAGAGGTCCTTCAAGTCAGGCACACTACGATCCTTGATGCTCTATGTTTCTGCCTTGACTTCTGTAACCTTGATCAGCTTGATGCACTACAATCTCTTCGAAGCCTATCTATTTCACTTCAAGATGTAGATCAACCTAACAAGTTTGATCTATCACTAAGTCTTTATACATATATTTCTCTAAGGACTTTACATATAATCATGAGTATTTACTTTAAAAATCAAATCAAAATATGCACTCTCCCAACATGCTATCCATGTTAGCATTAAGAAGTTTAAGACGTCTATTAATCATTTTTGATTTAAATAAACAACTTCAGTATCACAATAAAACTCAATGCATTTCCTCATCTCATCACTTACATACTCTACTTGAGTTTTCTACTAAAGTTATAACCTAGGTTTCGCATTCCTAACGTTTATAACCTAGGCTTTGATACCAACTTGTGACGCCCCCGAAACCGGGTCCTCTGACCCCGGTTCAGTCATCACGATAAAATATAAACATCCACCTATAAACAACATACGATAACTAAAATGCGGAAAATAATAAATGTGAGACCCCAGATTTTATGAATAAATATTTAATTTTCTCGAAATAATTTTTTAAATATTATGGTGTGGATTTGATATAATGTTATAGTTGTGGATAATATTTATAAATTTTGCAAAATAAGCAAGTGGTTATATAATATTCGATTGGTCGGGGAATATTCGTTTTAACAGGGAATATTGTACGACGGCACAATCATTAGTGGACCCCACAACGGAAGTATTGTCGTAGTTAGAAAATGACAAAATTATCTTTCTATAAAAATAAAGGCGAGGTGTTACTGTTAAAACCGCTGAACTACGGTAGTAAAAAATAAAGCGATGTCTGGCATTAGTTTGCGTAGTAGACACGGTATTAAGTATTGATGCTTACGTGAGAAGTCACCGGTTATACTCAATTATTGCTACTGAGAATTGTTGCATCATATCTCTCATATTATTGATTCAATTGTTGTTATTCTGATCATATCATCGCATAATATGTTATATTATTAAATCAATAATTGAGACGGCAAAGTTATTCATATTATTATTTGCAATATTGACAATGTCTAGAAGTTACATCGAGGAGAGGTTTGGTCACCTAATTGCGGCGCCTAATAAGGAGAAATCCTTATCGTAAAGCCCCTCTTTCACAGGAACAACCTGGTTGTTAAATATTGTGAATTATAATATTAATGATGAATAAGTTCGTGTTAATTAAAGATGAATTTTATAGTTCCATTGTGTTGGACTTATTTATGTTAGTATAATAGATGTTTGGAGATTATATTGTTCAATTGGGTATTCTGGACACTTTTCATGTCGGAGTACTATTCACGAGTTACTATTCACGAGTTACTATTCATGGGGTACTATTCACCCGTAAGATAAATTTCTTTTAAGTCCAAATCATTTTTGGGTACAATATTATTCCATGAGGAGATGTGCTAATTTTTCAGACCGTTGGTTGAAGATATAATAGTAAATCAATATGGACCGCTGGTGAAAAGTTATAATAGTAAATCAATATGGATCGCTGGTTTAAAGTTTTAATAGTAAATCAGTATGGACCGTTGCTTTAAGTTTTAATAGTAAACCAATATGGACCATCCGTTTAAAAGTAAATCAATCTGGACCGTTCATGAATTAGTTACTATTCATTCTATTCACCTATAAATAGAAGCTCATTCCTTTATTATTTTTTATGAATTCACTGAAACTCTAAAGAGAGAAACTATAGAGAGAAAGAAGAAAAGTATTCTGCTACTTCACTACTTCAGTATTCAGTTTTTCTAAGGTAGGAAATATTATTTGATGTACTCGTAAAGGGTATTCTTTCTTTTTTATTCGTGAAGAGAACTTCTGTTATTCCATTCTTTATTATTATGTTGGAATAACCTGTCTATGCAAAGTACTGTATACTTGGTAAAATTCTTCTGTTATTCCATTCTTATTATTCTGTTGGAATAACCTGTTTATGCAAAGTACCGCATACATGGTGAAATTCTTCTAATATTCCTTTCTTTATTATTCTGTCGGAATATCATGTCTGTGCATTTACGCAGGACCTGGTTCCATTATTTATTATTCTGTCGGAATATCCTGTTTGTGCGTGTATGCCGGACCTGGTTCCATTATTTATTATTCTGTTGGGAATAACTTGTCTGTGCAGTCTATTGCACGCATGGTGAATCCTTTTGTTATACCATTCTTTATTATTCTGTTGGAATAACCTGTCTATGTGGATTACCGCATGCATGGTGAATGATCCTTTGTATTCATTCCTTATTAAATTGTGGAAATGATCTGTCTACATGGATTACCGCATGGCGGACGAAAATCTATTTGCAGTTTCATATATTCTATTATACTCAGTTGGTTAAAGCTTTGGCTTCTATACTCCATGAAATTAGTGGAATATCCTAGATATTTGCGCTTCATCCAGTATCTTTTCATGGAAATATTCTTCTGAGCATTCTTGAATTTTACTGCACAAAGCAGTATCATGTTGATAATTTGGACGTTATTGAGTTCAGGATAAATTAACTTATAAATCTTTAAAATTTATTCTTGAACTTGTCTTATTGAATTGTCATCATACTCATGCTTATATTATGTTGAAAGTCATCTTTGGCTTACGTGCATAGATGGACTTGGCATAATTATGACCAGGGATTATTTGGTATAATCATGACTGTAATGTGACGAATGATGTGGTAAAAGTCCTCATTGGCCCGTAGTTCATTGGTGGATAATTGTTGGTATGATTATGACCAGGGATTATTCGGTATAGTCATGACCAGTGATGATTACATGAATATCCTTATCCGTGGAGCAGGGATGATTCGATTTTATTTATTAAGCTGAGTCTCAGCGATAAAAGTGATGAAAACCTTTTAATACATAGAAGATAGTAGATTTTATTCTCTACTTGACTCTTCTAATGGATTGCTTGTTCCACCGTTGATTAAACTTGATGTTTATTATATTTTATCGGTTTAACAATTTGAAGGCTAATGATAATTTATTCTCGCATTATCTTAGTCATAATATTTCTTCTTTGGGCTAGTTGAGCTCACCCTTTCTTTCACTTTATTCTCTTGTGAAATGAGAACGTAGGCGGGACTAGTCGGAGAACAGAGTGATGGTCCTAGATGGTGCATTAGTAGTCCTCACTATTCTGTAAAATAGTGTGATAATAAATGTAATGAGGACTCCATTGAGTGTGGATATTGTCTAGATGACAATATTTGTATTAAAACTCATAGCCTATGTTTTGTCGTATTTCACACGACTGTTGTATAATTAAGTTGTATTTGTATTCAGTACCTTGTATCTGGTGACTCAAGATGGGTGATGTATACCTGTTTTGGGGGCGTCACAATAAACGTACGTCGTTCATTCAAAAGGTGTTACTATTCCCAAGATTCGATAACCTTAATACAATCTTACAAACATACCCTAAAATAATCATTAGGGTTCATATTACATAATATTAATTTAAACTAGGCATAAGGTAAAGTCTGCTCCTTGCCACTATCCTACATCTTTCCTTTACCCTTGCCCTTCCCTGAGGTCTCGGGCTTACCTGCAATATAATTCATGATATAGCAAGGATGAGCAATAAGTTTGCTCAACAAGTTTAATTACAACAATAAGAATATATCATGATGATTGGAAAATATCTGACAATGAATTCAACAATATGAATATCTGAAGGATTCAACAATATGAATATTAGAAGCAAAGATAATGATTGCTTTTAGAATAATTGCTAGTCAAGTAGACATTGAACTATAACACTCCAATGGAATCAATAGCTAATTGACCCTTTGGTTCATCGGCTCTGAGAATAAGTACTTGAGGGGATCAGCCTCGCGTACACCATGTATATGCATAACATTTAAATTTGCTCTGTGTATCTTATATTAGATACCTGGGTACTCCCCTATGATAAAAGGGGTGTTCTTTTAGTTTAAGAATCCTTACCATCAATTGATTTGGATAGCTTTTATAAAACTTCATATATTTTTCTGACCAAACAAAGGTTCGGACTTTATCTAACACAGTTCAAGAATTATAGAACTTTAAATGATGTACAAGTCCAAGACTGTACGAACTCAAGTGCACTAAGTGTGAATATCAATAATATCGATGTGGAATAATTGTAAGGTAATTAAACCACTTAATAGCATGCTTGGAAATTAATTTAAAGATTAAATGAACAACTTTCAATTCAACAATAACCTGTTTAATGCAATATGAGAAGGATAGGAAACTTTCACAAAACTCAACGTTGTGTAAGTTAGGAAACTTGCAACACAATAAACTAGTGTTCAAATACTTGCTCAAGTAAACGAGTAAGAATTAAGGAACTTGCACAACCAAAGAATGAAGTCCAAGGAAACTTGCTCAATATAAATTTGAGTAAGGTTAGGAAACTTGCATGTTTGCTTAGCTACAATTTAAATATAGCTTTAATTAACTTGAGTTGAAATGACCTATCATTAACAAGTTGGTTTTTCCAATTAGTATGTGTAAGCTAATACGAGTTTACACTTACAAGAATCAAGTCATCACATAGCATGCTTCTCAACACATTATATGGCATATTGGTCACATATTACAAGGTAAAGAAATCATATAAACATGCCTTGAAACTTCATATCAAAAACAGAATCTTGGAAAGACTGCAGAAGCAGTGCAGTGCTGCGCTAGTCTGAAGCTTAGGGGGATGGCCTTGATTCTGGCTGTCTCTGGCTGAACCAGTTTGAGCTTTGCTCTCCTAACTTCAGTCCAACTCTAACACACTAAGTACACATATTTTAACATACATACATGCTAGAGTTTCATACATAACACATGACCATACTTGAATTTACCTTTGTAAGTTTTTAGCTTATAATTTACATGGTGCTTAGGAATAGAAAAGTCATGTGGTTATCATGCTTTGTAGCTTGGTTATACAATACTCAATAGTCATGCTTGTATATAGACAACATATGTATACTTTACTCATATAGTTCATATTTTAGAAATTTCCTTTTTATGACTATGTGTGAATAAGTGAAAACCATACATTAACCAAACGATGTTCATGTCAATATATCTATAGGCGTAATGAGTCCTAATATACATGTTTGCATGGTCATAACGTACTTTAGTCATTACTTGATGACATAAGCTTTCTTATTCTAACTTTCTTTGAATTTTACACTAAGTTATCTTAGCATATACAAGGCATCTTAACATATAACTCTCATGCATTTACAACATATATTAAAGCCACATATGCATGCTCAAATGGTCAGAACTTATAAGATAAAGGTCTTGGTCAAGTTCACTTTGAAAAGTCTTAAATTTCTTATCTTTGAAATAGTCTTAACTTTCAATCATGTATGTTAGTGTGTTTAATCACTTTAGTCTTTAATTTCATGTCAATATAAGCCATATCATCATGTTCATAAAGTCAGAATGCTCACATGATATGTTCGTGACAAAGTGCACTTTTGAAACTACAATCTTCATTTTAAAACTATAAGTGTTGTGTCAATCATATGTTATACTTGTTCATACTACATGCATGTGCTTACATATGTGTGTTAAAATAGTTTACAAGCTTGCTCTAACAATGTACTAACAAGTTAGCACAAATAAAAACAAAACAAAAAACATCAGTGCAGTGCGCAGCACAGTTCTGCAATTCTGCTTACACCCTAGTATAAAAATAAAGAAAGCTGCGCCATGCCAGACCCAGAAATAGTAGCCTGCTCATTACAGAGTACTAACCAACTTCAATTCATTTCAGTTTAAACATGCTACAACCTACCATTAAAGAGTTCAAACATGTAAACATACTTCATAAGCACATCATGGCATGTTAATTCACATCAATTGACATGGAATTTCAAGTAATTCCTAAGAATTTGACAAACCCAACTAAGAACAAAAGTTTAGGGTTAAACCTCTTGAAGCTTAATTGAATTCTCCAATACTTCATATTACACTCCTTCAATTGCTCGGAAATTTCAATGAGGAAGATGAGGGTCTCATTTATAGAAGGATGTTTACATAGATAATGTTATTACCTCTCAAATCAAACCAAAAGATTTCAAGAATGTATAATGGATAAGAGGAGGTTGGTGAGAGTTGGTGATTTCACTCATGAATCCCACTCCCCATCCACTTATTGCTCTAGGTTTGTTGAATTTGAGATAAAGATAGGCTAGCTAGCTTTTCATGTAGGAAGAATGAAGCGGGCTCTTAATATGGGACAAGGGAAAAAATCTCAGCACTTGCCAAATAATACTAATGCAACATTTGGTTTATACTATATCTACACATAATATATACTTTGGTTATATAATATTTATACACAATTCATTTCATATAACATATCTTATAATGATTTAAAGGGCACACAATGTATTTCCTAATTACAAGGTATCAAGTAGCTAGTGCAAATACATATAATCCATGTACATTTAATACACGCAATAAAATAACAAAGTTAGGTATTATTAACCGGGTAGATCCATAATTATTTTTACTACTCTCATAAACACATCATTAATTATTTAATATTATCTATCTAGTGTACACACATAATTTCTTTCCCAATTTCTGGAATACACAGATATTCAATTATTTATGTTTAACAATCACTTATGATTTTATTGCACTACTTGATATTCCATATTATTAGAATATATTCTTATAATATGATTTTATGCATGTCACACCTTACATTAATGTTCCAATTCATTTTCTACAGTAGAAACTAACTTTTCTCAAATTGGACACTAGTTTTCATTGCGCCATTTTGTCTTCTTTGAGGAGGCCTTCATTGCTATGCGATCTCGGCAAATGCCAAAATGGGTTAGCTTTAAGCCATTTCTAATTTCTATCACCGCATAAGTTTCATATGATATAATTTAACTTCTATAGTGGTGATATACCCATATTTGAAATGAATCAATATGTTCAAAATCTATAACTATATTCAAATAGATTGAATATTTAATCATTAAGAATCCTATCAATTCTTTGATATCAACCTCTTAGGGTAGTCCACTAATTTAAATAACTATTAGTAACTCCCTTTAATCATTTCATAGATTCACATAACCACATAAGGTTTAAATAGACTCACAAAATTAACTCATAAAAATCAAATCCCATATTTAATTAAATAAGGAGTTTAAAATTCACGGTCATTATAGTTTCTATTTGACTGGTTTGAACCCCTCTTTGATGGACAGGTGATGAATGACAATATCAGTAGACAATCCTATCATGTCTTCATGTGACCATGTAAACACATCCTGGAACTAGGTTAAGAGTTCAATTAGATCTTTCAATTGGTTTGGGGTCAGGTTTTTCCCTATTTATAGTTTTTTGGGATTTTCTCAAGTTCCAATATTCATAGTGGTGGTTTGATCTAGGTTTGGTTTGGGTTTATCTTCGACCCATCCTGTGATCTCCTCAGGTACCTCAGAGTCATCTATCTTTTCTTGATCAATCCCCATCAGGTCAAAGTCCAGTTCCACATCAAAGTCATAGTCACTATTTAGACTTAGCAATTCATCAGCAAGGCTAAACAAATCTAACTTTGGAGTTTCTTTTCGAGTGATGCAAGGAGTGATGTTCTAATTGTCCAAAATCAGGTTATTATTGACAGCAGTGATAATGGGGTTGCTATTATCCTCCTCTTTGATGATGACCAGAACTGAATCCATATCAGGGTCAGAGTCTTTTCCCGGAACATTAACCTTAGCCCAATCTATGAAAGGAATTATAGACTGGTCATTTGGCTAAACCTCTTTCCTAACATCCTCAGCCATACCCTCGGCAGGTGTTGAGTAGAACATTGTTGAAAACTGGCTTTGAACCTCTTGAAGGAATAGCTCACTCTGTATTTTCCTCTCTTTGGTGAGAAGGTGTGTATCTTTCTTATCATTGATGGTATTAACCTTTGGTATCAGCAAATTAGACACTGAAGTAGGAGTCTTTCTCCCAGGTTTCTCAAATCCTGCATCAATGAGATTAGGTAGGAAGATTGTTGATAGAGGAGCCGGCATATGTTTATGCATGGTTTTGCTCTTTGATCCTGGAAAGTAGCCTAACCCTGTTCTCCATGCTTGTCTAGGTATCAAAATTGGACTTTTGATGCCTTGATGATTATTTCCTAACCCTTTCCCTGGCTAGAAACCTAAGGCTACCATCTCTTGGCTAATAGCCATTACTTCGGAAGAGATTATTGGCTTTAAGGTAGGAGCCCCAATAGGTCAATAGTGAGTGTTGCTCACCTCGAATGCTTGAAAGCTGGCAGGCTCAACTCCTTCACTGAGACTGATTAATGGCATTTCCCCTTGCATATGGACTGGATACTTTGGTTCGACATTAACAGTTACAAAATTGCCATTGATGATGTACTTCACATGTTGATGAAGTGTGGATGGGACAACTCGTACTATATGAATCCACAGTCGTCCTAACAATAAATTGTATCCGGAAGTGATGTTTAACACTTTAAAAGATATGTGGAAGGTATGTGGACCAATTTCTACTAGAAGCTCAATCTCTTCTATAGTGTCGCGTCGAGATCCATCAAAGGCTCTTATGATGACGTGACTGTTCTGGATTCTATTTGGGCTGATTTTCATTCTTTCCAAAGTATCATAAGGACATATGTTTAAGGAAGATCCTCCATCTATCAATGCACCCCCTATCAGATATCTAGCGGATATCACTGCTATGTGTAGTGACTTGCGATGACTAGTTCCTTCAGCTGGTATGTCATCGTCCGTGAAGGATATCACATTACTGTTAAGGATGTGATCTACCAAATGCTTAAACTTTTCTGTGTCCACCGTTTTTGGTAGATAAGCTTCTTCCAGGACTTGAACTAGGATTTTGCAATGATCTTCTGAAGACAAGATCAAATCTAGGATGGAGATTTGCAGGGGTGCTTCTTTTAGATACCGCATAACTTTTGTTTCATTATGCCCCATTTTCTTGAGGAACTCTTCGATCTTCTTCTCAAGTATTTTCCTCGAAGCTTTTTTAACTGGCTTCATTATCCTCTGAGGTAAGAATAATGGGTTACATTTAGAAAGGGTAGCAACATATTCTGATTTTGACTCCGCACCTTCCCCATAATTCCATGTGACTCTTTTCAAGCTGGTTATAGGGTACTGAGGGAGATATGGCAGTATCAATGGTTTTGGCGCAGCTATTTTAACAAGTTTTCTTTTTTCTTGAATTATCAAAGGTACTGCAGACGTGTCTCCTTCTTAGGAAATGACCGCTATAATTATCAAAGGTGTTACAAATGTGTCCCACTTCATGTGTCCCGAGAGGGAAAATATCATCTTCTTCAGAGAGGACCACTTCGTTGTTTTCTTTTTACAAATCATCGTTCTCAATTAAATTTTGTATGAGGTGGCGAAGCGCCCAACAACCTTCTATGTCATGGCCTGGAGCGTTAGAGTGATATTGGCATATCTGGGTAGCGTCGAACCTCTTTGACCGGGGGTTCATTGAGGGTAACAGTTATGTGATCATTGTAACAACCCGATATTTTCTATATAAATAAATCAGAAATTTTGCGTATAATTTTTATTTTATTTTATTTTAAAGATGAGGATTTGTACAAGATAAGGTGTATGTGTATTTATGTGATAAATAAAAATATTTTTATTACATGAATATTTACAAATAATTTTATTTTAAAGTTATTGATTATTATAATTTATATTCTTATAATAATTAATTTTATAGCATAAATGTTTTTATTAATTATTTTCCATGAAAATATAATTATATATTATTTAAATAATATATGAAATGATTTTTAGAATAATTATAATAATTATTTTATTATATAAATTTTAGTATAGATTATTAAGTTAATTATTTTACCTTAATTATTAAGGTTAAATATGGAAGATAAATCAAATATGGAATTCAAACCCTAATTTTTGGATTTTGATCAATGGATGAGAATAATAATATAATATTAAGTATATTTTGATTTTTCAGTGCTATAAATATGTACGGTATGTACGTACTATCAATGATTGGTCAATTATGGTACAATATTTGAAAACCCTAATTTTACTGTGGGTGATGTGATAAAAATATGTACTGCAAGTGCACAGTGTCTAATTGAAGAACTGGCAAGTACATGTCGAACCCACAAAGACTAGATTAATTTTAATGTATCCTTAATATCTATTTTAGGCGAATTAGAAATAAATATGGTGGAGAGAATTTATTAACTAAATTATACAAACTATTAATTAATAACGGAAACTATTAATGAGAAAAGATACCTAGGAATCAAAATCCACCAAATATTAACATAATAAATAATTTCTTATTTCCTAAATCAATTCCCAAATTATTTCCCCTTCCCTTTCAAAAAATAATGAATCATATAATTAATATGGGCAATCATAAGTTATGAAAAATTCACAGATTAACTATAACTTATCAAAACCTCGCAATCAATATAAAAATTATATGCAATTTATGCGGAGGAAAATATGAAGGCGAAAATAATTAGGCATTAATTTTGAAACGGAAAGAAAATATTATTATGAAATACTTAGTTTCATAATAATCCTAGGTATTAGAAATTTAGCTAGCCGTGGAATTAAAAACAAAAACAAATAATATTAGTACTACAATTCGCATGAAATAAGAATAATAATAATAAAAAAGAGAATTTCTATTATATAAATAAAATAAAGTTACAAATACTCCCTGACAGTAGTTCCACACGTGATTGAAATAAGAGAAAGGACAAACTCTAAATATCTTACTCCCTCCTACACTAGTGAAAAACTGAGAAAAAGAAAATAACAAGTGATGTTTTCTCTCTAAAACAAGAGGCCTATTTATAGGGAAAATAACTTTAAACCCTAATTTAGATTCATTGAACTTGGACACTTTGGTTCCCTTTCCATGTAGGATTCAACTTCCTAGTGGTAATCAACTTCTCAAAAAGATCTTCTAGATAGACTTTCCTTTCTCTTGTTGAATTTTACTTGCACACCAAAATTGTTCTACCTCTTTCCTTTTCCTTGTAGGATTCTTCTTGGATATTCCTTAAATGAATAAGAGCATTAAATATCGCTTGATCACCAAGATTTTGACTTTATTGCAACAATTATTAAATCCTACAAAATAAAATAAAACATATTAATTTAATAAACTAATATAATTAAAAGGACAAAATTAGGGATAACAAAATGTATGAATTATGTGTTTATAAAATACCCCCATACCTAGCTTTTGCTCGTCCTCGAGTAACATAAATAAAAATAAAAATAAATTAAACAAAAATTACACTACCCCATTTTCGTAGGAAACACGATTGCACTTAGCATGTGCAACAAGCCTTTAAACCCCAAAGTTACCCTAAGTGGACGAGTTGTGTCTCGTGAGGGTTTGCAGTAAATATACCCACAAAATTCAAAAAATAATTTTGGATTCAACGAATTATATATGAAATTGAAAGAAAACTTCTAAATATCTATGGGCATTATACATAAGCAAGATTAAATTCAAAATCACACTTTTCCCTTATCAAAAATAATCAATCTTCATTTTAGACACCATCCTTCATTAAATCAATTCCATGTGATGCATGCATGTGTATATGATGTATCTCTTAGTAAGGATTTTTACCATGAAAATCAAGCAAGCTCATTTTTTCCTTTTTCTTTCTTTTTTCCATTTTTTCATCATTTTTTTTTCAAATTTTGATTCTTGACTTGTGCAATGTCTCATTTTCTTAGGCTTTTCAGAGTTACCCATGTAGAGCGAGTGTTGGACCAATGACTCCCAAACCAGATGGCTTTAGGGCACTAGGTGTAGAGACACCCCTAAGGATTTACTAACTCGAGTAACAAAGGCCACAAAATTAGACTAGTCAAGTTGCTTTTATCCATCACACTTTTCAGCGTGAATATCGATGCTTCTTGAGGCTTGGATACCCAGTTATTTCGTTTAATGGACATTGAAACAGTTATTTATTCATTTTTTTTCTTTCTTTTTTTTTCAACTTTTCTCAACTTCATTTTTCTTTCATTCTTTCTTCTTTTCTTTTTCTTTTTTTTTTTGTTTTTGAAATTACTCGAATCATGGTTTATACCCCACAACTAAGAATTAGTGCAAACGTGAAGTGCAAAAATGCTTGTGAAATCAATTTTAAATCTAGATGGTGTTTTGAACTAAGATTTCGTATCTTATCAAAAATTCAAGAGTTCTAAATCTTTCAATCTCACTCATGAGTTTTGCTCCACAAACACTTATAAGAATTAATTCAATTCATAAAAAGTCAAACAAAATTTTTAGTTTTTTAATTTTTTTTGTCTTTTTTTTTATTTTTTTCTTAAAAAGAAAAAGAAAAATAAAATCTAATACAATAATACAAACTCCCCCCATACCTAAATCATGCATTGTCCTCAATGTATGCAAATGAAAAATAGAGAACAAAGATATAAAAGAATTATACCTTGTACGATTGGGCAGAAATCGGATGACAATATTGTACAAAAGAAAAATATACGTACAAACTTACAAGTGCAAAGGCTACCATAATTTAATCGTGGGTCAACAAGGTATACCACCTCCTCTTGTTCGGTCGGAATTTCTAAAAAGGGTTTGAGTCGTTGACCATTCACTTTGAGAATTTCTCCACTATTTGGATTTTCAATATCGACTACCCCATGAGAGTAACTACCTTCACTACAAAAGGTCCATCCCATCTAGAACATAATTTGCCAGGAAATAAGTGTAGCCTAGAATTATACAAGAGAACTTTTTGTCCAGGTGAAAATGATTTTCTTAAAATTGATTTATCATGAAACACTTTAGTTCTTTCCTTATAAATTTTAGCATTTTCATAAGCATCGTTCCTAATCTCATCTAACTCAGCTAATTGCAATTGTCTATGACTCCCACCGGTGGACATATCAAAACTCAACTATTTTATGGCCAACAAAGCACGATGTTCAAGTTCAACAGGTAAGTGACCAGCTTTCCCAAACACAAGCATATACGGTGACATTCCTAAATTAGTCTTAAAGGCAGTACGGTAAGCCCACAATGCATCTAACAATTTTAGAGACCAGTCTTTTCTATTGGAACTCACCGTTTTCCAAGATTTGTTTTATTTGCCTATTTGAGACTTCTACATGGCCACTTGTTTGAGGGTGATATGATGTTGCAAGCTTGTGGGTGATGGAATATTTTTTTAGCAAGTATGCAAAAGGTTGATTGCGAAAATGTTTTCCTTGATCACTGATTATGGCCCTAGGGGTACCAAAGCGAGAGAAAATGTTTTCTTTCAAAAATTTGACAACAACCTTGTTGTCATTGGTCTTGGTTGGTATAGCTTCTACCCACTTCGACACGTAATCCACCGCAAGTAAAATGTACAGATTTCCAAAAGAATTTGGGAATGGGCCCATGAAATCGATTCCCTACACATCAAATAATTCAATAACCAGAATGGGTTGCATTGGCATCATATTCCTCCTAGTGATCCTCCCTAATTGTTGACACCTATTGCAACTGGCACAAAATGATGTGGCATCCTTGAATAGACTAGGCCAATAGAAACCACACTGGAGGACTTTGGCGGCCGTCTTTTTGCCTCCAAAATGTCCTCCACAAGTTTGATCATGACAAAATGACAGAACACTTCTAAACTCGTGGTCGGGTACACACCTCCTAATGATTTGATCAGGACAATATTTGAACAAATATGGGTCATCCCAATAAAAGTGTTTGACTTGTGAAAGAAACTTGGATCGGTCATGTTTGGACCAATGAGAAGGAAGTCCACTAGTCACTAGGTAATTCACAATATCAGCAAACCAAGGTGTAGTAGATATGGAGAAAAGTTGCTCATCTGGGAAAGATTCATTTAAGGGCAGGTCAGAGTTGGATTCCACTACTAAACGTGACAAATGATCAGCTACCACGTTTTCAGACCCTTTTTATCTCGTATCTCTAGGTCAAATTCTTAGAGCAATAAGACCCAACGAATTAAACGGGCTTTTGAATCTTTTTTGGAAAGAAGATGTTTGAGAGCAGCATGGTCAGTGTAAACAATTATTTTAGACCCAATAAGATAAGATCGAAACTTTTCTAGGGAAAAAACTACAGCTAGAAGTTCTTTTTCAGTGGTTAAATAGTTCAATTATGCATCATTCAAAGTCCTACTAGCATAGTATATGACATGGGGAATCTTGTTGATTCTTTGCCCTAGAACAGCACCAACTGCATAGTCAGAGGCATCACACATTAACTCAAATGGTTCTCCAATCAGGTGATTTGATGATAGGAGCTGAAGTTAACTCCTTTTTTAGTTGTTCAAAGGATTGAAGACATTTTTCATTAAATTCAAATTTTGCATCTTTACCTAGAAGATTGGTCAAGGGTCTTGATTTCTTACTGAAATCTTTAATGAATCGCCTATAAAAGCATGCATGTCCTAGGAAAGAACGAATTTCTTTGACTGTCCTAGGTGGGGGAAGATTATAAATGAGGTCGATTTTGGCTTTATCTACTTCAATTCCCTTTTCAGATATGATGTGACCAAGAACAATTCCTTTTTTACCATAAAATGACATTTTTCCCAATTTAGGATTAAATTTGTTTCCTTACATCTCCTTAGAACTAAGTCAAGGTGGTGAAGGCACTCATGAAATGTAGACCCAAATATTGAAAAATCATCTATAAAAATTTCTAGGAATTTCTCCACCATGTCGGAAAAAATGTTCATCATGCATCTTTGAAAGGTGGCAGGGGCACTAAATAGCCCAAAGGGTAGACGACGATATGCAAAGGTTCCATAAGGACAAGTGAACGTGGTTTTTTCTTGATCTTCTGGGGCTATGGGAATTTGAAAGTAGCCCGAGTAATCATCAAGGAAACAATAGTAAGCATGACCAATTAATCTTTCTAGAATTTGGTCTATGAAGGGTAAAGGAAAATGATCCTTTCTTATGGCAGCATTGAGTTTTCTATAGTCTATGCAAACCCTCCAACCAGATTGGACACGAGTGGGAACTAACTCATTAGCTTCATTTTGAACCACAGTTAAGCCAGACTTTTTAGGTACCACCTGAACAGGACTTACCCACGAGCTATCAGAAATGGGATAGATGATCCCATTATCTAGACACTTAAGAATTTTTTTCTTAACAACATCTTTTAGAATCGGGTTTAACCGCCTTTGTGGGTCTCTCACAGGTTTAGCATCATCTATTAAATGGATCCTATGTTGGACCTTTGGTTGGGTCGATCCCCTTAATATCGCTTATGCTCCATCCTATGGCTTCTTTATTTCTCTCGGGATGGTCAATAACTCTTCCTCCTGTTTGTTTATTAAATCGGAAGCAATGATTATAGGAAGGGTTTTAGAGGGACCTAAATAGGCATATTTAAGATTATCAGGCAGAGGTTTGAGTTCTAACTCTGGTGGACTCTTTTCAAGAGGTGTTGAAGATTGCAAGAATGGCTCAGTCACGGGTTCCCATTTAGAGTAAGACATTGATGTTGATGACTCTAGCATTTCATTAACCTCATATACATATTCTATTTCATCCCAATTTTGACCAAAATGATTTAGACAAAAATTAAAAATTTTGTCTTCTCCCGTAAGTTTGTTGTTGGACATGTCCCGAATCATGTTCACTTTAAACGGGTTGGTTCGGAAAATCACAAGGTTGTTTTCCCACATTAAACACATTTAAATCAATTGTCATGTTCCCAAATGTCAATTTCATTAGTCCATTTCTACAGTTGATTAACGATTAGAAGTTGCTAGGAATGGTCTACCTAAAATTAGGTGAATTTAACCCTTGGGATTGACAACAGTCTGGGTTTCAAGGACAACAAAGTCAATAGGGAAGACAAAATTACCAACCTTAATGAGTACATCTTCAACTATTCCTTTTGGTATTTTAATGGCGGTCGCCTAGTTGGAGTGTGACACTTGTCTTTTTCAACTCCCCTAGCCTCAAGGTTTGGTACACGAAGAAAATGTTAACAGGTTTACACTAGCTCCTAAATCAAGCAAAGCTTTGTCAATTAATGTATCACCTATGATGCATGAAATTGTAGGACAACAGGGGTCCTTATACTTTACTAGGACTTGACATAACAAGATAGAACTAACATGGGCTGTTAGAAAAGCTTTCTTAGGAACTTGAGTGGTTCTTTTATGTGTGCACAAATCCTTTAGACATTTAGAATATGAGGGAACTTGTTGAATGGCATCTAGAAGAGGAATGTTAATTTTCACTTATTTGAACACTTCTAGAATTTTGTCCAATTGGGCTAACTGCTTGTTTGAAATAAGTCTTTGATGGAATGGGGATTTTGGTTTGAAGACTTTTTCAATTGACTCATAAGGTTTGGTTTGATCATTTTTTGACACAAGCTTAGTAGATGGACCTACTGACTCAGAGTTTGTGGGCTTTTCAGGCTGGGTTGATTTTGAAGATGGATCGTTAGATTCAACATTTAATTTTTTCTCTTCTTCATTATCAATTCTAGCATGATTGTTAAAATAATTTCCAAACCCTAAAGAGATTATAGAATTCACATGATTGACTTGGTTGTTTTCAAGTGAATTAATATGATAAGGTTTTTGAGTAGGGACTAGAAATTTTGGATTGGTCTCAGGTTGACTAGGAAGTTTACCCTTCTCTCTTTCACTAACTGCAGTGGCCAATTGACTCATTTGGATCTCTAGGCGAGAAATGGCTTGGTTAGTGCTTTGCTGAGATTTTATTAAAGTTTCCACACTCTTCTCTAAGGTGCTAAGTCTCCTCTCACTTTCATTAGAAAAACCTGGTGGATATTGAGGTGCTGGATTTGAATTTTGGTACGGCCCAGGATTTAACTTTTGCTAAGGTTGAAAAGATTGATTCAGAGACTGATTGACCTGATTTGAAGAATTATTTGGGTAGGGTCCTTGGTTCCATGCAAAATTAGGATTATTCCTCCAACCTGGATTATAAGTGGGTGCAAATGGGTCATTCCTAGGTCTTTGAAACATTGCATTGACTTGTTCATATTCTTCAAGTTGGGGCATGACATTAGGACATTCCTCGATCACATGTCTTGGTGAATTACTTAGACACAAAGGTGTTGGTGCTGAGACTTGGTTCACATGTGATTGTCCCCTAGTTTCTAAAGCTTCAAGTCTTTTAAGTACACCAGCCAACTTAGCTTCAGTAGCAATTGAATTGTCAATTATATGAACACCCCTAGATGAACTAGGTTTATCGGCCTCATGGGTGGTTTTCCATTGCATGGTTTTTTACGCTAAGTCTTCTAAAACTCCCAAGCTTTTTTCCTCATCATTATTCAAAAATCCCCTCGACACATTGACTCTAACATTGTTTTAGTGGGATAGTCTAAACCTTCGTAGTTATTATTTGACACAATCTCCATTTCTCAATTCCGTGGTGTGGGCACTAGGATAACAAATTTTTAAATCTATCAAAATATTTCCAAAAGGACTCTTTTTCAAGTTGGCAAAATTGATGAATTGCAGCCCTAATTTTAGCAGTTTTATGATTTGAAAATTATGTTTTTAGAAATGTAACAACAAATCCCTCCCAGGTTGATATGGAATAATTTGGTAGGCTATATAACCATTTTTTAGCATTATCTTTTAAAGCAGATGTTATAAATCTTAGCCTAATTGAGTCATCAGACAATTGTTGAATTTTCATTAGGGCACAAACTTCCTCAAATTCCTGAATAAATAAATATGCATCTTTTATCCCTGTGAACCTAGGTAACATATTTATAAATTATGGCTTAAGTTCAAAATTGTTACCAGTTACCGGTGGTAGACTGATACACGAAGGTTGGATAGAGCGGGATGGATAACATCGATCCCTTAAAGAAACAGTTTGTTTGCCCTCCATTTTTCTTAAAGTGAGATCTTTTAAAGTGAAATCTGAAAAATCAAGTTTTCTCACTAATCGGGATGTTTCGTCCCTAATCCACACTTTTTGCATACACTACTTAACAAATAAGCAGATAAGCACGAAAAAAATAAAAATAAAAAATAAATTTACTTCTAAGGTCAACCTAAATAAAATCTAAATGACTCTAATCATTGCAAGTTACACCGCAAGTCCACCAAAAAATTAATCACACCACTAGCCGGTAAGTGTAAGAAAGGAGTCTCTCCAGAGTAAAGCGGTGACTAATTGAATAACCACACAATCTTTAGGCGATACCTTTTGAACCACTTGCCTAACACCCGATAGTTTGATTAATTTAAAATTCGAACTCCTCTTGGAGTTTATTGTCCTAATTGAAGAGAGAGTCCTAGGGCCAACGCCTCTTGATTTTATTAGGTCATGGTCATGCAAAATGCAAATTGGGTTGTTTGTGGGCCAAGGAAGGGTGATGAAATCCCCACCTTATCTTGTTAATGGTTGTGCCCTTATTGTTAGATTAAAGATGAAAATGCACAAATAATAATAAAAAAACTGTAAACAAATAAAATGTCCTAAAACTATGTGAATTACGAAAGAAGGAGAAATTTTGACGTACCTCAATCCTCCAGCAATCACCACAGTTTATATTTGACAAAAAAAAAAACCTAACAGGATGTGCTTTACGTGGGTGAATGCATGAATGCGGCAAATAAAAAAAATATTAATAAAAAAAACTAAACTATTTTTTTAATTTTTTTTAAAAAAAAAAATAAAATAAAATATGGAGATAATGGCAATCAAGAAAGCAGAAGAACAAAATCTTTATTGTAAGACACCAATTTTTGTGAATAAAGATGAATTTTCTATAAATATCATTTTTGAATATTATAGAATGAATTTGATATAATGTTATAGTTGTGGGTAATATTTATAAATTTTGCAAAGTACGCAAGTTGTTATATAATATTCGATTGGCCTGAGAATATTCGCTTTTAACAGGAATATTCAGATAACGGCATAATCATTGGTGGACCCCATAACGGAATTATTATCTGATTGAGAAAAAACGAAAAAATTTTTTATGAAAATAACATGGAAGTTTTACCGTTAATCGTTGAAACACCCGGTGTTAAAAGTACAAAGAATACGCCAGAATGCACAAAGAGAATACACAGTATTGATTATTGATGCTTATGTGATAAGTCACTCGGTTTTTGTTTTATTGGTATTATTAATGTAATAAAACAGTAAAAGCTTTTTATATAAAACAAAATACTTTTATAAAGTTATTCGTTTTATTAGGCTAATAGTAAAATCTTTTTATATAAAATAGTAATACTTTTATAAAGTTATTTGTTTTATTAGATAACAATAATTAATATATTATATTTTATTATTAGTGTTTGCATAGTGCCTAGATAGTGTTTGCATAGTAAAATCTTTTATAAAGTTATTCGCTTTATTAGATTATAAATAGAATATATTATATTTTATTTAAAAGATTTTTTTTTAAATATGGACCGTCGATTAAAGTAAATCAATCTCGACTGCTCATGAGTTAGTTACTATGCGATACCATTTTTCTATAAATAGAAGCTCATTCTTTCATTATTTTTCATTTAATTAACCTCAAACTCTAGAGAGAGAAATTATAGAGAAGCTATAGAAAAGTATTTTGCTCCTTCCCTACTCTTATATTCAGGTTTCTTTTTACTGGTAAGAAGGATATTATTTGTTGTACTCGTAAGGGTATTATTTCTTTTGTATTCATGAAGAGAACTTTCGTTATTCCATTCTTTATTATTCTCATTGAATAACCAGTATACGCGGACTACCCTATACTTGGTACATTCTTCTAATATTCCGTCTTTATTATTATTCTGTTGCAATATCCTGTCTGTAAGTTTACGCCGGACCTGGTTCCATCTTTATTATTATTCGTTGGAATATCCTCGTCTCAGCACATTTACTGGGACCTAGTTCCATCTTTTTTATTATTATTCGTTGGAATATCATGTTCTCGGCGTTTACGCCGGACTTCGGTTCCATTCTTTATTATTCTGTTGGAACATCCCGTCAATGCGTAATTTACCGACCGTTTCGTTATTTATTAATCTGTTGAATAACTCGTCTATGCTAAGCACCGCATGCATGGTGATTTCTTTTGTTATTCCATTCGTTATTATACTCAAATTGGTTAAAGTTTTGACTTCTATACTCCATGAAATTAGTGGAATATCCTTGATATTTGCGCTTCATCCAAAGATCTTTTCATGGAAAATATTCTTCCGAGCATTCTTGAATTTTACTCTACAAAGCAAAGATCATGTTGACAATTTGGACGTTATTAGTTCTCGGATAAATTAATTCTTGAACTTGTTTTATTGAATTCTTATATCATTGTCATCATCCTCATGTTTATATTTTGTTGAAAGTCATCTGTATTCAGTATTGCATAGATGGACTTGGTATGATTATGACTGTGGATTATTCGATGTAATCATGACCGTAATGTTACAAATGATGTGGTAAAAGTCCTCATTGCCCCCAGTAGTGCATTAATGGACAGCTTGTTGGCATGATCATGACCATTAATGAATACACAAATATCCTTGGTCCCAGTAGTGCATGGATAATTTGTGGTCGTGATACTAAAGAATATCCTGGTCAGAAAGTAAGGGGTGATTCGATGATGTGGATTATTTATTGTCGAGTCCCAGCGATAAAAGTCATGAAAAACCTTTTAAATCATAGAAGATAGTAGATTTTATTCTCTACTTGACTCTTCTAATGGATTGCTTATTCCACCGCAGCTTAAACTTGATGTTTGTTATATTTTATCGCTTTAACATCATCTAAAGGCTAATGATAATTTATTCGCATTATCTTAGTCATAATATTTCATCGGGCTAGTTGAGCTCACCCTTTTCTTTCACCGTTCTCTTCGTGAAATGAGAATATAGCCGGGACGAGCCTCGGGAACGGAGTGATGGACCGATGATAGTATTAGTAGTCCTCACTATTCTCGTTAAATAGTGTGACAATAAATGTAATGAGGACTTATTCGAGAGTGGATATTGTCTAGAAGATAGTATTTGTATTAAAACTCACAGCTCTCTTGTTGTATATTAAAGATTGTATTTGTATTCTGTACCATGTATTTGGTGACTCAAAATAGGTGATGTATACCTATTTTGGGGGCATCACAGTTGGTATCAAAGCTTAGGATATGATCCCTGGCTAAGATGTGAGAATAGAACTAGGAGGGGAGAGACGGGGAATTCCTTCGCCAGTATGACCTACCTAAGTTTTTTTTTTGGTATTTAATTGGTCGGTTAGAATATAGGGATAATATGTTACATGTCAATTAACCTTTTTGTTTTGTGGTAGTATCTAAAAATGACATCCGAGAATGTTGAGAATAGCAATGGAGCACAGGCAACCGTTGATTCACAACATATCAATAATCGTGATAATGTGCATCGTGAAGGCTTATAATCCTCATGCAAACAACAACACCGACCAAATGATGAATGATGGAATGTTCAGAGGCTTTATGCAATTCATGTAATAAAGAAAGTAGAGCGCTCCTCATCCAAAATGTAGGTGGAACCATCGAAACTCTCTGACGATCACCGCTAAACAGCTTCAAGGAGCCGGGACCACCGAGTTTATTGGAGAGCCAAAACCACTTAAGGCGGAAGCATGGATAAAGCAGATCACCAAGATATTTGATGTCTTGGGATGCTCCGAGGAGCAAAAGGTTCCCTTTGCCGCCTTTTATGTTGCGAGGAGAGGCAGACATCGGTGGGAATCAGAAAGCGCGACTCAACCCGCCCAGACCGAAAATGTCTTGGGAGAAGTTCCAAGAACTATTCAACGACAAGTACTTTCCCAAAAGTATTCGTCACATGAAGGAGGTGGAGTTCATCAAGTTGGAATGTAATAATATGACCGTGTCGCAAAGACGAAGCAAAGTTTGCCGAAGTTGTCCCGGCTTAAGGCCCCACTTGGTGGATAATGAAGAGAGAATGACGTTGATGTTTTTAAGAGGTTTGAAGTCGAGATACGCCAACATCTTATTTCTTATAAACCGTGTTTGTATTCGAGATGTTGTAAATAGGGCTCGCTTAGTGGAGAGCGATAACGAGTCAACGCAACCAAAAGAGAGCAAATTGACAAAATGATAATACCAATGAGAGAGCAATCATGAAGCGGTGACAACAAGCGTGGAGGGAATCAATAAAGCCGTAAATGGTAACCACTTCGGTGGTAATCGTGGCCAAAGCAATAAGAATGGACATTTCAAGAAGAGGAGATTCAATAATGATGGAAAGACGCCAAAGACCAAAGACCCGTTGTTAAGGAAGGAGAACCACCACCTCATCATATGCTTCAAATGCGGAGGGAGGGACACATCATCCAAACTAGGATGATGTCGTCCAAAGCATGTTATAATTGTGGAAGAGAAGGTCACTTAGCCCGATTTTTCATTCATCAAGACAAGTTCAGCTAGGATGGAGGCACCAAAGTCCGTCCCAGAAAAGTCAAAGTCGATAGTGTAAGGGAGAGCGTTTGTTGTGACCTCCCAGAAAGCAAGGAACCCGAATGAGGTCATCACGGGTAAGCTTATCATAAACTCTAAATAAGTCTATACTTTATTTGATACCGGTTCTACCCATTCTTTTATTTCTCCTACTTGCGCTCAATAATTAAATTTGACTCGAGAAATTAGACTTTGACTTATCTCGTGGAAACTCCATTGGGAGAAACCTTCATTACATCCATCGCTTATAAGTCTTGTTTGGTTCAAATCGGCACTCTCACATTACCGTCGATCTTATTTCATTGAAAATACTTGCATTTGACGTGATTCTAGGGATTGATTGGTTAACTACTCATCATGCAAAAATTGATTGTTTTCATATGGTTGTTAGCTTTCATATTCCTAATCAACCTATTATGTGAATTCAAGCGACCAAACCATTAAAATCAATCACGGTCATCTCAAGCCATAAAGCTATTCGTTTATTGCAAAACGGATGTCAAGCTTTCTTAGCCCACGTCACAGATCTAAACAAAAATACGCCGCTTTTGAATGATATTTCTATTGTTAATAAATTTCCGACGATTCCTCAAGAACTTCCCTCGCCTACCCCCCAGAGCGTGAAATTGAATTTTGTATCGACCTTGAACCCCAGACAAAACCCATTTCCAAAGCCCCATATCGAATGGCTCCTATTGAACTTCGTGAGTTAAAGACCCAATCGCAGGAATTGTTAGACATTGGCTTTATTCATCCTAGTACTTCTCCTTGGGGTGCTCCTGCTCTATTCGTGAAAAGAAAGATGGGAGTATGCGACTTTGTATTGATTATCTGGAGTTGAATCATGTCACCATCAAAATAGGTACCCATTGCCACGTATTGATGACCTGTTTGACCAGGTTGCAAGGAGCCAAATTCTTTTCAAAGATTGATCTTCGTTCCGGATATCACCAATTGAAGATTAGAACCGATGACATTCCAAAGATGGCTTTTAGAACTAAGTACGGGAATTATGAATTCCTAGTCATGTCCTTTGGATTGACTAATGCTCATGTTTCCTTCATGGATATGATGAACCGAGTATTCAAGGAATATTTGGATCACTTTGTGGTCGTCTTTATTGATGACATCCTTATGTACTCCAAAAGCCGTGAAGATCATGAGCAACACTTGAGGCTGACACTCTAAAAGCTTCGTGAATACAAGCTTTATGCCAAGTTGAATAAATGTGAGTTCTGGCTTGAGGAAGTAGCATTCCTTGGGCACGCACGAGTATCAAGTCATGGAATATCAGTTGACCCGACAAAGATTGAAGCAATTCAAAGTCGGGAGCAACCTAAATTAGTGATCGAAGTACGTAGCTTTTCTTTAATGGGTTATTATCTGAGATTCGTGGAAGGATTTTCTTGAATAGCTACTCCATTAACTCAAATTGACTCGGAAAGATACAAAGTTCTATTGGTTGGAGCGAAGAATGTGAGAAGAGTTTTCAAGAACTCAAGAGGAGACTCATTTCAAAGACCTGCTCGACAATACCACCATCTGCCTTGAGGATTTGAATTCTACAAAGTGATGCTTCGGGTAAAGGGTTGGGATGTGTTCTCATGCAACATGGGAAAGTCATAGCCTATGCCTCAAGACAACTCAAAGAATATGAGAGGAATTATCCTACTCATGACCTAGAGTTAGCAGCTGTTGTCTTCGCACTTAAAATTTGGAGGCATTACTTGTATGGGGAGAAGGTGGAGATCTTTACGGATCATAAAAGCCTCAAATATTTCTTCACTCAAAAGGAACTCAACATGCGATAACGACGTTGGCTTGAACTATTGAAAGATTATGATCATACCATCCAATACCATCCTCGAAAAGTTTAACGTGGTAGCCGATTTATCGAGTGTAAGATCATATGCAAGTACGAAAAGCGATATTGTCAACACAAAGGCCCATTTTGTGTGACTTGCAAAGGATGGAGATAGAGTTAAAGACTCAGGACCCATGTGATGATGGTGAATATACGAGTAGAACCGATTTTAATTGATAAAGTTAAAGTCGCCAAGCTATGCACCTGGAGCCGATGCGCGTATGAGGAAGAAAGTGCAAGAAGGTGCTATATCTTTAAGCAAGAATCGATGAAGAAGGAATACTTCGAGTCAACTCCTGCACTTTGTGTTCCTAACGACCTCGATTTAAAGTATAAAATCATGATGGAGGCGCACAACACACCGCTTGTAATCCATCTCGGGAGTACCAAAATGTATCATGATATTCCATACATTTTGGTGGAGCAATATGAAGAGAGAGATAATACTGCTTATCTCAAGGTGTCTAACTTGTCAACGAAGTTAAAGCGAGAATCAAGTACCAAAAGGTCCATTGCAACCACTTGAAATTCCAGAGTGGAAGTGGGAGCACATTACCATGGATTTTGTTACATGGCCTTCCTAAGGTTTCTCAAGGTATAGATGCGATTTGGGTCATTGTTGATAGATAGACCAAGTTCCGCTTTCATTTCTTACCGATACGAGAAACTTATACACTTGAACGCCTTGCTCAGATGTACATAAACGAGATTATAAGATCGCATGGTATGCCAAGATCCATAGTTTCGATCGAGACCCAAGATTCACTTCACGATTTTGGGTTAGTTTGCGTAAAGCTATGGGCACAGATTTACGATTTAGTTTCAAGATATCATCCTCGCATCGGACGGACAATGGAGAGGACTATTCAAACTCTTGAAGATCTATTAAGACTCTGGTCCTTGACTTCAAGGAAGTTGGGATAAGTTCTTACCATTGGTGGAGTTTTCCCACAACAACAAAGCTTATCAAGCAAGTATTGGCATGGCTCCATTTGAGGCGCCAGATGGAAGAAAGTGTCATTCTCCAAAGATGTTGGGATGAGGTGGGAGAAGCAATGTTGTTGGGACCGAGTTGGTACGTATGATGACTATAAAAAGATTCAAACGATCCCGAGAACGATAAAAACCTCACAAGATCGATAAAAGAGTTATGCCGATCTTCATCGAAAGGACGTGGAATTCGATATAGAGATCATGTGTTGTTACGTGTTGATCCATGGAAAGGAGTTACTTAGATTTGGAAAGAGAGGAAAGCTCAATCCTCGATTCATCGCCCATTTTTAATCCTCGATCGAGTAGGAACTCGTGGCCTATAGACTCGCTTTTACCGCCAAGTATGTCTCTCGTGTTCATAACGTTTTTCACATATCCATGTTACGTAAATATGTGAAAGACCCAACCACATTATTGAGTTAGAACCGGACGAAATAGCGGAAGATTTGACGTATGAAGAGGTTCCTATTCAAATCTTGATAAGAAGGAACATATTCTACGCCCAAGGTTATACCTCAAGTCAAAGTTTTGTGGAGAAACCACGATGTTGAGGAAATGACTGGGAGTTAGAATCAAATGAAATCAAGGTATCCTTACCTCTTCGACATACCAGTGTATACCCTAATTTCGAGGGCTAAATTTCATAAGAAGGGAGGTTGTAAGACCCCAATTTTGTGAATAAAGATGAATTTTCTATAAATATCATTTTTGAATATTATGGAATGAATTTGATATAATGTTATAGTTGTGGGTAATATTTATAAATTTTGCAAAAGTACGTAAGTTGTTATATAATATTCGATTGGTCTGGGAATATTCATTTTAACAGAGAATATTCAGATAACCAACACAATCATTGGTGGACCCACAACGTAATTATTGTTTGATTGAGAAAACGATAAAAATATATTTTTATGAAAATAACTACGGAAGTTTTACCGTTAATCGTTGAAACACCCGATGTTAAAAGTACAAAGAATACGCCAGAAGTTGCATAAAGAAGTAATACACAAGATTGATTATTGATGCTTATGTGATAAGTCACTCGCTTTTGTTTTATTGGTATTATTAATGTAATAAAATGTAAAAAGCTTTTTATATAAAAATGTAATACTTTTATAAAGTTATTCGCTTTATTAGGCTAATAGTAAAATATTTTTATATAAAATGTAATACTTTTATAAAGTTATCTATTTTATTAGACAATAATTAGAATATATTATATTTTATTATGCATAGTATTTGCATATATGCTCGCTATAGTATTTGCATAGTAAAATCTTTTATAAAGTTATTCGTTTTATTAGATTATAAATAGAATATATTATATTTTATTTAAAAGATTTTGCTTTTAAATATGGACCATCAGATTAAAGTAAATCAATCTCGACTGCTCATGAGTTAGTTACTATGTGGGTCCATTTTTCTATAAATAGAAGCTCATTCCTTCATTATTTCTTACTTAATTCAATTAAACTCTAGAGAGAGAAATTATATAGAGAAGCTATAGAAAAGTATTCTACTCCTTCCTTACTCTTATATTCAGTTTCTTTTACGGTAATGGATGTTATTTGTTGTACTCGTAAGGGGTATTATTTCTTTTGTATCCATGAAGAGAACTTCTGTTATTCCATTCTTTATTATTCTGTTGGAATAACCAGTATACGCGGACTACCCTATACTTGGTGACATTGTTCTAATATTCTGTCTTTATTATTATTCTGTTGGAATATCCTGTCTGTGCGTTTACACCGGACCTGGTTCCATCTTTATTATTATTCTATTGGAAAATCCTCATCGTATGGATTTTACGCCGACCGGGTTCCATCTTTTTTATTATTATTCGTTGAATATCATGTTGCGTGTGTTTCTTTAGGACTTGGTTCCGCTTCTTTATTATTCTCGTTGAACATCTTGCTCGCATGTAATTTCACCGACCTAGTTCTGTTACTTATTAATCTGTTGGAATAACATGTCTATGCGAAGTACCGCATGCATGGTGATTTCTTTTGTTATTCCATTCGTTATTATACTCAGTTGGTTAAAGTTTTGAATTCTATACTCCATGAAATTAGTGGAATATCCTTGATATTTGCGCTTCATCCAGTATCTTTTCATGGAAATATTCTTCTGAGCATTCTTGAATTTTACTCTACAAAGCAGTATCATGTTGACAATTTGGACGTTATTAGTTCCTGGATAAATTAATTCTTGAACTTGTTTTATTAAATTCTTATATCATTTTCATCATCCTCATGTTTATATTTTGTTGAAAGTCATCTGTAGCATATAGTGCATAGATGGACTTGGTATGATTATGACCAGGGATTATTCGGTGTAATCATGACCGTAATGTTACAAATGATGTGGTAAAAGTCATCATTGGCCCGTAGTGCATTAATGAACAGTTGTTGGCATGATCATGACCATTAATGAATACACAAATATCCTTGGTCCGTAGTGCATGGATAATTTGTGGTCGTGATACTAAAGAATATCATTGGTCGTAGTGCAGGGGTGATTCGATGATGTGGATTATTTATTAAGTTGAGTCCCAGTGATAAAAGTCATGAAAAAAATTTTAAAACATAAAAGATAGTAAATTTTATTCTCTACTTGACTCTTCTAATGGATTGCTTGTTCCGCTGCAGTTAAACTTGATGTTTGTTATATTTTATCAGTTTAACACTGTTGAAGGCTAATGATAATTTATTCTGCATTATCTTAGTCATAATATTTCTTATTAGGATAGTTGAGATCACCCTTTCTTTCACTGTTCTCTTCAAGAAATGAGAATATAGCTAGGACGAGTCGGGGAACGGAGTGATGGACCAGATGATAGTATTAGTAGTCCTCACTATTCTGTTAAATAGTGTGACAATAAATGTAATAAGGACTTATTCTGAGAGTGGATATTGTCTAGAAGACAGTATTTGTATTAAAACTCACAGCTCTCTTATTGTATATTAAAGATTGTATTTGTATTCTGTACCATGTATTTGGCGACTCAGAATAGGTGATGTATACCTATTTTGGGGGCGTCACATGTATCTTTTCGCTCCTTCGACCAGCTTCAATAATCCTGAAAAAATAAATAAAAAAATTAGAGTTAAAGCTAATTCGAATAAATAAAAATTAATTCTAGTCCCCGGCAGCGGCACCAAAAACTTGATGTGATAAAAATATGTACTGCAAGTGCACAGTGTCTAATTGAAGAAGCCCTGTAATGCAATTCGAGTCCAAGACAGAGACTAGATTAATTTTAATTTATCCTTAATATCTATTTTAGGCGAATTAGAAATAAATATGGTGGAGAGAATTTATTAACTAAATTATGCAAACTATTAATTAATAACGAAAACTATTAATGAGAAAAGATACCTAGGAATCAGAATCCACCAAATATTAACATAATAAATAATTTCTTATTTCCTAAATCAATTCCCAAATTATTTTCCCTTCCCTTTAAAAAAATAATGATTCATATAATTAATATGGGCAAGCATAAGTTATGAAAAATTCACAGATTAACTATAACTTATCAAAACCTCACAATCAATATAAAAATCATATGCAATTTATGCGGAGGAAAATATGAAGGCAAAAATAATTAGGCATTAATTTTGAAACGGAAAGAAAATATTATTATGAAATACTTAGTTTCATCATAATCCTAGGTATTAGAAATTTAGCTAGCCATGGAATTAAAAACAAAAACAAATAATATTAGTACTACAATTTGCAAGAAATAAGAATAATAATAAAAAAGAGAATTTTTATTATATAAATAAAATAAAGTTACAAATACTCCCTGGCAGTAGTTCCACACGTGATTGAAATAAGAGAAAGGACAAACTCTAAATATGTTACTCCTTCCTACACTAGTGAAAAACTGAGAAAAAGAAAATAACAAGTGATGTTTTCTCTCTAAAACAAGATGCCTATTTATAGAGAAAATAACTTTGAACCCTAATTTAGATTCATTGAACTTGGACACTTTGGTTCCCTTTCCATGTAGAATTCAACTTCCTAGTGGCAATCAACTTCTCAAAAAGATCTTCTAGATAGACTTTCCTTTCTCTTGTTGAATTTGACTTGCACACCAAAATTGTTCCACCTCTTTCCCTCTCCTTGTAGGATTCTTCTTGGATATTCCTTAAATGAATAAGAGCATTAAATATCGCTTGATCACTAAGATTTTGACTTTATTGCAACAGTTATTAAATCCTACAAAATAAAATAAAACATATTAATTTAATAAACTAATATAATTAAAAGGACAAAATTAGGGATAACAAAATGTATGAATTACATGTTTATCAGTGGGAAACCCTAAATTAAAACTCAATTGTGAGTTTAAGTCTGTTATATAACTGTGTTATATGATCTATGTTGTGTATTAAATGATTAATGAGGTAAACCCTAATTAAAATCTAGAAACTGTAATTAATCTTTAGAAAAACCCAAATTATAAAACCCTAATTTCGGAAATGAGAAATCCTAATTTGAAACCTAAAATGGAATTTGTGATTAGTCAGAAATTGTGTTAATGTGATTAATATCATGTATAGTAGGTTTTATTGCTAATTATAGAAAACTTAATTAGTAATTTAAAACCCTAATATCTAAAAACCCTAATTTGGTAATTATAAACCCTAATTGTAATTTGGTAACCCTAATTATCAAAATTATAAAACCTAATTGTTTATTTAGTAATGTTATTTATAATTAGCATTATTAAACCCTAATATTCCTGTATAAAGTAATTAGAAAACTAATCTAATTTAGAAAACCCTAATTACAAATTTTAGAAACTAAAATTTTATATTTTCAAACCCTAATTGCTAAATCTTGTAAATGCTATGTGTTAAACCTTAGGGTTAAACCCTAAGGGTTAAACCCTAAAGGTTAAACTCTAAGGGTTTGTCAAGATTACAAAATGGCCATTAAATTTTCAAGCGAAAATACTAAAATGCCCCTCTTGAATTATTTGAGATAACTTGTATATCTAGCAATAATGGAGTGGGTGAGCTGACTTTCCATGTGACACAAAACCTCCAGCACATTAAGCTAGATCAGCCAATACATGCATCATACACTTGTATATATAGATTGGAAGAGAGAGAAAGTCATTTGTTAACTTGTTTTTGCACAAACACATATGCTAGAGCCTCTCTTTCTAAAACCCAGGAAATATAGTAGCATTTCAGTTCACAAAACAAGCCCCACGTTTACCATTAACAGATCAGGAGGTCAAAATCAAAAATTTTCTTAGCAGGTATAAAAACCCTAGCTATAATCTGACCATAAATATGTTATTAGATGTTAGGTTTTTTTTGTTGTTAAACATGGTGTTTGTAGTGTGTAAAGATGATCTGAGTTGCTAGATGTTAGATCCATAACATCTAGAGGCTCGAATTTGAGATTTTTCAAAATCTGGAAAAAGTTCAAACTGTGGTCTGACAACGAATGTCAGTGGCCACCAATCTTTCTCTATTAGATGTTTTTGTTGGTTAAAGGTTTAAATGTGTAGTCTGATATGTGTTCTTTTATTTGGATCAAGCATCAAGCTTATATCTGGTCTAGATTGCATGTTATTTACGGTCAAAAGCCGTTGTTAAGATGATCGTAGCGCTTCGGGCAACCAGTAAATCGCCTAAATCGCCCTTAAACTACCGACAACATTTTTTGATCGACTTAATCATCGATTGTATTTATGTTTTGGTTCTGTTGTTGTAATACAATGGTAGCTGGGTATGAGTACTACGAGATTTTGCCTTAACATATCCTTAAGATTAATCGAATCGAAGGTAGTGGATGGTCAAAGTAGACCATTCTATTATGCTTCGCTTTCGGGAATTTTTAAACCGGGTTGGAGCTTATTTCGCGTTGGGTCGATCGACATGTATCTGCTTGATTAATTGTTGTTATTGTGATTTTATGTGATAGATCTATTAACTTACATGTTTACTACTCACTAAAACTCTTATATCACAAAAAGATTATAAGATTAGAAAGTTAGAAGCCCAAAGATGGGCGAATCGTTTCTTCATTTCGGGTAACCCTGAAAATGAAGAAAATGTGTCCGACATACCACTTTAGAGGCTCAGATCTCCTTTGATGTGCATGTTATGTCTATGTTTGTTGTTGGATAATGTAGTCCTACACTACCACTACAATATCTGACTAACAACATGTCCAGAAACATCAGGATCTGATCAGAAAGCTTGGTCAAACTAAGCCCCTCGAAACTGTGTATGAAGATCTCGGGTTTGCATGAAGAATAACCTATAATGACAGTTCGCTACTATAAGTGGTCTTTAATGACGATTAATTATAAAATTATATTTATATTAAATAATTATAGAAAATTAGTTATTAATTATTAAAAATACAAAATTAATTATTAAAATTATTTTAAAGTCCGAAAATTAGTTTTTAATTATTTTTAATATATTTCATAAATATTTAATATTTTTGAAATATTAAAGGTATTTAATTTATTTAATTATTATAGTAAAAATTATTTAAAAATGATTTTAATATTTGAAAAATCATTTAAAATTATATAATGATATAAGAAATTATTTTAAGTTATTTTTAATGACTTTTAATATTTTGTGATAAAATTAATTAATAAATAAATATTAATGATAATTAAGTTATTTAATAAATGAATTAAATAAATAAATTAAAAATTATTTTATCATATTAAAAATCATTTTAAATAATAATAAGGTATTTTAAGATATTTTAAGTTATAAAATATAACTTTCAATATTTAAAGTTAAATTTCATTAATTAATTATTATTAATGATATTAAAGTTACTTAATAATTATATTAAATAAATTAGTTTAAAAATGATTTTAATATTAGAAAATCATTTTAAATGAAAATAAAGAGTTTAGTAATATTTTAAGTTATAACATATGACTTACAATATTTAAAGGTAAATTTCATCAATTATTTCCTATTAGTGGTATTAAAGTTATTTGGTAATTATATTAAATAATTTAGTTTAAAAATGATTTTAATATTATAAAATCATTTTAAATGAAAATAAAGTGTTTAAAGATATTTTAAGTTATAAAATATAACTTTTAATATTTAAAGAATAATTTCATTAATAATTTAATATTAATGATAATTAATTTAATATTAATGATATTAAATTTATTTAATAATTATATTAAATAAATAGTTTAAAAATTGTTTTATTAATTTAAAAATCATTTAAAAGGATTTAAATGAATTAAAAATATTATTAAGTTATACTTAATGACTTTTAATATTTCGATAAATAAAACATTAATACTTTAATATTAATGATAATTATTTAAAATGATTTTTAATTATTTTAAAAATCATTTAAGGGTAATATTAATACTTTAAAAGTATTTTGAGTTATTATTAATAACTTTAATATTTTGACAATGGTTTCATTAAATAGTTTAATATTAATTAAATATTAATGATAATATAATTTTTTTTAATATTTAAATGATTTAATAATGATTCGATGTTTGAAAATTCATGATTAATTATAATAAATGTTTAAAAATTACTATAAGTCATTTAAAAATAATATGACTGATACTAAGTTACAGGATAGAGTCTTAGACTCGATAATTACCCGATAAAGCCGTCGGTACACCGACATGTTTCAGAAATTGATCTGGACTTAGATATTTTGACTATATTTATGTTTGTTTGTGATCTAGTGACTGCTAAACCTATGTGCCAATGTGATTAGATTATGTGCTGACTGTAATAAGCAGTGCTATATGTTGAGATATGTTATTCTAATCAGTAAAATAATTTTATTAATGATAGGTTTCGATATAAAAGATAAAACTAAGTTGCGTACTATAAACAGCAGACCAGACAAGTATCTTACCTTTGCATTTCCTTTATGCAATGGACATGAGTAAGAAGTTTCAGAATTATATTATTATTGTACTAGATTATTAACTTTATTGTCGTATATATTATATCCGATCATTGTTTATCAACATGATATTATATTATATAACTCATATATACATTCTGTTCGTTAATTTCGAAATATGGTTATACAAGTGTCCTCACTTGGATAATCATTGTAGTTAAACACATATTGATATATATATATATATATATATATATATATATATATAAGTCGTCTAAGCTATTTGACCAGCTAGACGAAGATTCAGAAATATCGTTGAATATGATAAAACCTTTTTGTATCCAATTAAATTATTTTGGTTCGGATTCCAGACTAAGTATGAACATCCCGATCACGAAAAAACTTTTATGCGCCCAAGGCGGACAGAGTGAAAGATCATATCGTTCTTGCAATGCAGTTTTGATCAATACAGGGCTCATTGGGATGATCACCCTCGCGCTCGTAAGTTATAACGATTTGCATATGAAGTTCTGCTAAACCTTATCGAAAATTTAAATCAATGTTCATAGTATGTCACTTAAACCCCCTTTATAGTCAATATTTAGTTTCAAAATTTTGAGATGGAATTGTTATGTTATTATTATCGGATCAGTTTACTTCACAATTATTAAATCGTTGTAGAGGTGATGAATAAAGAAAACATTTAATCCTTTTAGCTAAATATAATTATAATTGCTATTACTTGTTGGGCACTCAAATGCTCATCCTTGCTTAATTTAAATGTTTTCAGCTAAGTGTGAAGAACCAGAAAGCTCATGCAGAAACAAAGGAAAAGAAAAGCTAACCAAATAAGATTCGTGGTAGTTTATGTATTAGTTCGATACTATTAAGACAAGTATGATATATATTATCTATCATGTATTGTAATGAATGTTTAAAGGTCTCGTACCTAGGGATTGGACTCTGATGATATGTAAATTAAGTTGATCTTTATATTATTGTTATTATTATTAGTATTATTCCGCTCATAGAAATGGTATTGTTAAGCACTGAGTTTGGGTTTCAAGTACCCGGATTTGGGGGCTTTATAATCATTCCCTCATTGATCAGCAACTGTAGCATTTCATTTAAAGATTGATTTAAAGGAGTGAGTTTTCTTTTAGCAGCAAACGCTCTACGAGCCTGGAATCTTTCTTCCCTAGCCACTTTTGTAAGACCCCAACTTATTATAAATAAAATTAAATTTCCTCTATTCATTATTTTGAAATAGTAATGGTTGATTTAATTAATGTGGTTATAAAATATTCATTTTTATCGGAGAATATTCGTTGGTCGTAGAATATTCTTACTGTCGGGGAATATTCGTACGATGGCGCAGCCTTGTGTGGGCCCCATAACGGAAAGCAATAGGATGAAGAAAAAGACAAGTATAAGTTATTTATAAATAATTCACAGAAGTTGTTACCAATTATCATTGTTGGAATACCCAGTAGTTAAAACACGATGTCTGCTATTGCACAAAGAATAACACCAGTATGCACCAATTATTGATTCTTACATAAGAAGGCACTACTCAATAATTGTTACAAAGAATTAGATTCAAAGATTTTATTTTATTGATTCAATAATTGCTACGTTGATATTTTATATTACTGTTGTTTCAATAATTGTCACTACACAGTATTTTCCATTATTGGAGTAATAATTCATATTATCTGAATAATATTATTAGATAATATTATTGGCAATGTCTAGAAAGTTCTCGCATCAAGGAGGGTTGGTCACCTAATCGCGGCCCAAGAAAGAAAAATCCTTATTGGAAAGCCCTCTTTCCAGGAACCTACTCGTTGTCGTGATTGTGATTCTATAATCTTATTTGTGAATAATTAATTATTGATTTATATAATGAGGAAAATATTCATTTTATGTGGATATAGATGGAGAAAATTTTTAAAGTGACAATTGTTGAAAATCGATATTTTATCTTTTCTGATAAAATAATATTTTATCATATTATTATAATATAATAATGATGAACATGTCTATGGGCCCATTATAATATAATAATGATGAACATGTCTGTTGTTTAAAACATGTTAAACATGTCTATGGGCTCATTTCTTGACTGAAATTTGATTATAGCCTGTAGAATCGCCCGTTTGTGGAGTTCGGTCAATTTTTGTTTGGAATTTGGAAAACCTTTCTTCTGCAAAGTTATAGATAATGAAATTTCCTATGAAAAAGACATGTGGTTCAAATTTTTCTGACAAAAGGGCTATTTATTATGAAATATTGAAGTTCTGAAGTTCCGAAATAATTGATTTTTGGAAGTTTTATTTATTTTTATTAATAAAAACGTTTTTTATATTTTGTGGCCTCATTAAACATGTGCAAAGCGCTGAAGCCAGAGAATTCAAAGTGGGCGTAAAAAAATTTAATTATATATTAATATTTTATTAAATTTTCTGCTTTGGTGTTCTAAGCATTTTCCTATAAATAGGTGCTTAGGTTAGAATTGAAAATCACACCGTAAACTAAAGTTTTCTCTTTCTCTATATTATATAGCGTATTCTTGTGAGTATTTTGATACCTTGAGTGTTGCTATACTCATGCGAGTTCCCTTCAAGATTATATTCAAAGATTCCAAATGTAAGTAATCGCCTTTTCGAGGTAAGGGATATTATTTTTTTTGAAAATGATATTAATTCTTTCAATATCATTATGCCGGAATATTGTGAGTATTTTTCTTGTGAAATTCTTGTCTTTTAGTGTGTTTCAAGTTATTATTCACGATACGGCACTATTCACGATATCGATACTATTCACGAATACGGCACTATTCACAGAAAAATTAAATTTTTGTTTTTCCTCCAAAATATCTATTATGGATACTAGCTTTGATTGTATCCATGTTTTGATCATTCTTGAATTTTACTCCACTATGATTATTTATGAGATATTTTTGGACATGGATAAACCGAAATACGAATCTTTAATATTTGTTATTTTGTTTCACAAGATTCGTCTCCTTTAAAATATTTTTCATCATCTTCAGTCCTAAATGATGGTAGACATTGAATATCTTCATTACCGTAGCAAAAGATGAATGATTTTTTGATGAATATCTTTGGCCCATAGTGCAAAGTTGAACAGTGTTTAGATGAACATGATTAATCGATGAATATCTTTGGCTCAGTAGTAAAGATGAATATTTGATTCCATATATATATTGATTAATGTTACAGGGATAAAATATCGACGATGAACTTTTAAATTCATATATAGAAGATAGTAGATTTCATTCTCTACTTATCTCTTCTAATGAATTATTATTTCCGCTGCGAATATTGATTTAAAACTGGTTGTCTATTGTATTCTATTAGATTTTTCCCTATTGAAGACTAACGATAATTTGTTCTATATTATCTTAGTCATAATATTCTTTACTGGGCTAGTTGAGCTCACCCTTTTTCTTTTTGTTCCATTTTTCTTCTCAGGAGGAGAGAATGTAGCGAGTACTAGTCGGGGTATGGAATGAAGGTTCTAGAAAGTCGTTTTAGTAGTCCTCACCATTTTTGTAAAATAATGTATCAATAATTGTAATGAGGACTTATTTGAGTGTGGATATTGTCTAGATAAAAATATTTGTATTTAAACTCACAGTTTTTATGTTGTATTAATAAAGTTGTAGTTGTTTCTATACCATGTATTTTGACGACTCAGAATGGGTGTTGTATACCTATTTTGGGGGCGTCATAGTTGGTATTAGAGCTTAGGGATATGATCTCTGGCGGAGATCGGGGAATAGAACTAGGAGGGGAGAGACGAGTAAATCATTCACTAGTGTGTCCTACCTAAGCTTATTTGTTGGTCGGTCATAATATAGGGATATTATGTGATATGTTAATTTGTTAAATTAACCCTTATTTTATGGCAGTATTTGAGAATGTCGACTGAGAATGTTAACAGTGGAGTAAATGAGACCGTGGAGACACCTTTGCTCACCAATGAGGATAATGTGCAACAGGCTGGTAATGTTCCTCCTGTAAACAACACCACTGAGCAAACGATGAACGATGAGATGTTTAGAAGCTTTTTGCGATTCATGCAAAACAAGACGAAGGAGATTCTTGTTCAAAATATAGGAAGAAACAATGGCAACGCACAGCTGGTCACAGCCAAGCAGTTCAAAGAGTTGGGACCACCAGAATTCTGGGGAAAGCCGGATCCGATTAAGGCGGAGATCTGGGTCAAGCAAATTACCAAGATATTCGATGTCTTGGGATGCACGAAGGAACGAAAGTTCCATTCGCCACTTTTTATGTTCCGTAATGAGGCGACATCGTGGAAATGCAGGAAGCGCACTCAATCCAACAAGACTCAAAGATGTCTTGGGAGACATTTCAGAATCGTTCAATGACAAATACTTTCCGAAAGTGTTCGTTATATATGAAAGAGGTAGAGTTTATTAGATTGGAACAAAATAAATACGACGGTGTCCCAAAGACGAGGCAAAGTTCATGAGTTATCCGTGTTTGCACCTCATTTAGTGGAGAATGAGGAACGATGACGCGGATGTTTCTTAGAGGTTTGAAACCCAAGATACGCCAATATCTCATTTCTCATAAATTTTCTCTATTCGGATGTTGTCAATGTGGCTCAATTATTAGAAGCGAGATAACGAAAGTACAGCCAACCGAGGACCACAACCAGATCATACGGTGGTAAATCCATCGTAACAACGATAACCAAGCGGAGAAAGAAGAATACGGACAAAAATGGTAACCACTCTGGTGGTAATCGTGGCCATGAAAATAGAAGAAGCGAGTTGGGGGAGATTTTAAAAAGAGGAGATTCAACAATGACACTGTGAAGACGTCAGCACCAGCAGCAACTGGTTTTAAGGGAGGAGAACGACCACCGGTCGTATGCTATAAATGTGGAAAAGAGGGACACATCAGCCCAAACTGTCCACAACAGTTCAAGGTATGCTATAATTGTGGAAAGGAAGGACATATCACTCGAGATTGTACGGTAGTGAAACCAAGTCCAGTGGGGATAGTGACTCAAAAGGCTGTACCAGAAAAGTCAAAGTCAACGGTTCCTGGAAGAGCGTTTGTCGTGACTGGTCAACATGCGAGGAACCCAAATGAGGTGATCACGGGTAAGCTAATCATAAATTCATGTGAAGTTTATACCTTACTAGATACCGGTGCTACCCATTCATTTATCTCTCCTGCTTGTGCTCAACGTTTAAACTTGACTCCGGAGAAATTAGACTTTGATTTATCAATGGAGACTCCGTTAGGAGAAACTTTCATCACATCCACTGTTTATAAATCTTGTTTGATCTAAGTTGGCACCATCACCTTACCTGTTGACCTTATCTCTTTAAAGATACTTGCATTTGACGTGATTTTAGGGATTGATTGGTTAACTACTCATCATGCCAAAATTGATTGTTTTCGTAAGGTTGTTAGTTTTCATATTCCTAACCAACTTTGTTGTGCGAATTCAGCAAACTAAGCCATTAAAATCAATCACCGTTATATCAAGTCATAAAGCTATTCGCTTATTAAAAAGCGGATGTCAAGCTTTCTTAGCCCATGTTATGGATTTGAATAAAGACACGTCATATTTAAATAATATTCCTGTTGTTATTGACTTTCATGACGTATTTCCTGAAGAACTTCTCGGTCTACCCCCAGAACGTGAAGTTGAATTCTTTATTGATCTTGAACCTGGTACAAAGCCCATTTCTAAAACCCCATATCGAATGGCTCTTATTGAACTTCAAGAGTTAAAGGTCCAACTATTGTGGAGTTGTTGGACACTCGGTTTCATCTCGCCCTAGTACATCTCCTCGGGGTGCTCTGTTTTATTTGTAAAGAAGAAAAAGACGGAGTATGCGATTTTGTAACGATTACCGGGAATTAAACCATGTCACTATTAAGAATAGGTATCCGCTACCTCGCATTGATGACCTGTTTGACCAGTTGCAAGGAGCACAATTCTTTTCAAAAATCGATCTTCGATTACGGATATCATCAAATTTGAAGGTTAAAACTAAGGATATTTCAAGACCGCTTTCGTAACTTCAATGCGGGCATTATGAATTCCTAGTCATGTCTTTTGGATTGACTAATGCTCATGCGGCTTTCATGGATATGATGAACCGAGTATTCAAGGATTATTTGGATCAGTTCGTTGTTGTCTTTATTGATGACATCCTCATATATTCCAAAATCCGTGAAGATCATGAGCACCATTTGAAGCTGGTACTGCAAAGGCTTCGTGATAACAAGTTATATGCCAAGCTGAAGAAATGCGAGTTCTGGCTTGAGGAAGTAGCAATCCTTGGGCACGTGGTGTCAAAACATGGAGTATCTGTTGACCCGACGAATATTGAAGCAATACAAAGTTGGGAGCAACCGAAATCGGTGACCGAAGTACGTAGCTTTTTGGGCTTAGCTGGTTATTATCGGAGATTTGTGGAAGGATTTTCTCGAATCGCTACTCCGTTAACTCAGCTGACTCGTAAAGATATAAAATTCGTATGGAGCGAGGAATGCGAGAAGAGTTTCCAAGATCTCAAGAGGGGACTCATTTCGGCACCTGTTTTGACAATACCATCTAGTTCGGATGGATTTGTTATCTACAGTGATGCTTCAAGCAAAGGGTTAGGATGTGTTCTCATGCAACGTGAGAAAGTCATAGCCTATGCCTCACGACAACTTAAAGAATATGAAATGAATTATCCTACTCATGATGCAAAGTAGTTGCTCACCCTTGCTATATCATAATAATAAATTTCAAATAAAGGCGAAGGCTTGAAGAAGGACAGAGACAAAAAGCAAAATACAGTAATAGATTGTTATAAGGATTACTATTTAGTTATCTTATTGTAAACCTTTATAATTTTGAAGGTATATATTCAGTTAAGGTTAATAAACCTAGGAAAATGTTATAGAATTATGTAAAATAAACAATATATGTTTATTTATTCCGCATTAGATGATAGAATATGTATGATGATGAAGTATCTTAACGTATCAAGTCCGAGGTTCTTGGGACCCGGATTTGGGGGCATCACAGTTGGTATCAAAGTTGTAGGTTATAAACCTTAGGTAGGGGTACCTTAGGCTATAAACGCGAAGATGATAAGGAATAAACTCATATCAAGTTTAAGTGATAAGAAATGAATTTAGAAAATTCATTATTAAGTAAAGAAGAAGATAAAGAAGATTCAAAGAAGAATTTTGAAGGGTTATAAGGATAAGAATCCAGAGTTACCTGACTCCAGAAATAAAAATGAAGAGTGAAAATAAATAGACTATGTCTATAAGATGAAAAGTGTAAAATCATACTATTATATGATTAAAGGAAAAGAAGATCGTAAAATAAAATGATCGTAAGTATAAGGAGAAATGATTACGAAATAAGATCACGACGTGATCAGATTAAATTGTTGAATAACATATGATATGTTAAGTGATTAGAATGATATAGCTTGACGCTATAAAGAGAAGGTTCTATGAAATGGTACGATGTAAACTCAGAAAAGAGTGGTAGATGTTAAGATACGGATTAAAGAAAATTCGTATTAAGAACAAAGAAAGTTAGAATTGTGTAGGATTTCAATTGAGGACTCATATCAGCAGCTGAGTTGTATGATTCCTTGTATGGGCGAGGAATTTGTACTTGGTTTTAGAATCACTTAGCTTCCTGGTCGATATAGTGGTTAGGTTGACTAATTCTTTGTATGGGCGAGGAATTGTCCGCTTAGCTTCCTATATTGATTAGTGGCCGAGTTTTGTTTGACGACTACTTAGTTTTTGATACTGATAATCATTGAAATGTATGTGTCGCGCTAGTTGCTATATGCATATTGAAAGGGTGATTCCTTTCTCATGTGTATAACAGATAGATAGGTTATAAGTAGAGAATATCATGTTAAGTATGAGTTCTTAAAACTCATACTTATGGTACGTTCGTGACTCATAGTTGTATGAAATGTTTATGAACCCCTCAGCGAATGGATGCCAAAGGTTTGACTAGGACAAGTTCTTAAACTCATATGATTGTGGAAAGTTCTTGAACTCATAATGTGTGGTAAGTTTGATGAACTGGGTATGGGAAAGTTGTGAATGGAGAATTGAAGATGATAGAAATAGATAGACTTATTAAGAAATGATCATTATAGAAATTAAAGTTGATGGTGGAAGCATAGGAATTCCAAATCTTCTAGCTATGCTAGATTTCAAATTTTTGACATCAAGCTAAATTCGCACTGTTGTGCCTTTCAAAATAAAATGAATTTTGTTATCAGTAAAACATGGTGACAAGTGTGTATTTGTGAACTTCGGGACACTGACACATCGTTACCAGTTGCGGCATGATAGCATCAAAAATAATTTTTGATGATTTTGAGCTATTTAAAATAGAGTCTATGCTAATTTTTTTCGGCTAGACAAAAATGATTTGGGATGTCAAAATGTATTTTATAAATCATCAATGTATCATAGAACCTGATGCAGAATGATAAAATGATGGAGTTATCAATGCAGAATTACTTAGTGTTTGATGTGATCTAAAGATCGTCAGCCCACTATGGAATGATGTAGTATGACAAAGTCACACAATGATGAAATTCTCAAACGGACTGTATATACAGTGCGGTATCATAACGTCATAAAATGATTTTCAGAATTTTAAAGAAAAGTTAAGTGCTAATTAAATTTGGACAGACACATGCTTCGATTGAAATTCGAATTATTGGTATACGTCTAAAGCTATTTGATTCAGCTAGACAAATGTTTATGAAATTCAAAGTATTCTTTGAAAGCTTATGCCGAACCAAATTATTTTGGTGCAGAATCTTATGATAAGTCTGAGGTGAACAACCCTGAAAATGGGGATATACTAATTGGATAAAATACTCCAATCTAAGAACGCATATAGTCGTTTCGATTACTAAGGTACAACAGACTGATCATCTAAAGTACCCGCATCGGTAGTTTACCTTCTTCGTGATTGTAAACATACCTATTAAAGAAATGTTTCAGAGGTAGAATACCTTTCTTTCGTAATAGAAAGAGGTAGCAGGTAGAAATACCCCTAAACCTCAAAGTTCATAGTTTTTATGATCCCTCAGACAGATATAAAAAGTTTTTAAACTCTTCAGAGTAATGTTGTGGTAGTATGTGATTATGGATATGAAATAGTGTGAACTCGTTGCGTACGAGTAGAATCAGAGATGATTGAATAAAAGTTATTATGACAACCTAGTTTTGATGAATGTTTAGAAGATGTAAACTCTTAGTGAGTAGTTATTGTAAAATGTGAAGATAGAAGAAAATCCTCAAATGAGAAAATTTAAAAGGTTAAGTTGAAAACCTATTTTTGATCAATCAAATAAGCAGAGATTAGTATGCTTTAATTTCGGGGACAAAATTCTTAGAAGAAGGGGTGAATGTGACAACCCGAAAATTTATAAAATCTTGAATGATTAGAATAAAGGTTAAAGAATAAAACCTATAAGCGAATTTGAGGATTTATTTAAAATTTTCAAGTAAAACCTATATGGTTTGCTATTCGAATGAGAATAGAGAAAATATGGGTTACAAATTTTCAAAACCCTAGAAATGAATTGATATGCACTTGAATGAATATCAAGAATAAGGTATTATGAGACTTGTAACATTTGATGTGAATTAAATAAGTATAAAGTCGTTAGTTAATACGATTAGTAATATGAAGGGAGTAATTTAAAACTCAAAATTTGAGTTAAAGATAGAATTTTGAAGCACAGACTGATCGGTTGCGTCCGGAACGTCAAGTTTAGTCAGAATGGATAGTAAACACAAAATGTGTAAAGGTTGACTTTTGGTCAAAGTCAATAGTTGACTTTTTATGGAGAAAAGTCAAAATATGTGTGAGAAGTGAAATATGTTATGATTATGTGAATTATATGTATGATTGAATAAATATACATTATATAATGTGAATACATTTATTTTGTATATAAAAGTGAAATAAGAATTAAGTTATATAACCTAAAATATATATTAGGTGTGATAACTAAATAATCTAAGAGGTTATAAAATGGGAGAATATTAGTATATAAATATATATACTAACATTAAGAGATTTATTTTATATATCTCAAATAATTAATTTTATAGCCAAGTCTAATTGGGTTATGAAATTAAAAATGCATTGGTATGGAATTTATTTACAAAAGTGTAGTGGAACCCTAATTAAATGATTAGGGTAAAATAGAATTAAAAGTATTGGACTTTAATGATATCATAGCCCAATAATTTAAATAGAGTCCAAGAGAATAAAATTTAATGGACTAAAGAAAGTTATATTATTTAAACAAGCCCAATTAATTAATTAAGCATGTGACTTGTGGATAAAGTGACTAAGGGTGATTAAATTATTAATCTAGCCCAATATATTATGTGTGGGACAAGTATTATATTTGGTCCAATCTAATTTGTAGAAGAAGCCCAATTTTATTTTATTTAGTAAACAAAATAATAAAAATTGGCAAGTCCAATGGACTTAATTAAAAAGCCCAAAAGAGTAAAGAGAGTGGCCCAATTTTTTTTTAAAACCCCAAATGAATGAGGACATGTTGGGTATTAGATAAAGCAATTAAAATAAAATGTGTGGAATGTGAAGAGGCCACATGTGCCGAATGGAAGAAGGAAAAAGAGAGGGGTTGGCTAATTAAGATAAGAAGAGAAAGAAGAAAGAAAAAGAAAAAGAAAGAAAAAGAGAGGAACGGAAAAAGAAAAGAAGAAACCGTGGGGGAGAGATAGAGAAAGAGATCGGCAACCTTGAAGGAAAAAAGAGGGAGAGATCTCAATGAGAAAAGAAGAAGAAGAAGAAGAAGAAGAAGAAGAAGAAGAAGAAGAAGAAGAAGAAGAAAGGTATAAATATATTTTTCCTAAGCTTTACTTTCTTCCTTTATTTTTCTTGTTTGATGAAAAGGGGGTTTTTGATTTGGATGTATAAAACTCTTTGATCTATGTGTTTTTCATGGATTCAAGTATGGATCTACCCATATTGGGTATTGATTTGGTTGAAATCAAAAATAAAAAATTTCTAGTTTTGAAATCCAAAATTTCTATTTACTTTGAAAATCCACCGTTTTAAATCTATAACTCCTTTTTACGATCCGTCAAAGAGGGGTGCTAGATATATGTGTTTACTAGCTAACCCAAGTGGTAGCACTCAAAAATGTTGAGTTTTCATAGTGTAGTGACTGATAAGCCAAAACAGTCCCGATTTTCTAACAAAAATACAAACTGTTTTGCAACAGTCTGAAACGGGAGCAATTTCGTCCACTTTTTATGCTTGAAAACTTCTGAAAAAATTTGGAGTGGTAATATTTAAAGTTTTACAGGTTGTGTAAAAATTTGAGAATATTTGGCCATACGGTTTGAGAGTTATGGATTTTACGGTGAAAGACTATTTTTATGAAGCCACCCGAATACCTCTCTGTGTATAAGTCCAAAAATTAGAAAATTATTACTGGAAGTACATGTGTATAATAGGAACATACTGTATAAATTTTAGAATTTTTGGAGTTAATCTCGATTTATGAAAAATCGAAGAATATTTGGCTATTATAGACTATTTAAATATAGTAAATCTATTTTAAAAATTCCGGGAAAAATATATGTTCAATATGGAACTATATTCTGTTAAATCCTAGAAGAGAAATATTTTTGGGACTGATTTGGTATTTTTCATCTAAATGATGATAAATTGATAAATGGATTTAAGTAAATATATGATGTCCAAAAATATGAAAAGTACGATTTATGACTTGAGACCCTTGAGCATGGCTTATGCAGATTTTTGGTGAAGTTTTGGGTCAGGTGTGAAGTGTTGTGATGTTTATGGCATTTTAGAATGTTTAATGAGTTAATTAAGGAAAGGAAAATAATTGAACTAAATTGTTTATTAATGTGATTAATGACTTAACTTATTGTTATATGGCTAATAATATTGGATTAAGATATTATTAGTAGTATTTGAATGTAATGTTATTAAAAGTTTAATAACCTTAGCGTAAAATATTATTACATAATTAATAATATTCGACGGGAGATTAAAATAAGAGATTTATATTATTTTTCAATATAATTGTTGAATTTGGTATTCAATGAACTATATTATGCTTGTAATAGACTAAAATGAGAATTCAGTGTGTTGAATTGGATTTTGAATTACTGAAATGGTTTCATCTCTTTTGAAATATTTGGTGGTCTGCGAAATAGTAATTGCGAGGATCTTTGAAATATAATTCGAGTTCTTTGAAATGATATTTCGATTTCTTCGAAAAGGTTATCCAAACTTACTAAGATAACATATAAAGGGGAAAACTTATAAGTATAAGTTATAAGTGATGAAAAGATTATCAAAGTATAATGATAATACTAAGACTAAGGTGTAATGTCTAATACTTAACTTTGTGAGTGAAGGTTAGACAAGTTAATATAAGATGATGAGATTATAAGTAAGTAAATGAATATAGTGTTACGATTATCTAATATTTGACTATGTGATTAAGTGTTAGATAGTATTATGGAATAACGTATGATATGTGTAAGACCCCAACTTATTATAAATAAAATTAAATTTTCTCTATTCATTATTTTGAAATAGTTAGGGTTGATTTGATTAATGTGGTTAGTTATGGGTAAAATGCGCAAATATTTCAAATAAGCAAGTGGTTATAAAATATTCATTTTTATCGGAGAATATTCGTTTGGTCGGAAATATTCTTACCGCCGGGGAATATTAAATTGTAGCGCTTGACCTTAATGTGGGCCCCATAACTGAAAGCGATTGAATGAAGAAAAAAGCGACAAGTATAAGTTGTTTATAAATAGCAGGCGTAGTTATTACTGCTAATTATATTGTTGGAATAATTGGTTAAAAACACATGAATACGCGTTGTTGTTGCACGAGAAGCACAATCATATTGCACCAATTATTGATTCTTACGTAAGAAGGCACTACTCAATAATTGTTACGAAGAATTATTGTTCGATATTTTATTTTATTGATTCAATAATTGCTACGTTGATATTTTATATTCTTTGTTGTTTCACTAATTATCACTACAAGATTTTCCATTATCGAAGCAATAATTCATATTATCCGAATAATATTATTAGATAACATTATTGGCAATGTCTAGAAAGTTTACATCAAGGAGAGGTTTGGTCACCTAATTTAAGCGCCCGAGAAGAAAAATCCTTATTGGAAAGCCCTCTTTCTAAGGCCGCTTGGTTGTCGTGATTGTGATTCGTAATATTATTTGTGAATAATTAATTATTGATTTATATGATGAAAAATATTCATTTTATGTGGATATAGATGGAGAAAATTTTTAAAGTGACAATTGTTGAAAATCGATATTTTATCTTTTCTGATAAAATAATATTTTATTATATTATTATAATATAATAATGATGATATTTTTTATAATGAATGTGGGATATATGAGGAAGAAGAGTATTTTTGTTGCAAAAGTTGCTTAAAACATGTTAAACATGTCTGTGGGCCCATTTCTTGACTGAAATTTGATTATAGCCTGTAGAATCGCCCGTTTGTGAATTTCGGTCAATTTTTGTTTGGAATTTGGAAAAACTTTCTTTTGCAAATTTGTAGATAATGAAATTTCCTATGGAAAAGACATGTGGTTCAAATTTTTCTGACAAAAGGGCTATTTATTATGAATTATTGAAGTTCTGAAGTTCCGAAATAATTGATTTTTGGAAGTTTTATTTATTTTTATTAATAAAAACGTTTTTTATATTTTGTGGCCTCATTAAACATGTGCAAAGTGCTGAAGCTAGAGAATTCAAAGTGGGCATAAGAAAATTTAATTATATATTAATATTTTATTAAATTTCCTGCTTTGGTGTTCTAAGCATTTTCCTATAAATAGGGTGTTTAGGTTAGAATTAAAAATTACACCAGAAACTAAAGTTTTCTCTCTCTATATTATCGAGCGTATTCTTGTGAGTATTTTTATACCTTGAGTGTTGCTATACGGTGCGAGTTCCCTTCAAAGACTATATTCGGTATTCCGATTAAAGCATCTTTTTCGAGGTAAGGGATATTTTTTTTTTTGAAAATGATATTAATGCTTTCAATATCATTATGCCAGAATATTGTGAGTATTTTTCTTGTAAAATTCTTTCTTTCTTTTAGTGTACTGGTTACTTATTCACGTATCGACACTATTCACGATATCTGACTATTATTCAAAAAAAATTAAATTTTTATTTTTCTTCCAAAATATCTATTATGGATACTAACTTTGATTGTATCCATGTTTTGATCATTCTTGAATTTTACTCCACTATAATTATTTATGAGGTATTTTTGGACATGGATAAACCGAAATACGAATCTTTAATATTTGTTATTTTGTTTCCTTTGGATTCGTTTCCTTTAAAATATTTTTCATCATCCTCGTCTTAAATGATGATATTCTTGAATATCTCTAGCTTTCAGTGGTGCAAAGATGAATGATTTTCGATGAATATCTTTGCCCGTAGTGCAAAGATGAGCAGTGTTTAGATGAACATGACCAATTGATGAATATCTTTGGCTGTGAAGTGCAAAGATGAATATTTGATTCCAGGTATATATTGATTGATGTTACAGGGATAAAATATCGACGATGAACTTTTAAATTCATATATAGAAGATAGTAGATTTCATTCTCTACTTAACTCTTCTAATGAATTATTATTTCCGCTACGAATATTGATTTAAAACTGGTTGTCTATTGTATTCTATTAGATTTTTCTCTGTTGAAGACTAACGATAATTTGTTCTATATTATCTTAGTCATAATATTCTTTACTGGGCTAGTTGAGCTCACCCTTTTTCTTTTTGTTCCATTTTTCTTCTCAGGAGGCGAGAATGTGGCGAGTACTAGTCGGTGGTATGGAATGAAGGTTCTAGAAAGTCGTTTTAGTAGTCCTCACCATTTTTGTAAAATAATGTATCAATAATTGTAATGAGGACTTATTTGAGTGTGGATATTTTCTAGATGATAATATTTGTATTTAAACTCACAGTTTTTATGTTATATTAATAAAGATGTAGTTGTTTCTGTACCATGTATTTTGACGACTCAGAATGGGTGTTGTATAACTATTTTGGGGGCGTCACAATATGCTAATTGAAAGATCAATCTTATACCTGATAGGTCTTTTCAATAAAGAGAATAAATTAAATTGCGTAGCGGTAATCGACTATGCAGGCAAGTTTCCGTAACTCAAACTCGAGTTATATTTCAAAGTATGTTAGTGAATGATTATTGATGATTATTCATGTCTAAACTGATTATTGATTCGCACTTAGTGCATGTTGTATATGTTTATCAGGTATGAAAGGCTGATCACCTTCATTACCATAAGGTTCAGTTAAATTGTTCAGGGTCATTATCGACCTTCAAACATTATTGATTCAGTCATTCAATTATTGAAACTTGATTCATGTTATTTCACAATTATTATATTGTTGAAAACTTGAAAGCTTATTCATTCTTTTCAATCATGATATATCTTTATTGAATTTAAACTTGCTGGGCAAAGTAGTTGCTCACCCTTGCTATATCATGATAATAAATTTCAGATAAAGGCGAAGGCTTGAAGAAGGACAGAGACAAAAAGCAAAATACAGTAATAGATTGTTATAAGGATTACTATTTAGTTATCTTATTGTAAACTTTTATAATTTTGAAGGTATGTATTCAGTTAAGGTTAATAAACCTGGGAAAATGTTATAGAATTATGTAAAATAACCAATATATGTTTATTTATTCTGCATTAGATAATAGAATATGTATGATGATGAAGTATCATAACGTACCAAGTCTGAGGTTCTTGGGACCCGGATTTGGGGGCGTCACACTTTTTATTCTATTTTCCTTCTTTATTTCATTCATTCACTCATTTTATTCATTCAATTCAAACGTAACATTATACTATTTCAAACAATTACTTAAATAAATGAAAATATCTAAATGTGAATCATGAAAAGTCAAGGGGTGTCTAACCCTCTCACTTATAAAATTATAAAATCATCAAAGGGTCTTGTTGGAACTTGTGACTCATAACATAGAAGCTACTGCGCACTAGCCCATCAGGGTTGAACCGAAGGTTGCGAGGGTGGAGCCCCATGATGCAGAGACGGAGTTTTACATGTATGGTAAAGGTGCGTCGGGTTCAAGACCCAGGAATGGCATGGGAGTGCTTGAGATCGATGCATGTTTTGCTTGTGTGGCCTTGCCGCCTTAATGGCAACTTGGAAGTGGCGCTGGGTGCTTGGCCGATTAAATGATGAAGTTTAATGGTTTGTTTTTGGGAAGGACATTATAGGTATTTGAGCCATAATGTGAAGTAGGGTTGGTCTGATGCCCCCAAAATAGGTCCACACAACCCATTCTAAGTCGCCAAATACATGGTACAAAAATTAAATACAACTTCATTTATACAACTATTAATTGTCGTGAAAAATACGACATAATATAAGCAGTGAGTTTTAATAAAAATATTGCCTCGTAGACAATATCCAAACTCAAATAAAGTTCTCATTACAATTATTGTCACACTATTTTATAGAATAGTGAGGACTACTATAGCAACCATCTTGGACCAACACTCCATTCCCTGACTAGTCTCAGCTATATTCTCATTTCTTGAAGAGAACAATGAAAGAAAAGGGTGAGCTCAACTAGCCCAGTAAAGAATATTATGACTAATGTGACACCCCCAAATTTTGGTACTTCATTACCTCAAGATTTGGTGTTCACTTAATCAAATCATTCATGTCTAACTACCCAATCAAAATAAAAATTGAATAATAAACCTTCCCTTAAGGGATTACATTAATAAAAATCTCCCAGGTTATCTAACCTTTAAATACAATCATTCAAATGCGGAAATTAAATACTTCATTATAATCATTAAAATAAAGTCTGTTAAAATATCAACATATTACAAGTCTTCAATACTTGTTCATCTTTCCCTTTCCCTTTCCCTTACTGGTGCTAGGTACATCGACCTTCTCATCCTTAGCTGTAATAGTTATATAAGCAAGAGTGAGCAAACAAAGCTCACTTGAAATAATAATGAATCAAATCTTTACAACAACTGCCAAATAAAAGGCTCAATAGAACTAAACAATATGTTCTATTAACATTCTGAAATATAAAACTGAGGGTCTAATGACCACGAACCATGTCCACAGTTATAAGTACTCTTTCAACTTAAACTTTAACAGTCATAAAACTATAAGGACTCCACGTACTTAGGGGGTCAGCCCTTCGTACAATGTATTGTGCACAACCATTTCAACGCTAAGTGTAAACCCCTAATAATAGGGTTGTTCATCTCAGTATTTAGATTACATGTCCGCACCAATGTAAGTTTGGTTTGGATACATTTTAAGGGAAATTTAGAATTCAACGGTCATCAACTAAGGATTAGTTGAATAAAAAGGTAATAACTCTATGTTACGGAATAAACATTAATTGAATTAACATGGTATACTAAGTTCATGCTTTAGGAATAATCTAATAGCATATAGATTGAATAATATATCATACCTTGCTTTGAACAACATTAAGCTAAGGTTAAATCTTAGAATTGAATATTAAGCATGCATAATAAGTAATAACTTGAACGATAAACTTGTTCATCAGAATAAAGATACTTGCATGCTAAAAATAACAAGTTTAGGTTTAGAAAAACATGCACAACATAATAATAGAACTAGCTCAACGAAAGTGTTGAGTTAGGAAAACTTGCATAATTGTAATCGAACTAGAAATAATAACTTGTTCAACTAAATAAGTTAACAACAAGAATAACTTGATCAATATAAGCAAGATAAGGTAAGTAAACTTGCACAATGAAAATAAACTTGTGCAACGAAGTTTTTAGGGTTAGAAGAACTTGCCTTGCGTATAAGTTATACCAAATTAACTTGAATCACAATACCCTATATATACATATGTCATCATGACATAATTAGTCACTACCACATTATATATATAACTAAGTCCATACATCATGTAATATTTGATTTTTAATCACATAATCAAATTACATTAGTAATACAACTAGTTAATCGTTAATAACATGTTCTTTCTTGGTATAGAAATACTGAAATCATAATTTAACAGTCCTACTATTACCACATAACAACCTTTTTAGACTTTTGTGTAAATAAATCACATTGTTAAACCATTACGCTTAACTCAGGTCATTGCTTATTTCTATTTACACTATGGGTTTGGCTGCTAAGCTTGCATGGCCATGAGACACAAAGTTAGCGGTTGGTGGCTATGTTGTGGTCTTTGGCCGCTATGACGTGAAACTTACTTCTTTGGGTCACGTTATAAGGTCGAACTCGATTTCGGCGATCAACCCTCTAAATGCAATGACATGAAGTAAAAAGCTAATTTGGCCTACAAGCTACTTTCTAACAACCTAATTAACATGTAATACTTATAGAGACTTCATATAAACATAATGTAAAGACTCTTAACATGATTATACCCATAAAACAACATAAACATCGAATTTAAAACACCCAATTTCACTGTTTTTGATAAAACTTCACTTTTTGACATTTTCAGTGAAAATCATCACTGTAACTTTGTTTCAACCAAACCAATTAATTCAAAATAATTTTTTTATGTTTATTCATCCTTTTTCAAATTCAATAGTTAATTTATAATTTAAACAACTACTAAAACCTTAATTTTACTTTTAAACTAAGCCATATTCATATAAACTCACTGTAATATGGTTTCTTTCACAAAATACATACATACATGAATTAGTTTTTCTATACTCATATATAAACTTATGAAAATAATCTTATAACAAACAATTATCATATAGAGCTATATACACAAACAATTCATCTTCTACAGAGATTTTTACAGAGAACTTTTGGAAGAGAAGACAACCACAACTTTTAAAAAAATAAAAGTAAGATGATACCTTAATTTTAAAGAAGACGATGACTATCTTTGATTCTCAAGCTTTTCTTCTCCAATTCTTCTCTCAAAATCTCTCTAGGATCTTCTCAAGTTTTCTTCTTCTCTTCTTTTTCTTCTTCTGAGTCTTTCTTCTCCTAACTCTAACTTACGTAGTAAAATATAATGTATGGTAATAATATATATTAATTATGTAATATAAATATAGATATAACTGATATCAGTTATCAAATTTTGAAAATCAAAAGCCATAAGGCTTGTTTGGCTAGCTAATTAAAATATAATCATTTAATCATTATGCCTTGTTTGGTAAAACACATTTAAAATAAAGACTTAATATGCATTAAGCCTTGTTTGGCAAAACTAAATTAAACTTCTTTAATTTATTTTAATAACTCCTTTATAGTAAGGTTATTTGTCACACTTTTATTTAATTGAATTTTAATACTCAATTTAATTAAGTCTAATAACAATTTATTAAATTACTTTAACACATAAATCAATACAACATAATTATAATTTTCTTTATAATTATAATTTTATTTAACCAACTAACACATCAATTTAATTACAAATTCAAACTAAAATATAATAATTCATTTAATCATTATAAACTCTCTAACTTAATTATTAAATTAAATTAGTATATTATCTCATAACAATTAATTTTCTTAACTCCTTAATTATTTATTTAACAAATAATTAATCAATAAAATCAAATTAAATATTCATTCAACAATAACACATCCATTAAATATTTATAGAATTCAATAAATATTTAAAATTATAATTTAAAATTGTGGATTGTTACAACTAAGATAATGCAGAATAAATTATCCTTAGTCCTCAACAGAGAAAAATCTGATATAATACAATAGACAACAAGTTTTAGATCAACAACTGCAATGGAATAAGCAATCCAATAGAAGAGTCAAGTAGAACATGATGTCTACTATCTTCTATGATTTAAAAGTTCATCATCAATATTTTATCTCTGTAACACAACTCAATAAATATTCCACATCATCGAATTATCCATGCACTACGGGCCAATGATATTCGTTAGTATCACCAGTGGTCATGATCATGTCAAACAACTGTTCATCTATGCACTACATGCCAAAGAGGACTTTCATCACATCATTTGTCTGTAACATTACAGGTCATGATTATACTAATACACAATTCCTGGTCATAATCATACCAATCAACAGTCCATTTATGATCTACGGGCTAAAGATGACTTTCACAACAATATAAACATGAGGATGATGACAATGATATAAGGAATCAATCAAGTGAGATCAAGGATAAATATTAGAGATTTATAATTCAATTTATCCAGAGTTCAAAAATGTTCAAATTGTCAATATGATAACTAATTGTGGAGTAAAATTCAAGAATAATATTCATATATCAAAAATAATTTGGAAAGAAAAGAAACTAATTTTGTCATGAATAGTATTCTGTGAATAGTACCGTATGAATAGTACCGTATGAATAGTACCCATGAATAGTAACACGACATGAAAATATTAAAATTTAACAAGAAAGTTCAGACTAATATTCCAGTGAAACAATACTAGATGAAGCGCAAAACTCAAGGATATTCTACTAATTTCAGGGATTATAGAAGTAATACTTATCAAAATAAGTGTAAATTTAGGAATATGAAATGAAATAATATTACTTACATACTATAGAGTATTGAAGAAAATAATATTTCTTAAGAATATTGAACGAAAATAATATCCCTTACGAATATTGAACAAAAATAATATTCCTTACGAATATTGAACGAAGATAATATCACTTACGAATATTGAACGAAAATAATATTCCTTACGAATACAAAAAATAATATTTCTTACGAATATGAAATAAATAATATCCCTCACCATAGTAGGAAAGTAAATCTGACGGGTATAACGGAGATATTCTTGAAGAAAACTTGCAGTATTTGCTACACTCAAAGTATCCTTATACTAGAAAGAAATACGCACAATATTATAGAAGAAGAATTCTCTGATTCTGGTGTGATTTTTATTTCTTAACTAAGCATCCTATTTATAGAAGAATGGCATGGCACTATTTGAATATAATCAATGAAGCGAAAAAAAAAAAAATTTACGAGCGTCAAGCAATTTAAATCGATTTTTCTGATTTTTACTATTCATCACTGTGCAATAAAATATTCTAATAAAATAAAAAATTTATATAAAATATAATATATTCTATTTATAATCTAATAAAATGAATAACTTTATATATAATATAAAAAGTATTATGTTTTATATAAAAAAATTCTGTTTTATTACTATTATAATATAAAAAAAACTGAGATAACTTTCTACCGACGATTTTGAAAAATGAGTAAGTGGGAGTCCATGTAATAAGCCAAACTTACAATAAATACTTCATGACAACCCCTCTATTTATATCAAAAATTGAATAAATATTTACCACAAATCACTTATCTTCAATCAACATATTTTTAATCTTTCAACAATTATTCATTATTAATAGTATAACTTACAATATTGACAACTAGATCATTCTCAGGAAAGAGAGAGTTTTCCGATAAGGACTTCTTCTTATTAGCGCGCAATTAAATAACCTAACCCCTTTCCTCAACAGAACTTTTTAGACATTGTCAATAATGCAAATAATAATATAAATAACTATGTCATCTCAATTATTGATTTAATAATATAAAATATTATGTAGATGATACTGTGATAATAATTGAATCAATAATATGAGATATTATATAGCAACTACTGTTGCAATAATTGAATAAAACTGAGTGACTTCTTACGTATCAATAATCATAGATAATGTACAATACCATGTGCTACTGTGCAACCACGGGTATTACTATACTTTTATCACCGGGTATCTCAACAGTTTAACGGTAAAAATCTTGTCGTTATTTTATGAAAATGTTATTTTTGTCGCTTTCTATATCCGACAGTCATTTCGTTGCGGGGTCCACTAATGATTGTGCCGTCGTATGAATATTCTCCGACAAAAAGAATATTCTCCGACCAAATGAATATTTTATAACAACTTGCTTACATGCAAAAATTTACACATATCACCCATAACTATAGCATTATATCAAATCCACACCTTATTATTCAAAATAACATTTAGAAAAAATTATATTTTTATTCATAAAAAGTTGGGGTCTTACAATGTGACACCCCCAAAATTAGGTGTACATCACCCATCTTGGGTCGCCAGATACATGGTATAGAATTCAAATACAACTTACTAATACAATTGTCGTGTACAATACGACAAAACATAAACTGTGAGTTTGAATACAAATATTATCTACTAGAGATTATACAAACTCAAAAGGAGTCCTCATTATAATTATTATCACACTATTTTACAGAATAGTGAGGACTACTAATGTTATCCTCTCGGACCATCACTCCGTTCCCCGACTCGTCCCGTCCTATATTCTCATTTCACGAAGAGAACGGTGTGAAAGGAAGGGTGAGCTCAACTAGCCCGATGAAATATTATGACTAAGATAATGCAGAATAAATTATCATTAGTCTCTAACAATGTTAAAGCGATAAAATATAATAGACCTCAAGTTTAAGCTGCAGTGAACAAGCAATCCATTAAAAGAGTCAAGTAGAAAATAAAATCTACTATCTTTTATGATTAAAAAGGTTTTTCATCACTGTTATCGCTGAGACTCGGCTTAATAAATATAACACACCATCGAATCACCCCTGCACTACGGCCAAGGATATTCTTTAGTATCACGACCACAATTATCCATGCACTACGAGCCAAGAATATTTGTGTATTCATTAATGGTCATGATCATGCCAACAACTGTCCATCAATGCACTACGGGCCAATGAGAACTTGTATCACATCATTTGTAACATTACGGTCATGATTACACCGAATAATCCCTGGTCATAATCATACCAAGTCCATCTATGCTGCACTACAGAATACGAGATGACTTTCAACAAAATATAAACATGAGGATGATGACAATGATATAAGAATTCAATAAAACAAGTTCAAGAATTATTTTATCCAAGAATTATTAACGTCCAAATTGTCAAACATGATACTGTTTTGTAGAGTAAAATTCAAGAATGATCAGAAGAATATTTCTATGAAAAGATATCTTTGGATGAAGCTTAAATATCAAGGATATTCTACTAATTTCATGGAGTATAGAAGTCAAAACTTTAACCAATGAGTATAATAAAGAATGGAATAACAAAAGAAATCACCATGCATGCGGTACTTGAATAGAACGAGTTATTCCAAGAGAATAATAATAACGGAACCAGTCGTGCAAAATTTGCAAGCGGGATGTTCCAACGAGAATAATAAAAGAGCGGAACCAGTCGGTGTAAAACACATGCACGGATGTTCCAACGAGAATAATAATAAAAGAGCGAAACCGAAGTCGGTGTAAAACACACGCAGACGAGGATATTCAACGGAATAATAATAAAAACGGAACCAGTCCGTAAAACACCTGAGACGAGGATGTTCCAATGAGAATAATAGAAGAATGTCACCAAGTATAGGGTAGAGCCGATATCAAAGTTATTTCAATGAGAAAAATAAGAAATGGAATAACAATGATTCTTCTTCATGAATAAGAAAGAATAACACCCTTACGAGTACAACAAATAATATTCCCTACCTTAAAAAAAAATCTTTGGATATATAAGTAGTTAAGTAGCGAATATACTTTCTTCTTTCTCTCTATAGTTTATCTCTCAGAGTTTCGGTGAATTAAGTAAGAAAATAATGAAGGAATGAGCTTCTATTTATAGAAAAATGGATTTGCATAGTAACTAACTCATGAGCGGTCCAGATTGATTTACTTTAATCGACGGTCCATATTTAAAGCAAAATCTTTTAAATAAAATATAATATATTCTATTTATAATCTAATAAAGCGAATAACTTTATAAAGATTTTACTATGCAAACACTATGCGAGCCTTTATACAAACACTATGCATAATAAAATATAATATATTCTAATTATTGTCTAATAAAATAGATAGCTTTATAAAAGTATTCTATTTTATATAAAAAGATTTTACTATGCAAAACACTATCTGCAGATTTATGCAACATTTATGCATAATAGAATATAATATATTCTATTTATAGAATAACTTTATAAAAGTATTATGTTTTATATAAAAGATTTTTACGTATTATTACATTAATAATACCAACAAAAGCTGAGTGACTTATCACGTAAGCATCAATAATCAATACGGTGTGCTCTTATGCAACCATGCCAGTATTCTTCGTACTTTTAACAAGGGTGTTTCAACGATTAACGGTAAAACTTCCGCCATTATTTTCATAAAGTATTTTTGTCGTTTTCTCAATCGACAATAATTCCATTGTAGGGTCCATCAATGATTGTCTTAGTTGTCTGAATATTCCTGTTAAAAGCGAATATTCCTGACCAATCGAATATTATATAACAACTTGCGTACTTTGCAAAATTTATAAATATTACCCACCAACTATAACATTATATCAATTTCACTCCATAATATTCAAAATAATATTTATAGAAAATTCATCTTTATTCAAAAAGTTGGGGTTTACAATCTCCCTTCTTATGAAATTTAAGCCCTCGAAATTAGGGTGCGATATCGGTATGTCGAAGAGGTAAGGATACCTTGATTTCATTTGATTCTAACTCCCAAGTCATTTCCTCAACATCGTGGTTTCTCCACAAAACTTTGACTTGAGGTATAACCTTGGTGCGTAGAATATGTTCCCTCTTATCCAAGATTTGAGCGGGAACCTCTTCATACGTCAAATCTTCTTCGCTATTTCGTCCGGTTCTAACTCAATAATGTGGTTCGGGTCTTCCACATATTTACGTAACATGGATATGTGAAAAGCGTTATGAACACGAGACATACTTGGCGGAAAGCGAGTCTATAGGCCACGGTTCCTACTCGATCAAGGATTAAAATGGGTAGATGAATCAAGGATTGAGCTTTCTCTCTTTCCAAATCTTGTAACTCCTTTCCTTTGAAAGCAACACGTAACAACACATGATCTCTATATCGAATTCCACGTCCTTTCGATGAAGATCGACATACCTCTTTTATCGATCTTGTGAGGTTTTTATCGTTCTTAGGATCGTTTGAATCTTTTAAAAGTAGTCATACGTACCAACTCTGGTCCCAACAACGTTGCTTCACCGACCTCATCAAAGATCTTTGGAAGCGACACTTTCTTCCATACAACGCTTGAATGGAGCCATGCGATACTTGATTGATAAGCTGTTGTAGGAAAACTCCACCAATGGTAAGAACATGTCCCAACTTCCCTTGAAATCAAGGACACGAGTCTTAATAGATCTTCAAGAGTTTGAATAGTCCTCTCCGATTGTCCGTCCGTCGAGGATGATCTGCCGAAGCTAAATCGTAAATCTGTGCCCATAGCTTTTTGCAAACTAACCCAAAATCGCGAAGTGAACTTGGGTCTCGATCGAAAACTATGGATCTTTGGCATCTAAACATGCAATCTTACAACCTCGTTTATGTATATCTCTGAGCAAGGCGTTCAAGTGTATAAGTTTCTCATATCGATAAGAAATGAGCGGACTTGGTCAATCTATCAACAATGACCCAAATCGCATCTATGCCTTGAGAAACTTTGGGAAGACCGATGAATGAAATCCATGGTAATGTGCTCCAACTTCCATTACGGAATTTCAAGTGGTTGCAATGGACCTTTTGGTACTTGATGCCTACGCGTACCTTGACTTCGTTGATCGTTAGACACCTTGAGATAAGCAAGCGTTATCTCTCTCTTCATATTGACCCACCAAAATGTATGTCGAAGATCATGATACATTTTGGTACTCCCGAGATGGATTGCAAGCGATTGTGTTGTGCGCCTCCATCATGATTTTATACTTTAAATCGTGGTCGTTAGGAACACAAAGTGCGGAGTTGACTCAAGTATTCCTTCTTCATCGATTCTTGCTTCCCGCATCGCACCTTCTTGCACTTTACGCCTCATACGCATCATTTCCGGATCGTAATTTGGCGACTTTAATTTTATCAATTAAAGTCGGTTCTACTCAGATATATTTGCCATTATCACGTGGGTCCCTGAGTCTTTATCTCTATCTCTATCCTTTGCAAGTCATACAAAATGGGCCTGCGTTGACAATATTGCTTTTCGTGCCGCATATGATCTTCTACTCAATGCGCGTACCTACCACATTCACTTTTCCGGGATGGTATTGGATGGTATGATCATAATCTTTCAATAGTTCAAGCCAGCGTCGTTGTCGCGTGTTGAGTTCCTTTTGAGTGAAGAAATATTTGAGGCTTTTATGATCCGTAAAGATCTCCACTTTCTCCCCATACAAGTAATGCCTCCAAATCTTTAGTGCGAAGACAACATTTGCTGACTCTAGATCATGAGTAGGATAATTCCTCTCATATTCTTTAATTTAATAGTGAGGCATAGGCTATGACTTTCCCATGTTGCATGAGAACACATCCTAACCCTTTTGCGAAGCATCACTTTGTAGATGACAAATCCTCAAGAACGGATGGTATTGTCGAGCAGTCTTGAAATGATTCTCCTCTTGAGTTCTTGAAAACTCTTCTCACATTCCTCGCTCCAACCGAACTTTGTATTTTTCGAGTCAATTTGAGTTAGTGGAGTAGTGATTAGAAAACCTTCTATGAATCTCCGATAATAACCAAATTAAGTTAAGAGAAAGCTTCGTACTTGCCGGTCATTTGATTTAGGTTGCTCCCAACTTTAAATAGCTTCAATCTTTCTTTGGGTCAGCGGATATTCCATGACTTGATACCACGTGCCCAAGGAATGCTACTTCCTCAAGCCAGAACTCGCATTTCTTCAACTTGGCATAAAGCTTATATTCACGAACTTTTGGAGTATCAGCCTCAAGTGTTGCTCATGATCTTCACGGGTTTTGGAATATATGAGGATGTCATCAATAAAGGCGACCACAAAGTGATCCAAATATTCTTTGAATACTCGGTTCATCATATCCATGAAGGCGGACGGGAGCATTAGTCGATCCAAAGGACATGACTAGGAATTCATAATGCCCGTCTTGAGAGTTACGAAAAGCCGTCTTGGAATGTCATCGGTTCTAATCTTCAATTGGTGATATCAAAGCGAAGATCAATCTTTGAAAAGAATTTGGCTCCTTTCAATTTGGTCAAGCAGGTCATCAATACGTGGCAATGGGTACCTATTTTGATGGTGACATGATTCAACTCCAGATAATCAATACAAAATCGCATACTCCCATATTTCTTCTTCACGAATAGAGCAGAGCACCCCAAGGAGAAGTACTAGGATGAATAAAGCCGATGTCTAACAATTCCTGCGGTTGAGTTTTAACTCACGAAGTTCAATAGAGCCATTCGATATGGGGATTTAGAAATGGGTTTTGTCAAGGGTTCAAGGTCGATACAAAATTCAATTTCATACTACGGGGGTAGGTAGGGAAGTTCTTGAGGGAATCGTCGGAAATTCATTAACAATAGAAATATTATTCAAAAGCGGCGTATTTTTGTTTAGATCGTGACATGAGCTAAGAAAGTTTGACATCCGTTTTCAATAAGCGAATAGCTTTATGGCTTAAGATGGCGGTGATTGATTTTAATGGTTTGGTTGCTTGAATTAGCATAATAGGTCGATTAGGAATATGAAAGCTAACAACACTTCTAAAAAATCAATTTTGCATGATGAGTAGTTAACGATCAATCCCTAGAATTACATCAAATGCAAGTATTTTTAATGCAATAAGATCAGCGAGGTAATGTGTGGGTACCAACTTGAACCAAACAAGACTTATAAGCAAGTGGATGTAATGAAGGTTTCTCCCAGCGGAGTTTCCACGAGATAAGTCAAAGTCTAATTTCTCAGGAGTCAAATTTAATCGTTGAGCGTATGAAGTAGGAGAAATAAAGAATGGGTAGAAGCAGGTATCAAATAAAGTGTAGACTTATTTAGAGTTTATGATAAGCTTACGTGATGACCTCATTCGGGTTCCTTACTTTCTGGGAGGTCACAACAACTCTCTCCTTGCACTATCATCGGCTTTGACTTTTTGGGAATGACCTTTGGTGCCTCCATCTAGCCGAATTTGTCTTGGGGTGAATGACAAAATCGGGCTAAGTGACCTTCTCTTCCACAATTATAACATGCTTTGAACGGCATCGTGCAATTTGGATTTGATGTGTCCCTCCCTCGCATTTGAAGCATATGATAGGTGGTCTTTCTCCTTCCTTAACAGCGGGTCTTTGGTCTTTGGCGTCTTTCCATCATTGTTGAATCTCCTCTTCTTAAAATGTCCATTCTTATTGTTTTTGCCTACGATTACCACCAAAAGTGGTTACCATTTCGCTTTCATTGATTCCTCCATGCTTGTTGTCACCGCCGATGTTTGCTCTCTCCTTGGTATTATCATTTTGTTTTGCTCTCTTTTGGTTGCGTTAACTCTTTATCGCGTTCCACCAATTGAGCCCTATTTACAACATCTGAATACAAACACAGTTTATGAGAAATAAGATGTTAACTATCTCCGGCTTCAAACCTCTTAAACACATTCGCGCCATTCTCTCTTCATTATCCACCAAGAGGGGATATGAAGCCGGGATAACTCATAAATTTTGCCTCGTATTGCGACACGATCAGTATTATTTTGCTCCAATTTGATAAACTCCACCTCCTTCGTGTGGCGAATACTTTCCGGAAAGTATTTGTCGTTGAACAACTCTTGGAACTTCTCCCAAGACATCTTTAGTACGGTGAGGTTGAGTACGTTTCTGGATTCCCCACCGATGTCTGCCTCTCGCATGCAACATAAAAGCGTGAAAGGAACCTTTTTCTCCTCGGAGCATCCCAAGACATCAAATATCTTGGTGATACGCTTTATCCATGCTTCCGCCATAAGAGGTTTTGGTTCTCCTTAAACTCGGTTGTCCCGGCTCCTTGAAGCATTTAGCGGTGTGCCTTGAGAGTTTCAGTGTTTCCACCTATATTTTGGACAAGAAGCCGCTCTACTTTCGCTTATTGCATGAAGCTGCATAAAGCACCGTGAACAATCCATCATTCATCATTTGGTCGGTGTTGTTGTTTGCATGAGGATTGTGCGCCTTCTTGATGCACATTCTCTGATTATTGATATGTGGAGACTCAAGCGGTCTCTTGTGCTCCATTGCTATTCCCAACATTTTTGGATGTCATTTTCAGACATCTTACAAAACAAAGGTTCATTGACATGTAACATAATATCTCTAAACTCTAACCAACCAATTTAAATACAAAATAAATTTAAGTAGGTCATACTTAGTGAAAAGAATTCCCGTCTCTCCCTCCTACTTCTAGTCTCACATCTTAGCAGGATCATATCCCTAAGCTTTGATATCAAGCCGTGTGGCCCCCAAAATTAGGTGTACATCACCCATCTTGGGTTACTTGGATACATGGATGTAATTCAAATACAACTTACTAATACAACCCGTTTGTAAGTATGCAATACGACAAAATATAAAGCTGTGAGTTTGAATACAAATATTATCTACTAGAGATTATACAAACTCAAAAGAGTCATCATTACAATTATTATCACACTATTTTACAGAATGTGAGGACTACTAATGCTATCCTCTACGGACCATCACTCCATTCCCAGGCTTCGTCCTCGCTACGTTCTCATTTCTGAAGAGAACAGTGAAAGGAAAGGTGAGCTCAACTAGCCCAATAATAAATATTATGACTAAGATAATCTGAGAATAAATTATCATTAGTCTCCAACAATATTAAAGCGATAAAATATAATAGACCTCAAGTTTAAGCTCATGGTGAACAAGCAATCCATTAAAAGAGTCAAGTAGAAAATAAAATCTACTATCTTTTATGATTAAAAAGGTTTTCATCCTTTGTTATCATTTGAGACTCGACAATAAATATTCCACACCATCGAATCACCCACACTTTTCTGACGAGGATATTCTTTAGTATCACGACCACAATTATCCATACACTCACGGGCCAAGAATATTTGTGTATTCATTAATGGTCATGATCATGCCAACAACCTGTCCATCAATGCACTACGGGCCAATGAGAACTTTACCACATCATTTGTAACATTGCGGTCATGATTACAAAGAATAATCCACAGTCATAATCATACCAAGTCCATCTATGCACCTTCTGGCCACAGATGACTTTCAACAAAATATAAACATGAGGATGATGACAATGATATAAGAATTCAATAACACAAGTTCAAGAATTATTTTATCCAAGAATTATTAACGTCAAATTGTCAAACATGATTTGTTTTGTAGAGTAAAATTCAAGAATGATCGGAAGAATATTTCCATGAAAAGATCTTTGGATGAAGCGCAAATATCAAGGATATTCTACTAATTTCATGGAGTATAGAAGTCAAAACTTTAACCAACCGAGTATAATAAAGAATGGAATAACAAAAGAAATCACCATGCATGCGGTGCCGAATGAGCGAGTTATTCAAGAGAATAATAATAACGGAACCGAAGTCGAGGCAAAATTTGCAAGCGGGATGTTCCAACAGAGAATAATAAAGGCGGAACCGGTCAGGGTGTAAAACATCTGAACGAGGATGTTCCAGCGAGAATAATAATAAGGCGAAACCCGGTCCAAAGGTGTAAAACACACTGATGAGGATATTCCAACGGAATAATAATAAAAAGCGGAACCGTAAATTGTTAAAAAACATGCGAGATGAGGATGTTCCAACGAGAATAATAGAAGAATGTCACCAAGTATAGGGTAGAAATGGCGTATCTGAGTTATTTCAACAGAAAAATAAGAAATGGAATAACAAGCAGTTCTCTTCATGAATAAGAAAGAATAACACCCCTTACGAAAGTACAACAAATAATATTCCTTACCTTAAGAAGAAAATCTTTGGATATATAAAATAGTTAAGTAGCAAAATACTTTCTTCTTTCTCTCTATAGTTTATCTCTCTAGAGTTTCAGTGAATTCGTAAGAAAATAATGAAGGAATGAGTTTCTATTTATAGAAAAATGGACTGCATAGTAACTAACTCATGAACGGTCCAGATTGATTTACTTTAATCTGACGGTCCATATTTAAAGAAAAATCTTTTAAATAAAATATAATATATTCTATTTATAATCTAATAAAATGAATAACTTTATAAAAGATTTTTACTATGCAAAACCTTATACGAGCACTATGCAAATACTATGCATAATAAAATATAATATATTCTAATTATTGTACAATAAAGCAGATAGCTTTATAAAAGTATTACATTTTATATAAAAAGATTTTACTATGCAAAACACTATACGAGACACTTTATGCAACACTATGCATAATAGAATATAATATATTCTATTTATAGAATAACTTTATAAAAGTATTATGTTTTATATAAAAAGATTTTCTGTATTATTACATTAATAATACCAACAAAATTGAGTGACTTATCACGTAAGCATCAATAATCAATACTGTAGTGCTACTCTTGCAACCATGTAAGTATTCTTGTACTTTTAACTTCGGGTGTTTCAACGAGTTAATGGTAAAACTTCCGCCGTTATTTTCATAAAGTATTTTTGCCGTTTTTTCAATCTGACAATAATTCCGTTGTGGGGTCCATCAATGATTGTGTACGAATATTCCCTGTTAAAACGAATATTCCCCGACCAATCGAATATTATATAACAACTTGCGTACTTTGCAAAATTTATAAATATTACCCACAACTATAACATTATATCAATTTCACTCCATAATATTCAAAAATAATATTTATAGAAAATTCATCTTTATTCAAAAAGTTGGGGTTTTACATACAACCTCCCATTCTTATGAAATTTCATCCTCGAAAATGATGTACGTACCTGGTATGTCGAAGAGGTGAATATACCTTATTTTTATTTCAAATTCTAACTCCACAGGTCATTTCCTCAATATTATGGTTTCTCCATAAAATTTTGACTTGAGGTATAACCTTTGAGAGTAGAATATGTTCATTCTTATCCAAGATTTTAACAGGTACCTCTTCATACGTTAAATCTTCCGCTATCTCATTTAGTTCTAATTCAATAATGTGGTTTAGGTCTTCCACATATTTACGTAACATAGATATGTGAAAAATATTATGAACACAAGATATTCTTGGCGGTAAGGCGAGTCTATAGACCACAACTTTAACTTTATCGATTAAAGTCGGTTCTACTCGTATATTTGACATCATCACGTGGGTCTCTAGAGTATTTAACTCTATCTCTATCATTTGTAAGTTATACGAAATTAGTCTTTGTGTTAACAACATCGCACTCGTACCCACATATGATCTTCTACTCAACGCGTCCACTACCACGTTCGCTTTTTTAGGATTGTATTGAATTGTATGGTTGTAATCTTTCAATAGCTCGAGCCAACGTCTTTGGCGCATGTTAAGTTTGTTTCGGGTGAAGAAATATTTGAGGCTTTTGGAAATAAGTTTTGTACCGGGTTCAAGGTTAATACAAAATTCGATTTCACGCTTTGGGGGTAGGCCAGGAAGTTCTTTAGGGAATACGTTAGGAAATTTATTAACAATAGAAATATCATTCAAATATGACGTATTTTTGTCTAAATCTATGACATGGGCTAAGAAAGCTTGACATCCGTTTCTTAATAAACGAATGGCTTTATGGCTTGATATGATAGTGATTGACTTTAGTGATTTGGTTGCTTGAATTTGCATAATAGGTTAGTTAGGAATATGAGAGCTAACAACTTTACAAAAATAATCAATTTTAGCATGATGAGTAGTTAACCGATCAATCCCTAAAATCACATCAAATGCAAGTATTTTCAAAGAGATGAGATTAACAGGTAATGTGAAAGTGTCGATTTGAATCAAACAAGATTTATAAATAGTGGATGTAATGAAGGTTTCTCCTAACGGAGTTTCAATAGATAAGTCAAAGTCTAATTTCTCAGGAGTCAAGTTCAAACGTTGAGCACAATTAGGTGAAATAAAAGAATGGGTAGAACTGGTATCTAATAATATATAGACTTCGCAAGAGTTTATGATTAGCTTACTCGTGATAACTTCGTTCAGGTTCCTCGCTTTTTGGGAAGTCACAACAAACGCTATCCCTTGAACTATCAGGTTTGACTTGTCCGGGACAACCTTTGGTGTCATCATTACCGCTGGAATTGACTTCTCTATAGGGCATATTCCACCCTCAACTGCTTCTTCGTACTCCTAATCCATGATATGAATCATTAATCTTCGATCCATATCAAATTAAGGTTGACCGCTCTGTACAAGGTAATTTAAAACTCGATGTTAGGTTCTCCCAATTGCTGTCCAAAAAGATAAATACATATAATCTGTAAGACCCCAACTTTTTGAATAAAGATTAAATTTTCTCGAAATATATTTTTGAATATTATGGTGTGGATTTGATATAATGTTATAGTTGTGGGTAATATTTACAAATTTTGTAAAGTACGCAAGTTGTTATATAATATTCGATTAGTCGGGGAATATTCGTTTTAGCAGGGAATATTCGTACAACGGCACAATCATTGGTGGACCCCCACAACGGAATTATTGTCGGATTCGAGAAAGCGACAAAAAATACTTTATGAAAATAACGGCGGAAGTTTTACTGTTAATCGTTGAACTACCGGTAGTAAAAGTCGATAATATCGCTGTGATTGCATAGTAGCACACAGTATTGATTATTGATGCTTACGTGAGAAGTCACTTTCGGTTATACTCAATTATTGCTACTGATAATTGTTGCATCATATCTCTCATATTATTGATTCGATTATTGTCGTAGTATCATCGTGCATAATATGTTATTTTATTAAATCAATAATTGAGGCGACAAAGTTATTCATATTATTAAATTGCAATATTTACAATGTCTGTAAGTTACATCGAGGAGAGGTTTGGTCACCTAATCAACGCTGATAAGGAGAAATCCTTATTGGAAAGCCCCCTCTTTCACAGGAACGACACGGTTGATAAATATTATGAGTTATAATATTAATGATGAATGTTATTAAAATTAAAGTTGTGTTCGGAGTTGAATTTGGAGACGCGGGCGTGATATTTGAGTCCAGAACGATGAAATTAGTAAAAATAGTCTATAAACACAAAATTTTCCGAAATTCACTATTTGGTCAAAAAGTCCACAGTTGACTTTTTTGGGAAAAGTCAAATTTCAAAATTTATATTTTTGATAAAAATGGTTTCATTGTGTTGGAATTATTTGTGTTAGTGAAAATCGACAATTATTTCGATAATAATTGATGTCTGGATGTTATATTGACCAATCGGGTATTTAACCGGATAAATGAGCAATTGATTGCTATTATTTCACATGATTATAACTATTTGTTCACATGTGTATACTATTGTTTCACATTCTTGTTACTATTAGGAGAGTTGGTGCAAGATTGATAATACTTGCATGACTAAGTTAAAAATGGAGGAATAGATGGAGGTACTATACTGTAATTCGTATTTTCACATGTCTAGAACTATTGATTCACATAATTTACTATTGAATCACATTATTTACTATTAGGGGAGGTGGTGCAAGTTTGATAATACTTCCATGACTAAATTAAAAATAAAGGAAAAGTTGGAGGTATTGTCTTTTGTAATTTTTCGAGCGCCAAAACGTGCAATTATCGAAACTATATTTTTCTATAAATGTAAGCTCATTCTTCCTTCATTTTTCACCAATTCACAAAAGCTTTAGAAGCGATTATTATAGAGAGAAATTATAGAAAGAAGAAGAGAAATTTGCTACCTCACTATTCCAAATTATCCAGTTTTCTAAGGCGAGGAGTATTATTTCTTTCTTATCCATGAAGAGAACTTCATTATTCCATTCTTTATTATTCTATTGGAATAACTTTTGATCTGAGCTACCCTATACTTGGTGAAATTCTTCCGTTGTTCCATTCTTTATCATTTTGTTGGAACATCACATGCATGCATATGCTCTGCAGGACTTAATTAAAATCTTTATTATTATTTTCATTGGAATATATACTGCATGCATTTCTCATGGGACTGATTATTTATTTATTATTACATTGGAATAACTTTGCTGTCTTGATCTATCGCATGCACGGTGATTTCTTTTGTTATTTCATTCCTTATTATACTCAGTTGGTTAAAGTTTTGACTTTATACTCCATGAAATTAGTGGAATATCCTTGATATTTGCACTTCATCCAAAGATTTTTCATGAAAATATTCTTCCGAGCATTCTTGAATTTTACTCTACAAAGCGATATCATGTTGACAATTTGGATGTTATTAGTTCTGGATAAATTAATTCTTGAACTTGTTTTATTGAATTCTTATATCATTGTCATCATCCTCATGTTTATATTTTGTTGAAAGTCATCTACGTGGCCTATATAGTGCATAGATGGACTTGGTATGATTATGACCGAGGATTATTCTTGTAATCATGGTAGTAATGTTATAAATGATGTGGAAAAAGTCCTCATTGGCCCGTAGAGCATTGATGGACAATTGTTGGCATGATCATTACCATTATTGAATACACAAATATTCTTAGCCCGTAGTGCATGGATAATTGTGGTCGTGATACTAAAGAATATCCTTGGCCGTGGTGCAGGGGTGATTCGATGATGTGGATTATTTATTAAGCTGAGTCACAGCGATAAAAGTGATGAAAAACCTTCCAAATCATAAAAGATAGTAGATTTTATTCTTTACTTGACTCTTTTAATGGATTGTTTGTTCCGCTGCAGTTAAACTTGATGGTTGTTATATTGTATCAGTTTAACACTTTTGAAGGCTAACGATAATATTTGTATTAAAACTCACAGCTTATGTTTTGTCGTACTTTACACGACAGTTGTATAATTAAGTTGTATTTGTATTATGTACCATGTATTTGACGACTCAGAATAGGTGATGTATACCTATTTTAGGGGCATCACATAATCTATTTTAGCCTTCTTGGATCGAACTTCTCTTTCTACAATATCAACGCGTCGTGCGGCTTTTACCCATATATCCTCCATTCTCACTCGTTCAGTTGTTTCCTCTTTCAGATGATCTTTGACATTTGCATTCTCAGATTTCAGCTCTATTATCATATACTCTGCCAAAGAGAGCTTCTGTTCAAGCACCGCATATCGGGTAGCAAAATCATGAATTGTTGCATCCCTTTGTTCCGCGACTGTGACACCCCCAAAATAGGTATACAACACCCATTCTGAGTCACCAAATATATGGTACAGAAAGCAAACTACAACTTCAATAATACAATTGTCGTGCAAAATACGACAACACATACTGTGAGTTTAAATACAAATATTGTCTTCTAGACAATATCCACATTCAAATAAGTCCTCGTTATAATTATTCAAACACTATTTCATAGAAATAGTGAGGACTGCTAAAACATCTTTCTAGAACCATCACTCCGTACCCCGACTAGTTCCTGCTATGTTCTCACCTCCTGAGAAAAATGGAACAAAAAGGAAAAGGGTGAGCTCAACTAGCCCAGTAAAGAATATTATGACTAAGATAATATACAACAATTTATCGTTAGTCTTCAATAGGGAAAAATCTGATAAAATATAATAGCCAACAAGTTTTAGATCAACAACTGCGCAGAAAAATAAACAATCCATTAGAAGAGTCAAGTAGAGAATGAGTTTTACTATCTTCTAAGATTTAAAAGTCCATCATCAATATTTTATCCATGTAATAACAATCAATATACATCTTTAATCAAATATTCATCTTTGCACTACAGGCCAAAGATATTCATTTGTATCACCAGTTGGTCATGTTCATCTCAACACCTGTTCATCTTTGCACTACGGGCCAAAGATATTCATCAGTTAATCATTTATCTTTGCACTACAGGCCGAAGATATTTAGTAATATCATCATTTAGGACTGAGGATGATGAAAATATTTTAAAAAAACGAATCCAGTGAAACGAAAGGACAAATAGTAGGGATTCGTATAACAGTTTATCCAAGATCAATAATACTTCATAAATACCAATTTTGAAGCAGAATTCAAAAATAAAGATCAAAACATGGATACAATCAAAGATAGTAACCATAATAGACATCTTGGACAAAAAGAAGAAAATTTCATTTTTCGAGTGAATAGTGCCGTATTCGTGAATAGTGTCGTATACGTGAATAGTGTCGTATACGTGAATAGTAATCCCGACACAAAAAGTTTCAAATTTGATAAAAATTCAAATCAATACTTCGGCATAATGATATTGAAGAAATAATATCATATATGAAGAAAGTAACATCCCTTACATCAAAATATCAGTACTTCTGATCGGAATATCAGTATAAGGGGTCAAGGAAACTTGCAGACCGATGAATAGAAACTCACAAAGTATCTAAATACTCACAAAATACACTCAATAATCTAGAGAGAAAAGAGAAAACTTGTTTCTGGTGTGATTTTCAATTCTAACATAGCCCTCTATTTATAGGAAAATGTTAGCAGACTTGACCTGCAACCTGATGGCTTTACCTGCTATTATTCCCACCCACCACATTTGAAATAAATTCAAAGACATTTCTTCACCAACCACAAGTGGGGCCCACTCAATTCTAGAATTTTCCACCAAAATCATTTATAAACCTAATTTCGAATCAACCACCTCTTAAAATTCATAACAAATCATACGTTCATTTTAACGGTTCAAATTTGTGGACATATACTCAACTTATATATGTATAACATATCCAAAAATTACAACGATCCAACTATTTCGGATTAAAAATTATAACTCACACAATATATCTCAAAAACACCGGTTTAATTTTAATACCTTCATTCCGACAAAAATACTGATAAAACACCTCAACATTAACTCCTTCATTTTTAACCACAATAAATATATCCAACATTTATATCCACATAAAATAAATATTTCCTTATCATATGAATCAATAATTAATTATTCATAAATAATAATACAGAATCACATTTATGACAACCAGGCCGTTCCCAGGAAAGAGGGGGCTTTCCAATAAGAATTTCTCCTTATTGGCGCGTAATTAGGAGACCAAACCTCTCCTTGACAGAACTTTCTAGACATTGCCAATAATGTTATCTAATAATATTATTCAAATAATATGAAATATTGATCCGATAATGGGAAATATCATGCGTTGACAATTATTGAAACAACAATAATATAAAATATCAACGCAAACAATTATTGAATCAATAAAATAAAATATTGAGCAAAGAATTATCGTAATAATTATTGAGTAAGGCCTTCTTACGTAAGGATCAATAATTCATCAATATCATGCATCCACACGACATCGTATTTTAACCACCGGGTATTCCAACAAAGATTGTTAAGCAGTAATAACTACGTCGTTATTTATAAAAATCAAACTTGTCGTTTTCTTCATCCGACGCTTATTCTCATTATGGGGCCCATAAATGCTACGTCAGGTGCATACGAATATTCCCCAACAACAAGAATATTCCACAACCAAACGAATATTCCCCGACAACAATGATTATTTTATAACCACTTGCATATTTTGCAAAATTTGCACATTTCACCCATAACCAGAGAATTATATCAAATTAATACCTTATTATTCACAAATATAATTAGAGGAAATTCGATTTTATTTATAATAAGTTGGGGTCTTACAACCTCCCCTCCTTATGAAATTTCGTCCTCGAAATTGACATACATACCTGGTGTTTCGAAAAGGTGAGGATACCTCGCTTTCATTTCTGATTTCAACTCCCAGGTCATTTCTTCAATAGCATGGTTTCTCCATAAAACCTTAACTTGTGGTATAACCTTGGTGCGTAGGACATGCTTTTTCCTATCCAAGATCTTAACAGGTACTTCTTCGTACGTTAAATCTTCGGCTATTTCGTCTGGTTCTAATGCAATATTATGTTTTGGGTCTTTCACATATTTACGAAGCATGGATATGTGAAAAACATTATGAACACGAGACATACTTGGAGGTAATGCGAGCCTATAGGCCACATTTCCTATTCGGTCAAGAATCTCAAATGGACCAACAAATCGTGGATTGAGCTTTCCTATCTTACAAAATCTTGTAACTCCCTTCCATGGTGCAACACGTAACAATACATGATCCCCAATATTAAATTCCACGTCTTTTCGATGAAGATCCACATAACTCTTTTGTCGATCTTGTGTCGTTTGTATACGTTGTCGAATCATTTGGATCTTTTTTGTAGTCATGCGTACTAATTCTGGTCCCAACAACGTTGCTTCTCCCACCTCTTCCCAGCATACTGGAGAACGACACTTTCGTCCATACAATGCCTCAAATGGAGTCATGCCTATACTTGCTTGATAACTGTTGTTGTAGGAGAATTCCACCAGTGGCAAGTACTTATCCCAACTTCCTTTAAAATCTAGGACACAAAGTCTTAATAGATCTTCAAGGGTTTGAATAGTCCTCTCTGATTGTCCGTCCGTTTGAGGATGGTATGCGTCGAATCGAATCATAAATACGTGCCCATAGCTTTACGAAGCTAACCCAAAATCGTGAAGTGAATCTTGGGTCACGATCCGAAACTATGGATACCGGCATGCCATGCAATCTTATAATCTCATTCACGCATACATGCGAAAGCAAGACGTTCAAGGGAATAAGTCTCACGTATCGGTAAGAAATGGGCAGACTTGGTTAATCTACCAACAATAACCCAAATCGCATCTATGCCTTGAGAAACTTTGGAAAGACCTGTAACGAAATCTATAGTAATGTGTTCTCACTTCCATTTCGGAATCTCAAGTGGTTGTAATGGACCCTTTGGCACTTGATGCTCCGCCTTTATACGTTGACAAGTTAAACACCTCGAGATAAACTCCGCGATCTCTCTCTTCATATTGTTCCACCAAAATGTATGTCGAATATCATGATACATTTTGGTACTCCCAGGATAGATTGCAAACGGGATGTTATGTGCCTCCATCATGATTCTATGCTTCAAGTCAGAATCGTTAGGAACACAAAGTCTGGAATTGAATCTAATTATTCCTTCTTCATCTATTCTCGCTTCTGGAATAGCTCCTTCTTGCACTTTCTTCTTCACACGACGCCTCCGGTCCGTAGCTTGAGCAAATTTTAACTTTATCGATTAAAGTCGGTTCTACTCAGATATTGGCCATCATCATGTGGGTCCTCGAGTCTTTAATTCTACCTCCATCCTTTGCAAGTCATACAGAATGGGCCTTTGCATTAACAATATCGCACTTCGTCAGAGCATGATCTTCTTACTCAACGCATTACGACTACTACGTTCGCTTTCCAAGATGATATTGAATAGTGTGATCGTAATCTTTCAATAGTTCAAGCCAACATCGTTTACAGCATGTTGAGTTCTTTTTGGGTGAAGAAATATTTGAGTTTTATGGTCCAGTATAAATCTCCACTTTCTCCCCATACAAGTAGTGTCTCCAAATTTTCAACATGAATACGATCGCACGCTAACTCTAGATCATGAGTAGGATAATTCCTCTCATATTCTTTTGAGTTGTCGTGAGGCATAGGCTATGACTTTCCCATGTTGCATGAGAACACATCCTAACCCTTTGCCCGAAGCATCATCAGTATATAACAAATCCATCCCATTGCGGATGGTATTGCGAGCAGTCTTGAAATGAGTCTCTCTTGAGCTCTTGGAAACTCTTCTCGCATTCCTCGCTTCCATACAAATTTTGTATCTTTAAAGTCAATTGAGTTAACGGAATAGCGATTCAAGAAAATCCTTCCACGAATCTCCGATAATAACCAGCTAAGCCCAGAAAGCTACGCACTTCGGTCACCGACTTTGGTTGCTCCCAACTTTGTACTGCTTCAATCTTCGCCGGGTCGACAGATACTCCATGTTTTGACACCACGTGCCCAAGGAATGCTACTTCCTCAAGCCAGAACTCGCATTTCTTTAGCTTGGCATAAAGTTTGTTTTCACGAAGCCTTTCAAGTATCAGCTTCAAATGGTACTCATGATCTTCACGGCTTTTGGAATTGATGAGGATGTCATCAATAAAGACAACAACAAACTGATCCAAATATTCCTTGAATACACGGTTCATCATATCCATGAAAGCAGCAGGAGCATTAGTCAATCCAAAAGACATGACTAAGAATTCATAATGCCCGTACCGAGTTCTGAAGGCAGTCTTTGGAATATCCTCAGTTTTAATCTTCAGCTGATGATATCCGAGCTAAGATCGATCTTTGAAAAGAATTGTGCTCCTTACTGAATCGGTCTAACAGTCATCATCAATGCGAGGTAGCGGATACTATTCTTGATGGTGACATGGTTTAATTCTCAGAGTCAATACAAAGTCGCATACTCCCCGCCTTTCTTCTTTACGAATAAAACAGGAGCACCCCAAGAAGATGTACTAGGACGAATGAAACCTATGTCTAACAATTCCTGTAGTTGGACTTTTAACTCCTGAAGTTCAATAAGAGCTATTCGATATGGGGTTTTAGAAATGGGTTTTGTACCCGGCTTAAGGTCAATAAAGAATTCAACATCACGTTCTGGGGGTAGACCGGGAAGTTCTTCAGGAAATACATCAGAAAATTCTCTAACAACAGAAATATTATTCAAATATGACTTGTCTTTATTCAAATCCATAACATGGGCTAAGAAAGCTTGACATCCATTTTTCAATAAATGAATAGCTTTATGGCTTGATATGATAGTGGTCTGATTTTAGTGGTTTAGTTGTTTGAATTGTATTATGACAAAGTTGGTTAGGAATATGAAAACTAACAACCTTACAAAAACAATCAATTTTGGCATGATGAGTGCTTAACCAATCAATTCCTAAAATCACATCAAAAGCAAGTATCTTTAAAGAGATAAGATCAATAGGTAATGTGATAGTGCCAACTTGGATCATGCAAGATTTATAAACTGTGGATGTAACGAAGGTTTCACCCAACGGAGTTTCAACAGATAAGTCAAAGTCCAATTTCTCCGGAGTCAAGTTTAAACGTTAAGCACAAGCAGGAGAGATAAAAGAATGGGTAGAACCGGTATCTAGTAAGGTATAAACTTCGCAAGAGTTCAAGATTAGCTTACCCGTAATCACCTCATTCGGGTTCCTCGTGTTTTGGCCGACCACGACAAACGCTTCTTCCAGAACCGCCGATTTCGACTTATCCGGATGACCCTTGGAGTCACCATCCCGTTGAACTTGGTTTTGCTCTGAGAACAATCCCGAGCTATGTGGCATTCCTTTCCACGCTTGTAACATACCTTGGATTATTGTGGGACGGTTTAATGATATGTCCCTCTTTCCGTATTTGTAACATCTAATCTAACTGGCGGTCGATTCTCCTCCCTAGAATTTGTTGTTGGTCTTTGGTCAGCTGTTGATGTCTTCCGTCATTATTGAATCTCCTTTTCTGAAATTTCCACTTGACTCACCTCTCCTATTATCATGGCCACGATGACCACCCGAGTGGTTACCGCTTTGTTCGTATTTTTCCTCCTCATTAGTTATCATCACTCGATGGATAGCACACCTGCATTATAACCTCAGTTGTGGTCCCTCGGTTGAACATACTCATTATCTCGCTTCTAATAATTGAGCCCTATTTACAACATCTGAATATAAAAAAATTTATGAGATATAAGATATTCTTAGAATCTCGGGCTTTAGACCTCTCGAAACATCCTCGTCATTCGTTCCTCATTTTCGACCAAATGAGGTGCAAACTCGATAACTCGCAAACTTTGCCTCGTCTTTGGGACGACGTCGTATGTTGTTTTATTCGATCGATAAACTCCACCTCCTTCATATGACATAATACTTTCAGGAAAATACTTGTCATTGAATAGTTTCTAAAACGTTTCCCAAGACATCTTTGAGTGCGTACCGGTTGGGTACGCTTCCTGATCGCCACCAGAGTAGTCGCCTCACAGTAGAACATAAAGGTGGCGAATGGAACCTTCATTTCTCCGTGCATCCCAAGACATCGAATATCTTGGTAATTTTCGACCCACGTTTCCGCCATGATCGGATCCGACTTTTCCTTAAATTACGGTGGTCCTAACTCCTTGAACCGCTTGTCATTTGTGACAAGTCACGCATTGCTATCATTTCCACCCGTATTTTGTGCACGAAGTCATCGTAATAACGATAACCAAATGAGAGAAAGAAGAATACGGACAAAGGCGGTAACTACTCCGTGGTAATCGTGGCCATGAGAATAGAAGAAGCGAAGTCGGGAGGAGATTTTAAAAAGAGGAGATTCAACAACGACCATGTGAAGATGTCAGCGCCAACAGCAACTGGTTCCAAGGGAGGAGAAAGACCACCGATCGTATGTTACAAATGCGGGAAAGAGGGACATATAAGTCCAAACTGTTCACAACCTTACAAGGTATGTTATAATTGTGAAAAAGAAGGTCATATCGCTCGAGAGTGTACAGTAGCGAAACCCAGTCCAGCGGGGATGGTGACTCAAAAGGATGTCCCAGAAAAGTCAAAGTCAACGGTTCCTGGAAGAGCATTTGTCGTGACCGGTCAAAATGCAAGGAACCCGAACGAAGTTAGCACGGGTTAGTTAATTATAAATTCTTGCGAAGTTTATACCTTACTAGAATCTGGGTTCTACCCATTCTTTATCTCTCTTACTTGCGCTCAACGCTTGAACTTGACTACGGAGAAATTAGACTTTGACATATTTATGGAGACTCAGTTAGAGAAACTTTCATTACATCCGTTGTTTAGAAATCTTGCTTGATTGAGTTGGCACTATCACATTACCTGTTAACCTTATTTCTATAGAGATATTTGCTTTTGATGTGATTTTAAGGTTAACTACTCATCATGCCAAAATTGATTACTTTCGTAAGGTTGTTACTTTTCATATTCCTAAGCAACTTGTTATTCGAATTCAAGCAATCAAACCATTGTAGTCAAACATTTTCATATCAAGCCATGAAGTCATTCGTTTATTACGGATGCCAAGTTTTCTTAGTTCATGTTATGGATTTGAATAAAGACACGTCAGATTTGAATAATATTCCTGTTGTTATTGATTTTTCCTGACGTATTTCCTGAAGAATTTCTTGGCTTACTCCCAAAGCCTGATATTAAATTTTGTATCGACTTTGAATCCGATACAAAACCCATTTCTAAAATCTCATACCGAATGGCTCCTATTGAACTTCAGGAGTTAAAAACCCAAATGTAGAAGTTGATACCGAGCCTCTATCCGGTGACTTCCTTTGTGGAATGCACCAAGCCAGAGACTCTCGTAGGGGACACCATAGATGCGATAGTAAATCGATAGGTGTCATTGTGACGACGCTTATCCAAGATTGGGATATGAGTCACAGTTTGAGAGCAACCTAAATCATTAATCAAAATCGTAGCTTTTAGACTTAATTGGTTATTATCGGAGATTCATTGAAGGATATTCTCGAATCGCTATTCCATTAACGCAAATTGACTCGTAGAGATACAAAATTCGAATGGAGCAAGGAATGTGGGAAGAGCTTCAAGAACTCAAGAGAGACTCATTTCAAAGACATGTTCTCACCCATGCCATCCTGGAAAAGAACGTGGTAAATTTGATGTGTTAAGTAGAAGATTGTATACTGAGTACTAGTATGATATTTTTAAAGACTCATTTCGTATAACTTACAAATAATAGAGATGGAGATGAACACTCTAGGTACCCACGTGATGATATACGAGTATAATCGACTTTAATCGATAAAGTTAAAGCTGTTCAAGCTACACACTTGAGCTGATGAATTTGAAGAAGGAGGTGCAAGAAGTTGTTATTTCAAAAGCGAGAATCGGTGAGGTGAGGAAAGCTCAAACCTTCGATTTATTAATCCATTTGAAATTCTCGATCGAATAGGAACTGTGGCCTATAGACTCGTTTTACCGCTAAGTATGACGCGTGTTTATAACGTTTTTCACGTATCGATGTTACGTAAATATGTGGACGACCCGAACCACGTCATTGAGTTAGAACCGGACGAGATAATCAAGACTTGACGTACGAGGAGGTATTGTCAAGATATTGGATAGGAAAGAACATGTCCCATGATCGAGGTTATACCACAAGTTAAAGTTTTGTGGAGAAACCATGCTATTGAGGAAATGACCGGGAGTTGGAAATGAAATGAAAGAGAGGTATTCTCATCTTTTCAAACACCAGTATCGTGACGTCAATTTCAAGATTTAAATTTCATAAGGAGGGAGGTTGTAAGACCCCAAATTTTTATAAATGAAATTTATTTTCTCTATTTATTATTTTGAAATAGTAAGGGTTGATTTGATTAATGTGGATAGTTATGGGTAAAATACGCAAATATTTCAATAAGCAAGTGGTTATAAAATATTCATCATTGCTTGGGAATATTCGTCGGGGAATATTCGCATTGATAATGACCATGTGTGGGCCCCATAACTAAAAGCGATTGGATGAAGAAAACAACAAATATAAGTTGTTTATAAATAACTACAGTAGTTATTACCAATTAATATCGTTGGAATACCTTTGGTTAAAACACGATGTCTGGCGTTGTCAGACAAGAAGATTGCGGTATTGCATCAATTATTGATTCTTACGTAGAAGAAGGCACTACTCAATAATTGTTACAATACCATCGCTCAAAGATTTTATTTTATTGATTCAATAATTCACGCATTGATATTTTATATTACCGTTGTTTCAATAATTGTCATTATACGAAGATTTTTCATTATCGAGCTAATAATTCATATTATCTCGAATAATATTATTAGATAACATTATTGGCAATGTCTAGAAAGTTACATCTAAGGAGAGGTTTGGTCACCTAATTGCGCGCCAAGAAGAGAGAAATTCTTATCGAAAGCCCCCTCTTTCCAGGAACTACCGTTGCTAATATTGTGATTACGTAATATTCTTTGTGAATAATTAATTATTAATTTATATGATGAGAAAAATATTTATTTTATGTGGATATAGATGGAGAAAATTTTTAATATGACAATTGTTGAAAATTAATATTTTATCTTTTTCTGATAAAATAATTCATTTAAATATATTATTTTAATAATATATTAACGGTGATATTTTTATAATGAATGTGGGATATATGAGTATATGAGGAGGAAGAGTATTTTTGTGGCATTAAATGTTTAACACATATTTTGTGTGTTGGTGGACACAATTATTATTAGAAATTTGATTATAGCTGTATAAAATCGCCTGTTTGTGGATTTTGGTCAATTTCTGTTTTGAATTTGGAAAACTTTTCTTCTCGCAGTTGTAGATAATGGAATTTCCTATAAAAGTCAGCGAGATTCAATTTTTCGACAAAAGGGCTATTTATTGTGAATTATTGAAGTTCAAGTTCAAATAATTGATTTTTGGAAGTTTAAAATATTTTATTAAGAAAAACGTTTTTATTGTTTTTGTCCCATGTGTGTTGAAGTTTGGACCAGAATTCAAAAGTGTAGGAATTTTGATTATATATATTATTATTATATTAAATTTTTCGCTTTGGTGTTCTAAGCAATTTCTATAAATAGGTGCTTAGGTTAGAATTGAAAATCACACCGTAAATCAAGTTTTCTCTATATTATCGAGCGTATTCTTGTGAGTATTTTGAGTATACTTTGAGTCTTGCTATATACTGTGCAAGTTCAAGTCATAGCTTTATATATCCTGTTTCAACTAGAAATACTGTCTTTTCGAGGTAAGTGGATGTTATTTTCTTCTCAAATGATATTATTTCTTCAATATCATTATGCTAAAATATTGGTTGGAACTTTTATCAAATTTGGAACTTTTTCATGTGGGGTTACTATTCATGAGTTACTATTCACGAGTTACTATTCACGAGTACTATTCACTTAAGCGTGAAAATGTTTTTTGTGAAATTTCTATCTTTTGGTGTCTGAAGTTACTATTCACGATACTAAGACTTTATTCACGATAATGAGACTATTCACTTAATACCAAGACTATTCAATTAAAAAATGAAATTTCTTCTTTTGTCCAAAATATCTACTACGGATACTAGCTTTGATTGTATCCATGTTTTGATCATTCTTGAATTTTACCTCACTCTAGTTATTTATGAAGTATTTTTGAATCTGAATTGTTTAAAATACTTAATCCTTAATATTTGTTCTTTTGTTTCAATCGGATTCGTTTCCTTTAAAATATTTTCATCATCCTCACCTTAAATGATGATATTATTGAATATCTTTGGCCCGTAGTAAAAAAGATGAATGATTTATGATGAATATCTTTGGCCCGTAGAGAAAGCAAAGATGAATGATTGATGAATATCTTTGGCCCGTAGTGCAAAGATGAGCAGTGTTTAGATGAACATGACTAATCGATGAATATCCTTGGCTCAGTAGCAAAAGGATGAGTATATGATTCAAGATATATATTGATTGATGTTACAGGATAAAATATTGATGATGGACTGTTAAATTCATGGATATTAGTAGATTTCATCCTCTACGTAACTCTTCTATGAATTAATATTTTTAGATTGCATGGTATTGATTTAAAACTTGTTGTCTATTGTATTCTATTAAATTTTTTCCTCGTTGAAGACTAACGATAATTTGTTGTATATTATCTTAGTCATAATATTCTTTATCGGGCTAGTTGAGCTCACCTTTTTCCTTTTTTGTTCCATTTTTCTTCTCGGGGAGACGAGAATGTAGCGAAAGTACTAGTCGGGGTATGGAATGAAGGGTTCTAGAGAGTTGTTTAATAGTCCTCACCATTTTGTAAAATAATGTATCAATAATTATGATGGGGATTTATTTGGGTATGTATATTGTCTAGAAGACAATAATTGTATTTAAACTCACAGTATATATGTTGTCGTATTTTGCACGACAAATGTATAAATAAAGTTGTAGTTATTTCTGTACCATGTATTTGGCGACTCATAATGGGTTGGATGGAATGGACCTATTTTGGGGGCGTCACAGTAACAACAATCAATATACATCTTTAATCAAATATTCATCTTTGCACTACAGGCCAAAGATATTCATTCACCAGTTGGTCATGTTCATCTCAACACACTGTTCATCTTTGCACTCTACGGGCCAAAGATATTTATCGATTAATCATTTATCTTTTGCACTACAGTAGAAGATATTTAGTAATATCATCATTTAGGATGGGATGATGAAAAATATTTTAAAGAAAATGAATCCAATTGAAACGGAAGGACAAATAGTAGGGATTAGTATAATGATTTTATCCAAGATCAATAATACTTCATAAATACCAATTTTGAAGCAGAATTCAAAAATAAAGATCAAAACATGGATACAATCAAAGATAGTAACCATAATAGACATCTTGGATAAAAAGAAAAAAATTTCATTTTTCGGTGAATAGTGCCGTATTCGTGAATAGTGCCGTATACGTGAATAGTGTCGTATACGTGAATAGTAACCCGACACAAAAAGTTCCAAATTTGATAAAAATTCAGATCAATACTTCGGCATAATAATATTGAAGAAATAATATCATATATGAAGAAAATAACATCCCTTACCTCAAAATATCAGTACTTCTGATCGGAATATCGGTATAAGGCTGAAGGAAACTTGCAATGATGAATAAAAACTCACAAAGTATCTAAATACTCACAAAATACACTCAATAATCTAGAGAGAGAAAGAGAGAAAACTTGTTTCTAGTGTGATTTTTAATTCTAACTTAAGCCCTCTATTTATAGGAAAATGTTAGCAGACTTGACCTGCAACCTGATGGCTTTACCTGCTACTATTCCCACCCACCACATTTGAAATAAATTCAGCACATTTCTTCACCAACCACAAGTGGGGCCCACTCAATTCTAGAATTTTCTACCAAAATCATTTATAAACCTAATTTCTGAATCAGTCACCTCTTAAAATTCATAACAAATCATACATTCATTTTTAACGGTTCAAAATTTGTGGACATATACTCAACTTATATATGTATAACATATCCAAAAATTACAACGATCCAACGGTCGGATTAAAAATTATAACTCACACAATATATCTCAAAAACATTGGTTTAATTTTTAATACCTTCATTCAAAAAATAATCTTGATAAAACACCTCAACATTAACTCCTTCATTTTTAACCACAATAAATATATCCAACATTTATATCCACATAAAATAAATATTTCTTTATCATATGAATCAATAATTAATTATTCACAAATAATATTACGTAATCACATTTATGACAACTAAGCCGCTTCTAGAGAAGAGGGGCTTTCAATAAGAATTTCTCCTTATTGAGTGCGCAATTAGGTGACTAAACCTCTCCTCGATGTAACTTTCAAGACATTGCCAATAATGCTATCTAATAATATTATTCAAATAATATGAATTATTGATCCGATAATGGAAATCTTGTGCGTTGACAATTATTGAAACAACAATAATATAAAATATCAACGCAAAGAATTATTGAATCAATAAAATATAATATTGAGCAAGAACTCTCGTAACAATTATTGAGTAGTGCCTTCTTACGTAAGGATTAATAATTCATCAATACTGTGCATCCACGCCAGACATCGTATTTTAACCAACCGGGTATTCCAACAAGTGTTAATTCAGAATAACCTACGCCTCGTTATTTATAAAAACTCAAACTTGTCATTTTCTTCATCCGACGGTTATTACATTATGGGGCCCATAAATGATCTGCTACCATTGCATTTGAATATTCCCCGGACAATAAGAATATTCCACGATCAAACGAATATTCCCCGACAACAATGATTATTTTATAACCACTTGCATATTTTGTAAAATTTGCACATTTCACCCATAACCAGAGAATTATATCAAATTAATACCTTATTATTCACAAATATAATTAGAGGAAATTCGATTTTATTTATAATAAGTTGGGGTCTTACAGCGACCGCCTACCATTTTTCACCCTGCTCTTCTAACTCACGAATACGATCTTGCAGTTCAATATTTCGATCATAAAATTCTCCTAATAAATCCTCCTCAGATTCCTCTTCTTCCTCACTCTCAGATGCTACCTCTGCGACTAGCTCGGGTGCAACTATCAATTCTTCACTCATCACATGGATATCTCTAATTTCTTCTTAGCCTAACATCCTACAATCAAGTTTAATAACTTAATTAGTACTCCCCAAAAAATCTTTGTTATAACAAGATATTATACTCCAATATTTATTCTTTAAATGAATCTCCTCGATTCATCACTTAAAACTCTATATGAGTTAATCTCTTGATTTTCAGATGTCATTCCCAAATACTGCCACAAAACAAGAGTTAATTAAAAAAATTAACATGCGACATATTATCCCTAAATTCCGACCGACCAATTTGTTAGTTCCCAGTAGGCACACAATAGATCTAGAAGGGGGGGTTGAATAGATCCTTTTCAATTTCAAATACTTTTCTCGTTTATTTTGTATTGCTAATGAATTAACATATGTAAAACATAAGAATCTTTTCAAGCACATTGGAATAAGTAAATTATCCTTCATTGATATATTCATGAACATACATACATTTTCATAGAGTTAGTTAAGTTGTAAGCAATTAATACATACATACCATTTATAGCAGTTATGTACATAATGTAAATGACAAAAGGTGAATGACTGAATGTAAACGACACAAGGGATTTTAAGTGGTTCAGAGACTCATGCTCCTAATCCACTCTTCTACTTTAACTAGCAGGAATTCAACTAAGGAAGGGCATCACCCTGAATCACAAAGATTCCTTCAAGGCCAGCAGCCTTGGAACTTTAGTTCACTAAGAACTCTTCAAGCCCATTAGACTTGGAACTCTTCTAGTTCCCTAGGAACTCTTCTAGCCCAGCAAGCTTGGAACTTCATTTAGTCCCTCCGGACAAGGACCCCTCAGGCCCTTACTACTTGTTGTTCTTATAGTTGTTGTTGGTCCTGAGATGCTAAGATGTCTTTAAGCTTGAACATCTTCTGTACTTAGCAACTTGGCGTGGTCCTCTTCGCATTCTGCGTAGAGTCTAGACCACATCTTCTCTGGTGCAGTTGATCTTCATTATGTTCTGCTAATCTTCATCCGATGTCAGTTGTGCACCATCATCATTTAGGTTTGCTAAGTCTCTAATCTTTTGGTAGACTTCGTCAGGCACTTAGCATTCCCTGAACCCTTCTTGAATGATCTGCAGATATGGTTCTGCATCTGTTCTGTTTCAGCTTTTGGTTCATGGTGATTCATAGAGTGGCTCTCTGGATCGTCTTTGTGCGCTACCACTTTTCTGAATGCTATCTTCTTGGCCTTCTCGGCTCTCAGCTTAGTTGCCATCTTCAGTAGCATTCTCATCCTTGTTGAGTGAAACTTTAGTCTGTTTAAGTCCTTCTTTAAATCTGATTCACTTCCACCTTCGTAGTCTCACTGTCACTGAGACTTGTTTTGTTTAGCTCTGGTGGAACTCGTAGAGTCAACAATATAGCATTCCAACAACTCAACGATTCTGAAACTTCAGCAACTCTTGATCTTTGAAGCTCTAGCTGATATATATACTCCTTCCCAATCTTCCCGTTGGAATATAGCCGTTGAAAGCTATTTGAATTGCTTCGTAGATCTCGAGTTATTTGGTGCAAACTACTTGAGGTGATATGACAGCTCCTTTATGACTTTACTGACATAACAGTCTGCTACCTTACCTACCGCCTTAGAGTTGTCACCTTTCCATGTCAGGCAGGTAGTCATCTTTATTTCTTCTTTCTGACTTCTTGATTAGAACATCAGAAATTGTCCTTTTGGATCGATGCTCTCAAATAGCAATGTTCGAATATCAGTCTTCAGATTGAACTGTTGCCAATGCTTTAATCTTCAGATGACCAAACTCTACGATTCTGATACAGTTGTTCTTGGACCTGATCGTAGTATGTCTTGTTGATTTTTGCTCATTGACTAGTTGAGACAACACTACGATTCTGAAGAGTGTTCACTGGATCTTCAATGTAGAACACATGTTTCTTCTCTTGTACAGTTCTTCATCACTTTTGTTTGCCTTTACTTACATTAGGTACTGACAACTTGTCTGATTATTCTGGCCCTCCTCAACTTCAAGACTTATCAGATTAGGCATACTCAGTCTCTTTCTCCTTGTGATCTCCCGTTCACCTATCATCAATGGTCTGACCCATGCTTCATCTTCTTTGTCTGTTCTATATAGGTTGGCCAGCTTTTCTGTGTAAACTGCATCAGTTCCTACTTTGTTTGACAAACACTACGATCCTGGTTGACCCCAAGATCGTTGTCTTATGTTCTCTTAACAACTACTGCACTTGCTGACTTTCCTTGGTCAGTCACTTTTACTGAAGTCTTCTTCTGATCAATTTGTGGAAGACTTCATCTTGAATGGCTTCACAACTTAATCTGGATGTTGATTGGGTTGGTACTTAGATCTTCTATTAGCTTGAATGTCATTCGTTGAGTGTTCTCTGGTTTCCTTAAGGTGGAATGTATTTTTGCAACTCAGACCAGAGGCTTCATATTTTGGATATTCTGGGAGTGCTCATTTGTTGAGAATCGTGTTGACTCTACGATTATGTCTTGGCGTTGTGAGAACCTCTTTTGAAGCCTTAGTTCTGCATACTACGATTTAGCTTTGGTTCTGCAGACACTACGACTCTGAGATCAGATCTTGACAAACTACAATTTCTGTCTTTAAGCTTGATGTCTTCGTCTGATCTGGCTCGACTAAGATTTTTATCTCTGATATGATCAGTAGACTCTACGACTTCAAGTGTGGTCTACGATTCTTGACTTGGCTTTGGCAGATGCTCAGTTGGCTCTTAAATAGGTTGTCTCTACGATTCTGAACATGACTTCCACAACAGACTACGGTTCTGAGAAAGTTCTTCTTGACACACTACGATCATTCCTCGTCTCTCCTGGCAGTCTACGAACTTCGAGATCTACTATCTTGCAGACTACGATTTCGCCTTGATAGTTCTCGAGTTTTCCTTAACTCTCTTGGCAGACTACGATTCTGGTGCAGTGCTCGACAATCAGACATACCTATCTATTACATTTTAAGATCAACCTAACAAGCTTGATCTTTCTATATTTATAGTCCTTGTACATCATTTCTTTTTAAGGACTTTACAAAGCTGTTTTGCTTATGTAGGATCAACCTAACATATTTGATCAATTCATTCTAAGTCCTTGTACATATGTTCCTATTATCTATCAAAGGACTTTACATCTTTTCTTAATGCAAGCATTCTTGCATATTCATTCATTTATACCATAATCAAATCATATATAAATAGGAATATCATTCACATACTTATTCCTAACACAATTAAATAACAAATAAGCTTAGGTAGGACATAGTAGAGAAGGTTTTACTCGTCTTTCCCCTCCTAGTTCTAACCTCAGATCTCCGCCAGAGATCATATCCCTAAGCTCTGATACCAATTGTGACGCCCCTAAAATAGGTCCACACAACCCATTCTGAGTCGTTAAATACATGGTCAAATATAACTTCATTTATACAACTATTAATTGACGTGAAAAATACGACATAACATAAGCAGTGAGTTTTAATACAAATATTATCTCGTAGACAATATCCAAACTCAAATAAAGTCCTCATTACAACTATTGTCACACTATTTTATAGAATAGTGAGGACTATTATATCAACCATCTTGGACCATCACTCCATTCCCTGATTAGTCCCAACTATATTCTCATTTCCTGAAGAGAAAATGAAAGAAAAGGGTGAGCTCAACTAGCCCAGTAAAACATATTATGACTAAGATAATGCAAAATAAATTATCCTTAGTCCTCAACAGAGAAAAATCTGATAGAATACAATAGACAACAAGTTTTAGATCAACAACTGCAGTGGAATAAGCAATCCATTAGAAGAGTCAAGTAGAGCATGATGTCTACTATCTTCTATGATTTAAAAGTTTATCATCAATATTTTATCTCTGTAACACAACTCAATAAATATTTCATATCATCGAATTATCCATGCACTATGGGCCAATAATATTCGTTAGTATCACCATTGGTCATGATCATGCCAAACAACTGTCCATCTATGCACTACAGGCCAAAGAGGACTTTCACCACATCATTTATTCGTAACATTATTACAGTCATGATTATACCAATACACAATTTACGGTCATAATCATACCAATCAACAAATTCATCATATATACTACTAAGCTAAAGATGACTTTCACCACAATATAAACATGAGGATGATGACAATGATATAAGGAATCAATCAAGTGAGATCAAGGATAAATATTAGAGATTTATAATTCAATTTATCCAGAGTTTAAAAATGTCCAAATTGTCAACATGATAACTAATTATGGAGTAAAATTCAAGAATGATATTCATGTATCAAAAATAATTTGGACAGAAAATAAACTAATTTTGTCATGAATAGTACCCCGTGAATAGTACCGTATGAATAGTACCATATGAATAGTACTCATGAATAGTACTGTATAAATAGTATCCATGAATAGTAACCCGACATGAAAATATTAAAATTTAACAAAAAAGTTCAGACCAATATTCCAGTGAAACGATACTAGATGAAGTGCAAAACTCAAGAATATTCTACTAATTTCAGGGATTATAGAAGCAATACTTATCAAAATAAGTATAGAATTAAGAATATGAAACGAAATAAGATTAGTTACATACTATAGAGTATGGAAGAAAATAATATTTCTTACGAATATTTAACGAAAATAATATCCCTTACGAATATTGAACGAAGATAATATCTGTGACGCCCCCAAAATAGGTCCATTCCATCCAACCCATTCTGAGTCACCAAATACATGGTACAAAAACAAATACAACTTCAGTAATACAATCGTCGTGCAAAATACGACAACACATATACTATGAGTTTGAATATAACTATTGTCTAATAGACAGTATAAAAATTCAAAAGGGGTCCTCATTACAATCATTGATACGCTATTTCACAGAATAGTGAGGACTACAAATACAACCATCTGGACCGTCAATCCATTCCCCGATTAGTCCCAGCTATATTCTCATTTCCTGAAGAGAACAGTGAAAGAAAGGATGATCTCAACTAGCCCAGTAAGAAATATTATGACTAAGATAATATACAACAAATTATCATTAGTCTTCACGAGGAAAAATCGATAAAATATAATAGACAACAAGTTTTAGATCAACAATCGCTGAATGGAATAAGCAATCCATTAGAAGAGTCAAGAGAGAAAGAATTCTACTATCTTCTATGAATTTAAAAGTCCATCATCAATATTTTATCCACAGTAACATCAATCAATACACATCTTTAATCAAATATTCATCTTTGCACCGCGCGGGCAAAGATATTCATTTGTATCACCAGTTGGTCATGTTCATCTCAACACTGTTCATCTTTGCACTCACGGGCAAAGATATTCATTAGGTAATCATTCATCTTTGCACTACAAAGCCAAAGATATTCATCGATTAATCATTCATCTTTGCACTACATGTGCCAAAGATATTCAAGAATATCATCATTTAGGACCGAGGATGATGAAAAATATTTTAAAGGAGCGAATCCAGTGAAACAAAATAACAAATATTAGAGATTCAGTACATAGTTTATCCAAGACCAATAATACTTCATAATAATCAATTTTGAAGCAAAATTCAAGAATAAAGATCAAAACATGGATACAATCAAAGATAGTAACCATAATAGACACCTTGGATAAAAAGAAGAAAATTTCATATTTTAATTGAATAGTGTCAGATTCGTGAATAAAGGCAGTATACGTGAATAAGTAACTCTACACCAAAAGATAGAAATTCCACAAGAAAATCATCATGCTTCGTGAATAAGAACTTCGTGAATAGTAACTCGTGAATAGTAACTTATACATGAAAAGTTCCAAATTTGATAAAAGTTCCAACCAATATTTTAAGATAATGATATTGAAGAAATAATATCACTTACTAAGAAGAAAATAACATCCATTACCTCAAAAGATAATACTTCATTTGAAATCTTTGGATATAGTCTTTGAAAGAACTTTGACCAGATATAGCAACACTCAAAGTATCAAAATACTCACAAGAATACGCCTATAATATTGAGAGAGAAAAGAGAAAACTTATAAATTACGGTGTGATTTTCAATTCTAACCAAGACCTTATTTATAGGAAAATGCTTAGAAGAAACATATGAAGACTAACTCGCACACCGATGGCTTTTACTGCTACTATTCTCACCCACCACATTTGAATAAAATTCAGCACATTTCTTCACTAACCACAAGTGGGGTCCACTCAATTCTAGAATTTTCCACCAAAATCATTTATAAACCTAATTTAGAATCAACCACCTCTTAAAATTCATAACAAATCATATGCTCATTTTAACGGTTCAAAATTTGTGGACATATACTCAACTTATATATGTATAACATATCCAAAAATTACAACGATCCAAGTCGGATTAAATATTATAACTCACACAATAAAGTCGTAATAACACCGATTTGATCTTTTAATACCTCCAATCCGATAAAATACTGATAAAACACCTCAACATTAACTCTTTCATTTATAACCACATAAATAAATCCATCATTTATATCCACATCAAATAAATATTTCCTTATCATATGAATCAATAATAATTATTCACAAATAATATCACAGAATCACATTTATGACAACCAGTATGTTTCTCGGGAAAGGGGCTTCAGAGATAAGGATTTCTCTTCATGCACAAGTAATTAGGTGATAAAACCTCTCCTCGATGTAACTTTCTAGACATTGTCAATAATGTTATCTAATAATATTATTAAAATAATATGAATTATTGATCTGATAATGGAAAATACTGTGCAGTGACGATTATTGAACAACAATAATATAAAATATCAACGCAAAGACAATTATTGAATCAATAAAATAAAATATTGAAGAATTCACTCGTGACAATTATCGAAAGTAGTGCCTTCTTACGTAAGGATCAATAATTCAATAATATCGTGCAATACCGGTAATATCTTCTTACCATAAACCACGCCAGACATCGTATTTTAACCACCGGGTATTCCAACATCTTTAATTCAGAATAACTACGTCGTTATTCAATTTTGTCATTTTCTTCATCCGATCGTTATCCGTTATATAATAAAAATGGTCATACCAATCGTATTTAATATTCCCAAGATGTAAAGAATATTCCACGACCAAACGAATATTCCCCGACAATTGAATATTTTATAACCACTTGCTTATTTTGCAAAATTTTCACATTTCACCCATAATCAAAGTATTATATCAAATTAATACATTATTATTCACAATAATAAATAGAGAAAATTCGATTTTATTCATTGAAAAGTTGGGGTCTTACAATATCCCTTACGAATATTAAACGAAAATAATATTCCTTACGAATATTGAACGAAAATAATATTCCTTACGAATACGAAAAATAATATTTCTTACGAATATGAAATAAATAATACCCCTTACCTTAGTAGGAAAGTAAATATGACTGGTATAACAGAGATTTTTTTGAAGAAAACTTGCATTATTTGCTACACTCAAAGTATCCTTATACTAGAAAGAAATACGCACAATATTATAGAAGAAAAATTCTCTGATTCTAGTGTGATTTTTATTTCTTAACTAAGCATTCTATTTATAGGAGAATGACAGAGCACTATTTAAATATAATCACGGGTGAACAGAAGAAAAAAAATTCACGGGCGTTTTATGCTAGATTTCGTCTGATTTTTTTTTCTTCTGATTTTTACTATTTATCATTGTGCAATAAAATATTCTAATAAAATAAAAATTTTATATAAAATATAATATATTCTATTTATAATCTAATAAAATGAATAACTTTATATATAATATAAAAAAGTATTCTGTGTTATATAAAAAGTTTTCTATTTTATTACTATTATAATAATAATAAAATAAAACTGAGATAATTTTCTACGGATGATTTTGAAAAATGAGTAAGTGGGAGTTCATGTAATAAGCCAAACTTATAAAAAATACTTCATGACAACCTCTCTATTTATATCAAAAATTGAATAAATATTTAATACAAATCACTTATTTTCAATCAATATATTTTTAATTTTTCAATAATTATTTATCATTAATATTATAACTTACAATATTAACAACCATATTATTTCCGGAAAAGAAGGACTTTCCGATAATATGCTTATCACGCAATTAAATAAGTTAACCCTTTTACTCAACAGTTTGTAGACCTCGTCAATAATGATCGAAATGACAAGGAAAGGGTTTATACTTCATACATTTTTAGCCGGAGAGGTACTCTGACAGTGGACTACTTTCAGTTCTACCCGATACCCATAGTTCTACCCGATAAACTAACCTACCAAAGAAATCACCGGAGAATCTCAGTTTAGATCCGTCGAAAGGTCCCGTACCGGCGATTGTAGGACATTCTCTCCTTCATGTTTCTTCCGCTTCTCCCTTTCTTTCGTCCCGATTCCATTGTCCTTAAATTGATACAGGGGAAGGATAATTCGCCGGAAAAAAAGCTCAATTAGGTTGCGGCAATGGCGTCCTCTCTCCTAGTATATGCAATTCTCTTATTTTCTCTATTAATTGTCTCCCATGGCGCTCCAGAGTCTTCAATCTGCAGGAACAAAAATGATGTTCAGGAGGTGAGATAACTATTTCCCTTTTTATTACTTAATTAATTACCCCATGAAATTTTCATTTATGTACCTAATTCTAGTATTTTAGTTTTTATTAAATTGCAATTCAGAACTTGGAACAAAATACTATGGAAGATTGCACTCACATGTAATTATGAATGTATTATGGGTTTACATTAAATGTTGATCAAATAGGGGAAAATTCTACTTGGTACTAGAAACATGAGCAGCTTTGACTATTTACTAATTTTGAGGAATGAACTCTTAGTACTTATCAAATACAAGAAACTAATTCTAAGCATGTTATTTTGTACTTGAAATGAACAAGTAATATTTTTTACAGCAAAATTCAGATCACTTATTTACATCCAAATTGACTATACCTGAGCTTCCCAAAGTTCTTCAACAGCCTTACAGTGGCTAGGCTATAGCTAAGTTTCCCATTTAATTCAGCAATATTTTATCATCTTCGTTTTCCACGCCTTTTTCGTCAATTTGCTTAAATTAACCCTATAATCCTGACCATTGTTAGACATATTTTTTTCAAAATGTAAATCCTTCAGACTCATATCACATTGTCACATGACTTAGAAAGAGCTGATTCTTTTTTAAAATAATTTTTTATTATAAAATAACTGCCTTTAATAAAATCTAGTGGTATAATCCACATTTCACATGCAATGGGCTGCTGGATCATAGATTGTTCTAGTAAATGCTCCTGCTTTACCTAGATTCCTAAAACCAATTGAAATTTCCATGCTACTACTGCTCAATGAGCATAAAACAGCTCACTTATCAATTTTATTCAAGCTTCAAACTTTACAGATTTTCTAATCTTTGTAAACTGCAGACGCCATCCATTTTGTTGCCATTATTTTTCTCTTGCATATTTGGTTGCCATTCTAGCCGCTATAGTCGTTAAAACTAATTATTTTGAAATTCTGTTTTAATGCAAGTGAAATGGTTTAGAAGGGTCTAGGGAAGGGATAAAAGAGGAAGAAAGAAGGGGGAAGATGAATAACCATGCCTGTAGGCAGAATGGCATATGGCTTTTTCTCAAATCAACCCTAATTTTGTATAGGCCAAGAAGCCTATCTATACAAGGAAATAGATTCCTAACTGTTAATTACTATAATTAAAAAATCTAAAAGATCTATTATTATTACCTAACTAACCTAACTAATTGCAAGGAAACGAATTCCTAACCTACTTTAATTAAAAAAATATAAAGATATGTTACTACTACATAGATCTCCTGTTTACATAACCTAATTACAAACAATTTATCCATAAGTAACAATACAAAATGATTTACTAATAAGCACTTGCAATTTCCGTTAATTTCTTCTTTTGTTTTGGTCTAATTCACCTTCTGCCAAATGCTAATTTTACATTTAGACTTGCCATGGAGTGTTTCCATTCTGGTCCTACATCACTAGCATCCGTTTGGAGTAAGAGTCACTGATACAGAGCAGGCCAAGAAGAGATTTATTATTATTATTATTATTATTATTATTAAATATTGCTACTATTATTTGTGGATGAATTGTATGTAATTATTATCTTTTATGATATTAGGTAATTCTAGACTTCTATTTTTTGTTTCTTTATGGCTGGCCTGAGTTTAGATTGGACCGGAGATGGTGGATAAACTGCTTTGAATGGAGGTTGAATGACGGTTGATGTTGATAGCAACGGGTTGTGGTTGACGGAGGTTGAAGATGGTTGATGGTGACAATGACTGCTGGTTGCGATGGCTAGAGGTTAGGTTTACTTGTATGGAAGAAGAGCAAGGAAGGAAATGATGAAAAAAGAAAAAGAAGGAAGGCCATAATAGTCATTGTACATAAATTTTAACAGAGTTAAGAAGGAAAGCTGTTTTCCTCTTAGCCTCAATACTTTTAGGTGTGTATGTGTTGACTTTTGAAACTAAGGTTTTGATGCAAAAAAAAACCTGTAAACATCAGGTAGTTAAGTGAAATTTACCCTATTTATTAACCTTTGTGGATTTATTTTGCCATTTTGGAAAGAAAAACCTTAAAGAAATACAATGCTTTGTTTATAGAAAGCTTTAGATACGAAAAGTGTAAACAAACATTTTACATGTGAATTTACACAATAAAATAAAACCTAATTAAAACTGATGTGACCTTATAACGACTTAGCAAGAAAAAAGTGACCTTTATCATGTTCAGTTTTTTGTTTATTCTTTTTGTTTTTATTTTTGTAGTGCAAATGTCATGTTTAGTTACCTTTTAGCATGGGGAAATTTGATTCTGAAGAGTACTTTTCATCTTGAAATCTGTAGTTGCAAATATGCTAATATTTTACCTTTGTTTATATTTCCTATTAGGTAATAATTAAGAATTGGGTTGCTGGAGTTGAAGGTGAGACAATTGAGGGATTAGGTGCAAGATTTGGTGCTGCATTACCTACACGTGAGAAAGAAGGCCTTAGACTATCTGCCAGTATTCCGAATCCCTTAGACTGCTGTTCCACTTTATCTTCAATGGTATTGTTTCCATATCCGTGGTGGACCTTGTCTCATTTGTCTACTACATTATGGTGAAATATATGGGAATAATTTTTTTTCCTGAATCTTGACATAATTGCTTGAGAACATGATTTACATTCATGTTTCGTTTCCTTTTCAATTGTCTCAAGAGAAATATACAGATCAATTTTGATTCTTTCTTTTCTCTTGATTATTTTTCGATCCAGATGGATAGATCCTGTTTATGGATTAACTTAAGATGTGAAAAAGCTCTATTGCCTCTGCCATTCTACGAGTCTCTTACATTTTTATGGCATTGCAACTCACTTTGACAACAACCGCATGTCTTGTTTTATAGCAGATATGCAAAATAAATAAGATATACATAATAATTTGGTTGTGTTTTAAAAAAATAATATATATATATATATATAATGATTTGATGACATTAAAAAATAAAAAGACAAAAAGAAAAAAGAAATTTCCTAAACTTGAGCTGATAAAAATTATTTTGTGCTCAACTCAAACCTATACTCGGTGATGAAGCATAATTCTCTTTGGAAATATATTCTTTGAATCAACAAATGCTTTAGAGGCTTCCTAATCCTTTCAATAGTGATTTTCATTTCAAGCCTTGCATGCTCTTTAAAAATCTGAGAAAACACTTCACAACATTTTATTTATGGTGAGATATCTATGGAAGTTAGTAGATAGCAATTGTTGACATAAAAGTGGTTCTTGTTTAACAATTTTCTTACTTGATTTGCAAATGGTCTTTCTTACTATTTTTTTAGTTCTCTGGCTCTATTGCATTGTGCCGACGTGGCTCTTGTGATTTCTCAACGAAGGCAGTAGTTGCACAATCAGGAGGTGCAGCTGGCATGTTGGTGATAAATAATGAAGAAGGTTGTAATTTTTAGAAACACAACGTAATTTTAGTCTAACTTATATTTTGGTTTTACCAAGATAGTTTATTGCCCAAATTATGCTACAACATTACTTTATCTCCTGGTACTATATTGCTAACCTGTTGCTTCCCCTCCACCCCTTTGCAGATGGGCTTCCTGTGATGGATTGTCCTAACAACACTCAAACTTTAAATATTACTATTCCTTCTGTTGTTATCATAAAGTCAGATGGAGAGGCTTTGAACAAAGCTATGACAGGTGGAAGCAGAGGTGAGCTCTGGAGTTTATAATGATAACTTATTCTTTTCACAAGTTCTTTTTTTATAGAATGGAGTCTGTTTAAAATAATAAGCGATGCTGTCCATAACCAGGAACTGCAGATGAGCGAAGAGAGATAATTGAGGAGCATAAATGGAAATGACAGAACAGGGATAAATTCTGTTATTTCCTCATTATTTAGGGTTCTGTGAGTAGATATGAATGCCTTAAAATATCTTAGTAGGTTTTCTTTTATCACACAAATTGTTCAGGAATTTTGAATGAGTTGCATTAGATCTGTGGAACACCATTTTTTGATTCTTGAAGGCTCCATTTCTTCTGGAAATAGATATTTTCGGCCGTGTGTTGTACTAGGCAATCAGAATTTGAGGAATGGGTTAAGATTACACCTAATTTGCATGCAGATGGAAGAAAACATCAACCATCTTTACTTTCATTGTTCAGTTGCCAGTTGAGTTCTGGTCTTTTGTTCTTTTCTTCTCAACGTTATGATGTCTAGAGCTTTAGGTATCTACTGTTGCAGGTCCTTCACTCATTTTGTTGATACTTAGGATCATATTTCGTTTTTCTTTATCGTTAGTCTTAGTCATTTGGAAGGCTAAGGTCCATCACGTTCGTTGGCTTGATGAAAGTAAATAGGTTAAACACTACTGACATGTTGCAGGTGCACACGCCTTGAAAATACTATCTCTTGGCAATCGAGTCAAATGCGTATAGCGGCTACTGAATCTCCCTCATTTGTTTCTTTCTGTCTTATTGATTATGCTGATTGAAGAGGTCCGAGTGTGAATCAATCCTACCTAGCATGCAGATTGTTTAGGATTTCGGAAATGGTATACAAACGTGGTACATGACATATTTTAGAAGGACGTTTTAAGTTATTTGATGTTCCTTAAGTGCTGATGATACAATACACATGCACAAGAACTCTTAAGAGCTTAAGGATTTAATCCTCGGAGTCTTATGTAATTTGACTAAGAATTAAATCAGTTTATGTTTTAAAGATGTAATTATAGTATACTAGGATTTAAGTTAATTAAGTTGTTCAAGTATTTTTAACATCTACTTTCCTAGTATAGATTGTCTAGGAAACTAGAGTTATTTCCTAATAGGCTACTTATCTTATCTTAATAGTATAATAGTCTATTTTGTCTCTACCAGTAGATTTTATCTGGTCAAAGACTTGGGTTTCTAATGAATAAAATTGAATATTAATTTGAGATTGAGGCTTTGTGCCATTCCTTTTGGGCATAGTTCTTCTTCCCCTGCCACTTCTTTCACCCTCTTTTCCCCTCGTCAATCCCTTCTCCCTTTGTCCTGCACCAAAATGGCATCAAAGCCAAGGTTCTGCAATTACTTTTGTAAGCTGCAATCCTTTTCACTATTTATCAAATCCACCATCCAAAATCCCTCTAGAATCTTCTCCACTTTCCCAACCAAAACTCAGCACAAAAAAAGGGTCCTAAATTACTTGTAATTGGTTACTGTTCATCACAAAAATAGCTGCCAGTTGAGGGGAAAAAAGGTAATTCTCTTCAGCTTTTAAACTCTTGATTCTCCTTGGGGTCAAATGATTCAACTTGAACAAAAATTTATGTCCAGCGGGGATACCCGTTTTTGTCCAACCATAGAGGACTGTTAGCCATATCTAAGGGATGCATTCAGAATGTACCATTTCTGACACCCTTAGTCTATTGGTTACTTTACCACAATAACTGCAAAGGCAAAGTAGACATATGTGTAACATACACATCTGCAATTTCACCTGAAAAAAGGGGGAAAAAATACACATCTATAATGCTAGTGCTGTTTTGTGGTGTTAGTTTTGCAAATATTGTATTTTTATCTGACGAGCTTGTAGTACTCATTTGCATAGTTCTTTCCATTGATGTATACATGACTAATTATCTATTTACTTTAATTGTAGTGGAACTCCTATTATATGCTCCAGTTCATCCAGTGGTGGACATATCGGTGATATTCTTATGGTTGATGGCTGTTGGGACTGTAGCCTGTGCTTCACTTTGGTCAGAGTTTACTGCAATGGAGAAAAGTGAAGGGAGCTATAGTGAACTGCCACCAAAGGTTGCAACTATGTTGCCCATGGTTTTGTCTTCTTTATTTTTGATAGGTTTCTCTTGGTTTGTCTTAAAATGCATAGTTGCTTTTATTTAAATTTTTTTCAATGTTTACACAAACAAGTTTATTACACATACACGATTCATATAACTTACACTAACGATCAAGGAGCGATGTCATGTCTGATGCAATGTTATGGCATACAGTAAATTGTGGGCCTCTCATCAAAATGCAAGTTAGGGAAATTTGTTCGAGCAGGGAATTGGTACCAGGAAGCTTTTTATCTAGTCGGAAAACTATAAAGTGCAACAGTCATGATTGATTCTGTTCTAAATGGCTAGAGGCCGAAATCTTTTCAGGTTACTTTGATTTTGAAGGTTTATCGAAGACGACATGCTGACGTTTATCGACTAGGTTATTGAGTTCAATAGGGATGCAGATGAAGAGAGTGCTGATCAGTATAAAAGGCTATTTGGGAGGAAATGGGTTATCTGACGAAGCTCAGTTTTTTGGACGCTTTGCTTCCCTTTGTATAGTGTAACAAGTATATACAATGGAAAAAATAAATAAATGAGACCACCAAGGTGTTGGGAAAAAATACCTCCCAAATACTGTTGTCTTTGATAAATTAAATGACTAAAATATCAGCACATGCCAAACAAATTAAATTTGCTGTTTCACCAAAATAATAACCACTGAAGAAATAATGAGTAGAAAATATCCAATCACGAGACACCAAGATTTGTACGTGGAAAACTCTCTAAAACTAAAAGGTAAAAATCACGGGACAAACTCCGAACAATTCACTAGAATAATCTGAGAGACTACAAAAATATCTTAATTTGAGTACAAAATCAAATTACTTCACCAAAATAACTATGTGATGGAACCCAAATAAAACACATATTTATTTGAACAATCTTTCTCTCTCTATTTTCCTAAAGCTTTAGAAGAAGCTTTCTTTTTTCTCTCTACTCTTGGATGAGAACTTTCTTCAAATTGGTGTTGGTGTTGGTGTATTTGTTACCCTTTCATTAGCATCCTTTTATAACAAAAAAAAAAAAAACAGAGATGGAGGAGTGAGAAATGGGGAGGCCGAAAACAAAGGGATGTGACTTTGGAAAAATCAAAGGGCGAGGAGCATGGAAAAATCAATGGTCCAGACGGTGGAAAAAATTGAAGGCAAAAGGTGGGTGAGGGCAGTTGACCAACAATCTCCTCCTTCGAACCCATTTAGAGGAGGTATTTGATGTGACCCCGTCACTTGGAATTCATGCTGACTAATTCCTTGCAAAATTCCAGCTTGTCACGAGTGACAAATTTTGTTAACATGTCTGAGGGGTTCTCGTCGGTATGAACTTTCTTCACTTTCATCAATGCCTTTTCCATCACTTCTCGTAACCAGTGATAACGAACATCAATGTGCTTGATCCGATTATGATACATGGCAGTCAATTGCACTATGACTATCACAATAAACCACGTACTCATCTTGTTTCAAACCTAACTCTTGGAGAAACCGTTTTAACCATAACATCTCCTTGCCTGCTTCAGTAGCGACGATGTATTCTGACTCAGTTGTAGACTAAGCAACACATTTTTGCAATTTGGACTGTCATGATATTGCCCCCCTGCAAAAGTAAACAAATACCCTGGAGTAGACTTCTTCTCTTCAGAACTTGCCATGTCTGCATCTGTAAAACCCTCTAAAACTGAACTCGTACCACCAAAACCCAAACTGGTAGTAGCTTTCAAGTATCTGAGAATCCACTTAACTACTTCCCAATGTTCTCTACCAGGATTTGACAAATACCTGCTCACAACGCCAACTGCATGAGCAATATTTGGCCGTGTACAAACCATTGCATACATAAGACTCCCTACAACAGAGAAGTAGGGAACTGCTGCCATATCATCTCTCTCTTCCTTAGTAGTAGGACACATGCACTTTGTCAACTTAATATGATTTGCCAGTAGTGTGCTAACTGGTTTAGCATCACTCATGTTGAACCTTGCAAGTACTCATTCAACATACTTCTTTTGTGACAACCACAACCTCTTGGCTTTCTTGTCACGAACAATCTTCATACCCAAAATCTGCTTAGTTGAACCTAAGTCCTTCATATCAAAGGACTTAAACAACTCACCCTTGAGCTTGCGAATCATATCGGCATCCTGCCTAACTATCAACATATCACTACATATAGCAACAGAACTACGAAGTTACCATCCGAAAATTTCTTGACATGCACACAGTGATCTGCAACTATTCTGCGGTAACCTTGATCCACCATAAATGAATCAAATTTCATGTACATGTCTTGGGCTTGTTTCAGGTCGTATAAACTTTCTTCAACTTGCAAATCAAGTGTTCTTTCCCTTTAACTTCGAATCCCTCTGGCTGGTCCATGTAGATTTCTTCCTTCAAATCACCATGAAGGAATGCTGTCTTTACATCCAACTGCTCAAGCTCAAGATCTATGCTAGCAACTAATCCCAGCACTACTCGAATAGAAGTCGTCTTCACAACCGGAGAAAAAATCTCATCAAGTCAATACCTTGCTTTGAGCAAAACCCTCGACGACTAATCGAGAGCCTCAGACTTCACTAGTTTTTCACCAACCTTCTTAAGCTTAAACACCCATTTGTTCTTCAATGCTTTCCCGCCCTCGAAAGTGTAGTAACTCATGGGTGTGATTCTTGTGCAAAGAATCCATCTCATCCTGCATAGCTCTCTCCCAATTGCCCTTCTCCTTACATGTAGTTTGACTTCACCGAAAATCCTCCGCTCCCCTCCTCAAAGAACTAAAAGATATTCAGATGAAGGATATTTAATTGATGGCATACGTTCTCTCGTGGATCTTCTTAGCTGAGGTTCTTCAATATCTGGTTGCTCCCCCTGATCAACACTCTCTGCATTTGACTCATCACCATTGTGCAAATCTGTATCAGTCATATCTTCATTCTGACCTCCTTCTCCAACTGTGGCATTCTGTATTGGAGAGGGATCTCCGCTGAGGTCTGGAACTCTATTATCTTTGGACTGTGTAACATTATCAAAATGCTCATAATTCTGGTGCTAATGAAACACCACATCTTTGCTCCTGAATAATTTTCTCTGTACTGGATCTCATAACCGGTATCCAAACTCTGCATCTCTATAGCCAACAAACACACAGGGAGTATATTTGTCATCAAGCTTCAATCTTTGTTCCTTGGGGATATGTTCAAAAGCCTTGCACCCAAATACCCTCAAATAAGAATAAGACAAATCCTTACCACTCCAAATCTTTTTGGAATACGAAAATCAGCGGTCGTTGATGGAGATCTATTAATCAGGTAACAAGCAGTACGAACAGCTTCACTCCAGAATGGCTTAGGCAGTTTAGCCATTCTCAACATGCATCGCACTCTCTCAATAATAATGCGGTTCATTCTCTCAGCCACACCATTATGTTGTGGGGTACCAGAAACAGTCTGCTCATGCCGAATGCCATGTTTACTACAAAATTTAGCAAACTCCTTTGAAGTGTATTCCCCTCCGTTGTCGCTACGAAGACACTTCAACGATTTTCTAGTCTCCCTTTCAATCATAGCATGAAAATTCTGAAAATGCTGGAATATCTGGTCTTTTGTTCTCAACAAAAATACCCATACCTTCCGCGAAGCATCATCAATAAAGGTAACAAAATACCTATTTCCACCCAAAGACTCAACCTCAATGGGTCCACATACATCATAATATACTCTCTCTAGTAGCCCTGATTTTCTTTTAGCTGAACTACTAAAAGAAACTCTATGTTGTTTTCCAAACAAACAATAATCACAAAGGCTTAAAACAGTACCTTTAGCAAAAGGAATGAGTGACTTTTTTGCTAATAATTGCAACCCTTTCTCACTCATGTGGCCAAGCTTCTTATGTCATAAGTTTGGCGAGGAGTCATCCTTAACTGCATTCAATTCACTAGAACACACCTTCACATGAGTCTTGTACAACGAACAACAAACAACACCTCTTGCAATTACCATAGAGCCTTTGGTAAGTTTCCACTTTCCACGGCCAAAGTGATTCTCATAGCCTTCTCTGTCCAAGGCCATGCCAGAAATCAAGTTGAGACGTAAATCAAGAACGTGTCTAACATCCCTCAAGGTAACAGTGCAACCAACACCTGTCTGAATGCAAACATCACCAATTCCAATAATCTTGGACTGATCAATATTTCCCATTCTCACGTACCTAAAGTCTCCAGCTTTGTAAGTTGTGAAAAATTCTCTCTTGGGTGTAGCATGATACGATATACTAGTATCAACCACCCAATCAACTTTCTGATCATCAACATGCAAACATTCTTCTTCCCCAAATGAAAGAATAACATCTTCGGTGACTGTGCACCATTTTTCTGCTTATCTAACCAGATTCTGCAATTTCTTTTGTAATGACCTTCCTTGTTACCATAGAAGCATTGATACGTTTCACCTTGTTTGGTCTTTGACTTGCTCTTGTAATTTTTGTTTTTACTACGACTTTTAACTCCTTTGTGAGATCCCCTAAAATTGCTTCTGTCCCTGTTCTCTACAACAAGAGCATGTGTCTCAAAATTTACGCCTTGCTCCTTTCGCCTTGTCTCCTCATTATAAAGACTGTCCTTGACCATTTGCATGATCATTTTTCCTTCTGGAGTTGAATTGCTTAGAGACACCACCAAAGTCTCCCAGCTGTTTGGCAACGAACTGAGAAGCTAAAGAGCCTGAATCTCATCATCAATAATCAACTTCATGGTGGACAACTGGTTCACCAAATCTTGGAACTCACTCATATGCTCCGACACTGCTCCTGTCCTTGTACTTTAGATTCACAATTTTTCGAATAACAAAAGTTTTATTTTGTGCATTCTTCTTCTCGTACATAGACTCTAGTGTTGTTCATTCAGTGTGAGCATCTGTCTCCTACTAAACATGGTGGAACATACTTTGATCAATCCACTGTCGGATGTGACAAATAGTCTTTCTATTCATTTTATTCCAATCAGCCTCAGATTTATCCGCGTGCTTCTTTCCCTCAAGCTCCAACGGATCATACAAATCCTTGCAAAAAAGGATATCCTCCATTCTAGGCTTCCAGATTGAAAAATTTGAAGAGGTCAATTTAATTATGGCTCCGACTGATTCCTCCATAAAATTTATTAAAAAACAACAGAGCAAATAACCTTAGCTCTGATACCACTTGTTGGGAAAAAATCACCTCCCAAATACTGTTGTCTTTGATAAATTAAATGGATAAAATATCAGCACATGCCAAACAGATTAAATTTGCAGTTTCACCAAAATAATAACCACTGTAAGAAATAATGAGTAGAAAATATCCAACCACGAGACACCAAGATTTTTACGTGGATACTCTAAAACTAAGAGGTAAAAACCACGGGACAAACTCCGAAAAATTCACCAGAATAATCTGAGAGACTACAAAGATATTTTAATTTGAGTACAAACTCAAATTAGTTCACCACAATAACTATGTGATGGAACCCAAATAAAACACCTATTTATTTGAACAATATTTGTCTCTCTATTTTTCCTAAAGCTTTAAAAGAAGCTTTCTTTTTTCTCTTTACTCTCAGATGAGAACTTTCTTCAAATTGGTGTTGGTGTATTTGTTACCCTTTCATTAGCTTCCTTATATAGCAAAAAAAAAAAACAGAGATGGAGGAGTGAGAAATGGGGAGGCCGAAAACAAAGGGATGTGACTTTGGAAAAATCAAAGGGCGGGTAGCATGGAAAAATCAATGGTCCAGACGGTGGAAAAAATTGAAGGCAAAAGGTGGGTGAGGACAGTTGACCAACACTAGGCGGCCTAGGCTCTAGGCGCCCCTCCGTTGCCTAGGTCTGCCTAATTATTTTTAGAACACTAATAAGAACTCTTACAAACATGCTGAACTTATGAAATACATGTTTTGACATTATTTCACATTCCTGGACATTTTCTAATTTAATGATTGTCCATTTTATATTTCTAAGCATTATTTGTGTACTTTTTTATATTTTGTGCAACATTTTGCATTCCGAAAACATTTTCTGCCACACAATGAGCTTTTGGATTAAATTTTTGTTTCTTCATTGCCAGGAATCTTCAAAGGCTGATGATGACAAAGAAATTGTTGAAATTAATATGATGAGTGCTGTTATTTTTGTTGTAACAGCATCTGCTTTTCTGCTGCTGCTTTATTACTTAATGTCAGCTTGGTTTGTGTGGGTGCTTATTGTACTTTTCTGCATTGGTGGTATTCAGGTATGGTGGTTCATATTGGTTATATCTCAAATTTAAACATTGCTTATGGTTGTCTAGTTGCTATCTTGGCTCTTACCTTCTCCATGTTGGTCTGTTTGGTTCAGCAAAAATAAGGGATTTGGGGAATGTTAATCTTGTATGGTTTTGAGAGTAACCTTATTTGGAGAATGTTCAGCTTTAGGTTACTTTTCCGAGACCTTTTCATTTGTCTTCTTTGCGTAATGTTCCTATCTCGAGCTTCACACTTTCACTCTAATCCTTGGGAATGAATTTTCTTGAAATTGCTATATCTTGAAACCTTAATGACAGTGAATCAGGCTATGATTTATCTCTCCTTAATCTTCCTTTTTCATGTTCTCTCTTCTACCCCATATAGTAGGGTTTAGTCGTTTGAATCTCTCTGAAATATCGTACGTCCACATATTTTTCGACTTCTAAGTCATCGTCAATATTGCTATCCTTTTAATATTTGTATTTTGAAAATCTATGGTTCCTTTTAAGGTCAAGGATTTTGTATAGCCTGCTGTGCTTGAAAGGCTTAATAAAAATGCTTTTGTATGGTTAGCTATGCTGGAAAGGCTAAACGTAACAAATGACTTGCACTTTAGGCGTAGGCCTAAGAAACACTTGTCCCCGGATTTTTGTGTAACGTGCCTGCATAATTAAAACTCATTTCTCATATTTTTCTTTTGTTCCTTGGTGTGTATGTCGAGGAGTTTGTTGTTTGCATTGTTTATTGAGGATTGGGTTTGCCATTATTCTCCTGGAGAATATAATTTGCAAACTAGGATCAGAGGTTTTGGGAGAGGAAAAAGATGGTAATAATATATGGTTGTGTACGTCAATGGTGTTTTCTATCCTTTGGCATATCTGATAGAGAGGAACTCAAAGATCCTCTCAGATACATCTCTCTTTTTCTCTCTAACATTGCTTCGGTATGGGCGATCTTGTCATACCTTTGGGCATTGGATGGGAGTTTTTCGGGGCCGCAGGGTGGGGAGCTACTTAAGATGTCCAAAATTTGGGATGTACTTTGTGAAGTATATGTATTTTCCGTTCTTACTTTTGGTGGACGGTTTGTCCACCTCTAGTGTTTCTTTCTTCTTCCTATTGAATCCTTCTTTTATCCAAAAGAAATTAATGGATTTGGAATATAATGCTTCTCAATACCCACACAGAAAAATGCATGCAGTTGAATTATAAATCATTTTAGATTTTTAGAAGTCACTAGTATAACCCCCCCCCCCCCCAACCCCAACCCCAAAACAAAAAAAAGGAAATGAGAAAAGAGGAGGAAAAAATTCCTGTACTCCCGTTTTAGAATATTAATTTTTGAATAGAGTAAAGTTTAGAAAATGGAATTTGAAGTATTAAAGGTTTTAGATTTCCAATTTTACCCTTTGAAGTTGGAGTATTATACTTAATTTTAACTCAAGAGTAGAGTATTTGTATTGGCTTATGTGCAAGTCAAATATGTTTTGAATATTTTTGTTATATAGCTTGGAAAGCTTTGTAAGGGACCAACTCACTATCTTTTAAGGTTCAGTACATTTAAGAGAAGGTTCTAATGGTATTTGCACACACTAAACATTTATTCTTTCTCATCTTTTTGGGACATTCCAAAAGGGACAATTTTGTTTCATAAAGTGGGGTGGAAGGAGTAATAGAATTTGTTCTTGGTTAAAGTTGAATCTATCTTTATGCAAGGTTCAGGTTGGTTGGATATTAGCTTCTTTCTTGTATCTGGTGGTTGTGACTAGATCGTAAGGTTGTTTGAGCTCTTCCTGATTCCGGGCAAAATGATGGCAACTTGCACCATGTTGGCGAAAGGTGTTTAGGAACACTCCAAAAGAGAACTTATTTACAATTTCCTGAAATATGAGCTGCTGCTTTTGTTAAATGATCAGAACCATAACAATTTCTTCCATATTCTTAAATTGGTTTTCCATTAATAAAATTCTCATTTAATGATCCTTTTTATCTGTATTGAGATCAAGCAACACTTTGTGCTAACTTTTCAATGCGTCTTAGTTGTGACTACAAGTAGTTACATTGGCATTGTGCCCATTTGTTTCAGATTATAATAGATGCTGAATTTGAGTTTCGCTCAAGTTGTAATTTCTTACAAAATGAGTGCTGAAATAATCAGGAAGATAAGTTTTTATTAACTGAAAATTATTACCGGTGTCTTTTATGGGGCCAAAATTATCTGTAAACAAAGTAATACTAGAATAATTCCAGGAAAATATTTTTGTTAACTCAAATATTCACTCCATCTGGAACTGAGAATACTTTTCTTTTTTTGACCTTTTTTCTTTTTCTTAATTTTTTTTCAATTATTAATATTTCTACAAGATAGCCACTTTACATATACTCCATCCATTCCAAAATATTGGATCAAGTTTTACCTTAGTCAATTTGAGATATTTTCAAACTCGAAATTGACATGATTCATTTAACTTCTGGAAATAATAAATATTGTAATTAGTAATATTATTTAGATAGTTTATAGTTTTCATTATTGTATTGAATAAAACTAAATTAATTCATATCAATTTTGAATTTGAAAAAAAAATCTCAAATTGACTTCCAAAAGTTAATATCGATCCTATATTTTTGTGTGGAGGGAGTTTTTTTTTTCATTATTAAATTTTAAAAACTAAATTATTTTATTAGAAAAAATTATGTCTGTCTTATACAAATTTTTGTTCCTTATTGATATTTTCTTTTGTTATCAGGGACTGCATACTTGTATAGTTTCTCTTGTGTCAAGGTATGCCTGAAATTTATTGATATTGTGCATTAAAGATAAAGTACCCAATTTATTCTTAATCGACTCTTGTTCTTTGTTTTGCTGTTGTTTATTGAGTAGCAAATGGAGAAACTGTGGGCGGAAGAAAGTGAATTTGCCATTATTTAGGGAGGTCTCCATTCTCTCTTTAGTGGTTTTTGCCTTTTGCTTTATATTTACCATTTTCTGGGCTGCACATCGGAAGACATCATATTCTTGGATTGGACAAGACATTCTTGTAAGCTTTATCTTTGGTGCTTGCTTTTCTTTTCTACATTAGTTCTTTACTTCACTTTCTTTGGTGATAGTAGATTAGTAGTTTTAGTTACTTATATGAGCACTTTCTTTGGTATTGCTGGCAATGGTAATAGCAAAATTTGAACTTGTTTACAAAAATGAGTCTAGTAAACCATTTCCCCAAAATGGAACTATTTTTCCATGTTTTGACAAATGTCTGTTGTCCATACATATGCTATTATTTTCATGTATCTATGAACTATTTTCTTGTGTTTTGTGTCTATCCAGTGTTTAGAAGATATAAGGATATGAAAACACTATGGCAGTGTGCTTTTTTTCTCAGTTTAGTGCAAGCTACTTAGTTTTTAAATAGTCAAGGGATAAGATTATTTTTCACTCATCCCTTTGGGCTTCTTTTATTGAGCCATTTGGGAACCTTTGTCTCCACAGTCTGGCATGATGGGTGGACTTCTTAAACCCCCTTTCTTTCTTGTATACTCTCTTTCTATCTGAAAGCTTATTTTCTTTGGACCAATAGAAGTATGCCTCATCTATTTGTATTGTGTTTTGCATGCTCGTTGGTATTCATGGTCATTTACTTGCTTTCATTTTGTCTACTGTTGCAGATTTAAATATTTATCCATGGCTGCAAAATATTAATTTTTGTTAAAAATATAGGGTTTCCACAAGTCTCTATAGATATACATTTTTGAAAATTTCACAACTCTTCCTCTCACATGTGAGTGAGGTGGGTCCCACCCATTTTCATTTGAGAGAAAACTTGTGGAGCTAGCACAAATAGATTGTGTAAAGAGTGCTCCCCAAAATATATTATGGTGGTTTACTTTCATCTTTTGATAATAATGTAATTACTCGCCTCTTTTGATAATAATGTTATTACTTCCCTCTTTTGATAATAATGTATTACTTGTCTAAGTGTTGTCTTCCACGCAAGATTTTAGGTGGGTGCACTAGTGGTAGGCTCAGTTGACCTTGGGGTTTTTGTACTAGTGGACCAGGTTCATTTGGGGATCGATCATAACAAATGGTACAAGAGAGTGGCCTATTTGAAAGTGTCGGAACTAAGCTCTGTTTGGAACTAAACTAGAGGATCCTTAAGTTAATGATTGGTACATTAGGCTAACTACTTAAAAATCCCGTGCAAGTGCAAGGCACAAGTGTGTGTGTGTTTTTTTCTTCTGGATATTTATTTCTTGCATACAAAATTAATGTAATTTATGAGAGCTAAAAGACTGTTACAAGGGAAAGCGACTAAGATTTAAAGCTAAACATGGAAAAGAAATCAATTAGTGATGTCAATGATTACCACCGATCATGCATCTAGAATAATCTTAACACGACTAGTTACGTCAATCAAATCAATGCAAGATTATCCGAATCAAACTAATTCTAGAGGAAAATACACATTTCTCCTCGAGCTGGATGTCTTATATCATGGCTTACAGCTTGTTACAAAACATAATCCAAAAATTAAAAGATTTAAATGAAGCATAAAGTGAAACTATTTTATCTCCAACACTCCTCCTCAAATTGAGTTCCTTTTCAATTTGTCCAAACTAAAAAAAGGAATGAAAGAAATCTAGAGAGAGAAATAATGAAAGAAAACACGAACGGTTTCAGTGAGAGGTATGAATTTGATTTTGCGATTAAAAAAGAATTTGAGGTCGACTAGATTTTACTTGATTTTGGAAATATAATCGTTGAATTTGGGTCTCAAGATCAAATTTTGTTCATGTGGGGTGTTAGAAGAAGGATAACTACAATGGATTCTACTCAAATTCCATCACATCACTAGTCACCGCCGTTTTTATAAAGGAGGACTAGTCAAGAGGCGAGATAAACTGATAGAATACCGGACTAGTCAAGAGGATTGATAAACTGATAGAATACCCAAAGTCAAGACGGAGATGACTAGCCCTTCGATTCCGCTTTCTTTTTCTCCGAGTGACTCATATGAAGAAAAGTACAAGCACCAATCACTGAAGACAAGGTCAAAAAAAGGTGCTCGAAAAGACCTATCTTGCAAAGGAAGAAATGATTGGTTGAAGATTATAGATGTTTAATCCAATGTAAAGATCTATTGACAAGGTAGGTAAATGTCACAAGGGGATATTAGCTAATGATTTTTAATTTGGCCTTTAAAGCAAAGAAAGATGGGATAAATTGCTACTTTGAAAAAGAAATCAATCAGGAATATTAATGATTACCAGTGACATTGCATGCATCTAGAATAATCCAAACACCACTAATTTTGTAACTTAAGTCAATCCTAAGATTATGCTAATCAAACTAATTCTATATTCCTCCAGGATACTCTTAACACTACCCCTCAAGCTAGAAGTCTTATATCACGACTTACAACTTGTTACAAAATATAATCCCCCAAATAAAAAGATTCAAACCAAACATAAAACAAAATTATTTATTCCCAACAACTCCCTCAAAATTGAGGCTCTCTTCAAATTGCATGAATAATAATAATAAAAAGCATCAAAGAAATTTAGAGAGAGAAACAATGAAAGAGAGCAAGAGCGGTATCGATGTATGAATTTGATTTTGCAACTAAAAAAGAATTTGAGGTAGGCGAATCCTGAGTCTTAAGATCAATTTTCGTTCATGTGGGGTGCTAGAAGGAGATCTGCCATGAATTCTTCCAAAGTCCACTGTGTCACCAGTCATTGTTGTGTTTACAGATGAGGACAACTATTTAAGAGGAGAAATAAACTGATAGAAGACCCAAATTCAAGACCGAGACAACTAGCCATTCGACTTCGCTTTGTTTTTCTCTGAGTGAATCTGATGAAAAGTCCAAACATCAATCACTGTAGACAAGTTCCAAAAAATGGTGCTTGAAAAGACCATCTTGCAGTAAGGATTGGTTGTAGATTAGATGTACAACCCAATGCAAAGAACTGCTGACAAGGGAGGTAGATGTTATAAGGGGATATTACAACAAGCTAATGATTTTCAATTTGGCCTTGAAAGCAAAGAAATATGGGATACATTATTACCTTAGAAAGGAAATCAATCAATAATATCAATGATTACCACTGATGAGGCATTTAGAATAATCTTAACACCGCTAATTATGTTAATCAAATCAATCCTAAGATTATGCGAATCAAACTAATTCTATTCCTTTAGAATACTCTAACACTCCCCTGAAGCTGGAAGTCTTATATCACGACTTACATCTTTTTACAAAACATAATCCCAATAAATAAAAATATTCAAACTAAACATAAAATGAAATTATTTTATTTGAAGCAATCCCCCTCAAATTGAGGCCCTCTTCAATTTGACATATAGATAGAATAAAGATGAAAGAAATCTAGAGAGAAACAATGAAAGAGAGGACGAGCGGTATCAACCTGAGGTATGAATTTGAATTTACGACTAAAAGAATTTGAGGTTGGTGGTATTTTTCTTGATCTCAGAGGTATAATCGTTGAATCCGAGTCTCGAGATCAATTTTTGTTCACGTGGGTTGCTAGAAGGAGATATGCCATGGATTCTTCCAAGTCCCACGTCACCGATCACTGTCGTGTTTATAGAGGAGGACTAGTCAAGAGGAGAGATAAACTAATAGAAGACCCAAAGTCAAGACAGAGACAACTAGCCCTTCAACTTCGCTTTCCTTTTCTCCGAGTGAATTTGATGAAAAGTCCAAGCACTAATCACTGAAGACAAGTTCCAAAAAACAGTTCTAGAAAATACTTATTTGCAGACAAGAAAGGATATGTTGGAGATTATAGATGTCTCAATCCAACGCTAAGAACTGTTGACGAGGGATGTAGATGTTGTAAGGGAATATTATAACAGGCTAATGACTTTCAATTTGGCCCTTGAAAGCAAAGAAAGATAGGATAAATTGTTACCTTAGAAAGTATAGTTATCAATGATTATCACTGATCATGCATCTAGAATAATCATAACACCCCTAATTATATTAATCAATCAATCCTAATATTATGCCAATCAAACTAATTCGAGATTCCTCTAGAATACTAACATAATTAAATATTTGTAAATAATTTTAAAAGGTTATAATTTATATGTATATATATATATATATATATATATATATATATATTAAACATTTATCTTTATAAAATTTCTATTGGAGTATTTAATTACTATTAGATTTCCTTAGTAAATAAAGTATGTTAGTGTTTAATTACTATTAAATTTAGTTAGTAAATATATTATGCGAGTCTTTGATTACTGTAAGATTTTTTAAGATATGTAAGTACAAAGTTAATTCAGTGAATCTTATAGAAACATATATTTTATTATAAAAATATATAAAAAAATATTGGAATTTACTAAGAGTGTTGGAACATTTAGACTTTTATATTACTATATATTGTTTTGATTAGTTTGAAGTTAAAATATTTGATCCCAAATGGGAAAAAAATTATTATTTATTTAAAAAAAAAATTATTTAGTAGTTTTTAAAAACTGGGCTTTAAGGTGGGATTTTTTTGTTTCAGCTTTTATATATTATATAGATGGGTGGTCCATTTGTAAATATTGTGGCATCCAACAATTACAAAATCAAATATTCATATTTACAAAAATGTCTCATTAATTTAAACACCGTCATTTTGGGTGATCCCCTAGGTAAGTTATTTAGTGTGACACTAGTTTTTACTTTCTCTAATTATTTATAAGTACTCCTGACACACACTGTGTGTGCAATTTCAAGAGAAGAATACTTGGCAGTTATAGGAAGTTTCAAATTGTTTTTAGTGGAGGGTTAATAGGAATAGAAGTAGAGGAAAATTAGGGAGGTTGAAAGTAGGAATAGAAGTCCAGGAAAATTAGGAGGTGGAGGTTAATTTAATTATTTTTTTTATTACATATTATTACACAACTTACCCAATAGATTACCATCCCCAGCCCTCTCTATAATATGAATAGATATTTAACTTTTAAGCTTTTGTGTGTTTCTATTGATTCCAGCGTGGATAGGTCCTTTAACATTTTTTTGCATCCTTTATTTATAGGATTAAATACATCATCACCCCCTGCGCTGAAGGATTAAAACACCATCACCTCTGTGTGAAAAATCTAGCCACTAATGTCCCCTGTGCTAAGCCTAAAAGTGTGGGCTCTCATTCCGTCCATGATAACAGTGCGTGCAAGTCATGATTGTGGCAGGCGGGTGACAGAGCTGTCTGGCTTTGGGATTCAGCTTGACTAAGAGATGACTCATGAACAAAAACGGAGAGAAACCCAAAATAATTAAACCCCAACAAAATTAAATACATAAATATTAAAATTCACACGTGCACACGCACACACCTTTGTAGTGGCAATTTTGAAGCATTTCCCATAATATCAGTAGACAAGTGGGGTCATTACTCATCATCCACAATAAGTAATTGGAAATCCGGCGGGAATTGGTTGGAAACCCCATCACCGGCCGGACTTCCAAGAAACACTCAAACTCCCCGATTTCGTTGTTAGACCATCACCCAAATTTATTTCTTCCAACTTCAACTGAGCCAAACATCTATATGTATATATTTATGTATGTGTATACGCAAACCCAGATCTCAGAATTTAGGGAGAGTTTTTGATTCTTAGATTTAGAGAGAAAAACAAAGAAAAGGTAGTGATTTATATAGTTGTGTGGGGTTATGTATGTGAGAATCGTGAGATTGATGACAATGGTTGTGTCTCTGGAGGAGTTCAATGGCCTTTTGCAGCTCTGCAGTTTCTTTCCTTCATTTCCGTTTTTCCCTTCATCAGAGTCAGATACAACGGACCAACCTCCATTACTTCAAGAATGGCTGGCCACTTTTTGGGCTCAGCACATGGGGTCATTAGTGTCCCTTTTTTTCACACAGGGTGATAAGTGTTTTAAGCCTCTAGTACAAGGGGTGATGGTTTATTTAATCTATATTTATATTCTACACCAGTCTAAACTATGCTCTGCATCTGTTGGTATAGGAGCAATCTTGCAGTTACCGTATAATTGTAGATTCTGCTGCAGCCACCATTGTCCAAAATCGTCACCCTAATAATCAACACAAACCCTAGTTTGCTGCTGCCAAAACTCCAATCATCTTTCACCAATCGGTCAGAAAATCGCACGTCACCAAACCAGCCAACCATCAGTAAAACGGTAAAACATATTAAACCCCATCCCTGCAAACACCAAACCACTGCCTGATTGCCACATATAGCCTTAACCCAAACATGCCTTAGCCAAACACAGCCTTGGTCAAAACCATAAACCATTCATTATTGCTGAATTACCACCGCACGTGGAAAAAAATTACCACCCTACGCAACCCACACCACCATTAAAACCACCATCATCACCATAAAACTGGTTAACACCAAAATCATAATCACACAAGTAGCCAGGAAACGCAAACCTAGAGAAAGAAAAAACAACTCTTCATCATCTTCAACCCCTAGCCGCCATCATCATTACATGAAAATCTCATCAGTATCACAGATCACCATCATCACCAAACTCAACGAGCTGAAAACAAGGAAAAAGAGGAAAAAAAGAAGTTAAAAATGAATCCACTGGCAATGACTTCATTCAATCTCGTTGTCACCGACCTAAAGCAAGACGAGCACATCATCTCACCGACGACCACTATTGTTGACGTCTACTACTGCATCCGCATCTCCAATTTTTGGTGTCTTGACAATCTGTATGCGTGTCTAGAAATATCGATCTATCCCATCCCATTTTAGTTTATTATCCCTTCCCATTTTAGCGTATTATCCCGTCCCTTCCACTTTGGAGAAAGTAAACGAAAGCTTCGGGACTTTGATGCGAACACAAAAAAAGAACTACAAGGAAAGTAAAGAATCCATCAAAACACTTGCAACTCTTCTAGCCTTTTTGGCTGATTGTACAAATTAGACTAAGGACAAAGAAGTACAAGGACTTTTACATGTTGAAGAAGTTAAAGCGGATCATGAAGAAAAGGAGGTTTAGTAACTTTATTTTGTTAAGCAGCTTGAAGAGATCGTGCCATGTGAAGTGAAGTTGAAAAATCTGAACAAGAATGATGCAACATTGATGAAAGTTTCAAGCCCAAAGCAACTCAAAGTGAACCAGGAAGCGGTGCACGTTGATTTTATCATACATTATGACTTCAAATGCCATTAATGAGAGAAATGTGTCGTCTCTTTGGCTCTCAAAAGGTCAAATACACTTCAAAGGGTTTCAAGATTTTCAATGTTCGTGGAGTCAAGATTGAAGACCATGATCAAATCTATGGTGCCTCATTCTTCCGCACTTAAAACTTGAGGACGAGTTTTTCTCAACGGAGAAGAGAATGATAAGGAACGCAGTATGAAGATGAAACAATTATTATCAAATGATTTTGTATTATTATTTAGGGATAAGATAATTTTATAATTGTAATTAGATTAGAAAACTATAGGGGATTTAGATAAAACTTGATGATAGTTATCATTTAGATCTTGTTATTATAGTAGCTCTTTTAATTGTAATAGGTTTCTTAGTTTTAGGGTTTTCTATTTTCTATATAAAGAATGTAATCTCGTTGGTAAACAAGTTTGTTGCTATTTTTGGACTTTAGATGAGTTTGCAGAGGGTAATTTGTTCATGGAGCTTGGATTTTCTAGCTCATCTTTTATATTTCACGGGGAGATTTGCTATTCTGGTTATGGGGATATTCCGATTGGAGGCAGATTTTTATTTATTAATGGTTTACAGCTTCCGTGCCCTTATGTGGTCTTTGTTAACAAATTTACTTGGTCTTTTGTTAACAAATTTACTTCACATTTTTTTTATTTAAAAAAAAAAGGATAAAAAAGAGCATACTGTCATCCCATATTATGTGGTTATAGAGCTGTATCAATCATCCCAAGTTGTGGGGATTCTTCTGTGCTCAATATTTGGTTTGCAAGATATGGCGAATGCATACATTTTAGAAACAAAAACATGTTATGCAACTCTAAGCATAAGGGGGACAATTTGGATAAAACAAGGTGGAGACTATTATATTATAGATTTTCATATTCATTTTAATTAGTGTACTGTTGATGTTGATGTGTTTTGCATATTGGCTAGCAACATTTTGTTACTTATCTTCGCTTTAATTTGCTTCTTGAAAGTAATGCAACATTGTAGAAAATCAACCTCGTTGCACCTTTCTCTTTCACTTCTGAAACATTTCTTCGACACTTAATATGACTATCTTATTAACAGGGTATCTGTTTGATCATAATGGCCTTGCAGCTGGCTCAGTTACCTAATATAAAGGTACCTTAATAATTGATAATGTATGTTCTCTTGGCATTTTGCATCATTATCTTATTATGTTATCGTTTTCAGGTTGCTACTGTTCTTCTTTGCTGTGCTTTCCTTTACGATATTTTTTGGGTTTTCCTGTCGCCTGAAATATTCGGCAACAGTGTTATGATTGCGGTAAGTGTTAGTCTCCTCTACTATGCCTTTTGTGATTGGTCTCTGAGTGTATGTTGTTCACATTCATGATAATTGCTAGCATTCTAAATATTCATCTTTTACTACTCTGCCTTCTCGAGTAATAGTGATATTGGGCATTGATGTTTTGTACAACAGTTATCCTTGTTTGTTAGAGTATTATATTTCATAAAAAATCTGAAAATTAGATAGATAATCTGATGTATGGAACTTAAAACATGACGCGCTCTTATCCTAGGGACCTACATGTGTTATTATTCTTGTACTTTTCTTTAGTCACTTATTGTTCCTGCAGTGAGGAACTAAGGACTCAAGTTTATTGTTCTTGCGCTTTATGGGTATATAGAGATCCTATTATCAACTTAGCTGGTTTTACATTTCCTTATTGAAATTGATCTTCCATAATTGAATGAGAAGCCGAAACTTTTTAAGGATATTTGTTACTCAGTTCCATCATCATTGGTATTCAAAATCCTTGGAACTTATATAGAATGTGTCAGGATCACTGTTCTAAAAATTCCCGCCTAGGCGCTAGGACCCCTTGGCGCCTCTAGGCTCCCCAGATGCCTCACCTAGGCGGAAAGAAATCCCTCTAAGAAATTAGGCGAATTCTAGGCGGAGAAATTTTTATTTTATTTTAATAACTACCCAAACCAAATCTTGATATATTTATTTTTCTAATGATTTACCATATTCATAATACATGTTATAACATATCAAATCACAACAAGAAATGAACAAGTCAAAATGGATAATTTTATTATAGTTGTAATTTTTTGAACTTGTACCAACTTCTAATTATATAAATGATAATACATTTGTAATATTTAGTTTAATTCAATTTTATAATTCTTAAATTTATGTTTAGTTTCTTAAGTTTTAATAATGAATTAAATTCTTGAAATTTGAAATTTTATTATTTAATAGCAATCTTGTTTATAAATAAAACTAAAAGGTTAAAAATATGTTTAAACTTTGAACAATTGCATGTTTATGTTTGAACTTTGACATTAGCAATATGGATATGTGTTTGAACTTTAAGAAAATGCCTTTATTATCTTTATTATAGATTGTTTTGCTTTATATTATTATTTTGTTTGGATAAATGTAAGATAAAATATTAAAATTGACTTAGAATAAAAAATCCCGCCTTGCCCCGCTTTCAGCCCCTTAGGCGCTTAGGCCCCCTCACCCGCCTCCACTTTAGGCGCCTTTTAGAACATCAAGTTAGGATACCAACTGTTCTAAAATACTAGTCATTAAAGAAGAACAACAATGTATATCATGCTTTAACACTCCCCATCACATGCTACTTCTACTCGAACGTGGAGTGAACAAAGAAAGGTGTGTCTTAACGACAAATCAGCAGAGTGAAAGAGGCTCTAAGAGCATAAAGGGATCTAATTGCAAGTGGGAAGACTAAAACCCAAGACTTTGCATTACAGTAGTTACGAACCAAGTTAGTGATTAGGGTTTGGACTTAATATGTAAATTCTAGAGAGGAGGATAGAGAAAAAATATTTTATTTTAGTTTTGTAAACACCTTGAATTGATCATAAAAGGCTTTGTGATTTTGCAGTTTTGACTACTCGATCCTTTTTAAAGGCTTAGAGATACTCTTGAATAAAATATTTCTATCGTCAGAACTTGTGTAAAAAAAAGCCGACCTTCGCATTTTACTTTTTGTGCAATTCAATTATATGTGATTAGGTGTGTGATATATATATAGATATATGGAGAATGATCCATGCAAATACTTGTTATAGATCATAATAGGGCAAACACTATCGTTAGCATCCAATACTGGAATAAACGGCCCAGTGTTCGAAAAGTCGGCCTAGTCGGCCGACTAGTCGACGACTAGGTCGGGGTCGGAATCTCAACGAGTCGACTAGGGCTTAGTCCTTTGATTTAGTCATGGTCGAACTTAGTTTGCTCCGGTCGCATGATTAGTCAGGAAAGTCGCCCAAATGGGAGTAAATCAAAAAATCGGAACAAGTCGCGAAAAAATCAGAAAAAATGGGAGCGGATGAGGTCCTTCTATCTAGAAGAAGTGGTAGAAATGTGCGAGAACTAGATGAGGATTATGAGTTTGAGTCCCGATGGAGAGCAAGTCTTGGAGGGATATAGAGAAGAGGAGGAGGAGTGATTGACTATTAATTTTGTGCTACTTAGTTTCATTTGGTTAATTGGTTTTGAACTTAGAGCGTCGAACTATTTGGTTTTACTAAGTTTTCATGTTTTTATTTGATGATATGTTACTTATGTTATTCTACTTACTCAAAACTTATGAAGGAGGAAGGAGAATATATATTTTAAAAAAATTGAAAATCCGACTAGCCGATTAAATTCCGACTAATCCCCTAGTCTCTAGTCAAGAGTCAAATCAATTCGGGACCGACTATAGCGACTTTTAGAACAATCAAAACAGCCTAGATTAAAAATCAGAAAACGCTATCCGCTACTATTAGTAACGGATGATAAGCTAAATTAATTACAAATTTACCATAATCCGCTACTAATAGTAGCGGATTTACCCGTCGTCCGCTATTAATTCCAATTTTAATCTCGGCCGCTTATACGTGTATTGGATGATAGAGATGATGTTTGTCCATTTTTGATTCATAAAGTATGGATTATTCCCCTATGTATATACACACAAACACACACATACACATACACATACACATACACATACACATACATATACGTATGTGTGTGTAGATTGAGTCTTGAGGTCATGATGTTATAATATTGAGAGTTGGTAATGTTAAGTAATTTGGGTTTCCTGGTATGATTTCAGAGTTTTTGGTTGAGGGATTGATGATTAAGTCATCTCTATTTGTTAATTTCGGTTATATCCAAAATAACGGAATAGTAAATCGAGTAATTCTGTATTTCGGATAGAATAATATTTTGGTTTTAATTCGGTTACTCAAAATAGGTTAATTTCGGTATTCGGTTATTACCGAGCGGTTATAACCGAATGCTCAGCCCTAGTTGTCTCATGTCACACTTGCTATATTATTTTATAGTGAATGTAACCAAAACATGGGAAAAACCTAAAAGGAGTCGCTTATCAGTTGCTCTATGTGCTATCAGTGAAATTTTTCTCGCTAGAGTTGTGACTTGTCCATATTTTTGAATAATATAATATAGACCTTATTTAGATTTCTATGAAATTAAATTTTCATTGTCTATCTAATCGAATTATCTTCATTCTTCCTCATCCTTTATCTATAGGTTGCTGAAGGTGATAATAGTGGAGGTGAATCCATTCCGATGCTTTTGAGAACACCTCGATTTTTTGATCCCTTTGGTGGTTATAACATGATTGGCTTTGGGGACATCCTCTTTCCTGGTTTGCTCATTGCGTTTTCATTTAGGTACTTCTTTTAGTGTTGCAAACCTTCCCTTTAACTTATAATCTCATATAAACCAACTATTTTAAAATTTTCTTGGAGATAATTTTCTATGTTGTTTCTTTGACAAATGACAATACACACATATTTCTTTGCTGGCTAATATTAGGAATTTTTAGTTTCATAGGGCCTCAAACATTTTTGAGTTGTATAGACCTAAGCTGCATTATGTGTATGACAAATATGGGTTTATCTCAACTCTTTATGGTCTTTTAAGATCAAAAGTTACGTAGAAAGGAAAATCTCGAGATCAAGTTGTCTTTATATATCATAAACCATGAGCACATTAAGCAACTGTTAAAGTTGTATCTTTGCATCGTAAGAAAATTATAGTTATATTTTCCTACACGCAATAATCTCTGATAGAGAATCCGCAATAGTCTCTCTGATAGAGAGCCGAACGCTTGCCTGGAGCCCTAGACTGATAATTCTATTTTTGCAATGATTCTGGTTTGGCACAGCTATGCTGGTGTTTTCCAAAGCTTTCAACGATATCTAGCGACTCAAAATTCACAAAATAACACATCTCTTGGTACTTTCCAGTCTTGAACATTTATTTGAATGGGTGAAATGTCCATTCTGAAACAACCCATATTAGAGAACGTTAGGAAGTAAAAGTGTAAAACACTCGGCTAAATTTAACAAAGTCTTGTCCCACTACATGCGGTTGGTAGCTTGAATTCAATTTCCATTTTGCTCTACTGAGGGGAAATATTTGAGTTCAGGAACAAGTTATATTGTTCTTCATGATCTTCATCCATGTTCTTTTCCAACATTAAAGTTCCCTTCACTGAAAGCAAGATTGTAAGATATGTGGACATTAATGGTTGTGTTTGGAACTCGGGAAATTTAAGGGGGAAGGAAGGCAAAGGAAAAGCAAATTAAATCTAAAAATTTATGTGAGCTCTTCTAACCATTTAATGCACTATATTTTAATATTGTTGTTAATATTATAATTTTTAGAAGTATAGCTAATTAGATTTATTCTCATTAAGATAGTTTTTTCCTTTTTACATTTATTTTTCTTTCTCTTTTCCTCCGCATTTCTAAGTTCCACATGTACCCTAAATAAGATTTAACTTGGAGGTGAATCCAGCTCCCCTATTCAAACCAAAGAGTGTTAACCACCAGTCACCACATCATGGATGATGGAACCAATCTCTTAAGGTAACTGAAAAACATAAAGGAAAAAAAAGGTTTATGTTAACCCATGTTTATTACATATAAGTCCCGATTTGATGCAACTTTGTCATTATGCTTGTGAAACATAGTGTATGTGCCGTTACTAGTATTGTTCACAGAATTTAAAGAACGTTCTTTCTCAAGGTTGAACTCAGGCTTTTGTTAAGTGACTTAGGGGCAAAAGGGTGACCCTTGATAAGCTAGAAGCCTGGAGCCCTTTGGAAATTGTTTTTATGTTTAAATTGAGATCGTATGTCTTTTTTTATGATCTATATCATGAGCAGAAAAGGTCTCTTGATTTCTACGAGATGCAGCTACTCACAATGGGTGCTAAAGACAACTGTCTCTATTCTTGTGCTAATTATTCCTTTTCTTAAATACTAAGCCCCGTTCTTGTGAATCTTATTTATTGTGGATTTGGTTGTGCAGATATGACAAAGCAAAGAAGAAAGGTCTAGGAGATGGATACTTTCTTTGGTTGACAATTGGCTATGGATTCGGTTTGTATTCTTGCATTATGTTTCTTTGGTTGCATATTTGTGATGCTTGTTATCATCAGTAATGAAAATTGTTTTCTACTAGTATAAATACCAAGTATTGGGACATGTCTGCTCGGTCAAACTAGGAGTTGGAGCAAATAAATTTACTTGTCATCTTCATCTAATGGCCACTGATTGGCCACTTATCAAACATGACTTGGATAGGAATGCATTTAATTTGACACAGATAATTGAAGAATGTAAGAAAAGTTTGTTGATATATATGTTCCCCCCAAATATGAAGTGTCCATCGCTTAGTGTTAGGGAATGCATAGTCAAATTTGTGGTAGTTGAAAGTTGGAGAGAAGTGTGTGGAACTTTCAGGACAAGGATATAATTTGAAATCTATCTAGTTAATATTTTCTAGATTAAGCATGACCCATCTGAAGGAAGTTAGCATAAGGTGTAGGTTTAGAAGTGTTCATTTAGTAGTTACGCTATGTAAGCCCATCTAGTAATACAAGTAAAATAGTCATGTAATTTAAATTTCAAAGTGTTAGCTTGATATATATTGTTGGAGCCTCTCTTTAACAGCTTACTTGTTTTTAGATAAGTTGGTTACTTAATATGGCATCGGAGCTCTAATTGTGCAATGTTGTACTCCCCTTTATATTGATATGATGCAAATGCATTTTATTTGTCTCTCCACGTATGGATGTGAGGAGAGTGTTAGTTTGATATACATTGTTGGTGTCTCTCCCTAACAACTTTTTGCTGAGTTGGTTACTTCACACACACTGAAAAAAACCCCATGTTTGAAAATATAAGAACAATGTTTACTTTTTAAGAACCAATTTGAAACGTATTCAAATTTAAAGTTGATATGATTCTATGTAATTTTAGTCAATATAATTATAAATGAATATTATAAATTATTTAAGAAGTACTATTAATTATAAAATTTATTGTTTTCAAAACTTAAATGAATCATGTCAATTTTACATTTGAAAATGTCATAAATTGACATGATTTGAAAATTCAATATTGATCTTATATTTTAGAACTAAGGGGAGTATATGAAATTTGGCAGTCATATTTGAGCTCTCAAGAGTCAAAGTTTGAGATGGTGGATGTTGAGATCTGATATCTGAGGTTTTAAGGATTGGATTTTACCCTGTCTAGTGGTGCCTGAGGAGGCATTTATTATCAGTTGGTCTTGATGTTAGGTGTCGGGGTTATGACCCTAATTGACCTAGGGATTGGCAAATTATTTGGGTGAAATTTTGGATGTATATGGTCCCGTCTCTGTGCGTTGGACATGATTTTAGTGCCATCAGAAGTTATCACAGTAAATATTAATATCAGAAGATAAACATTTTGAAGTTCAGATGGCATCACTGAATTTGGAATGCTCTATATTTTATCTTCTGAACATTAATTTTCATCCAATCAAATTTTTGTAGTTGGTTTTACCTTTTTCTTCAAACTAGTAGCTTACCATACCTGACAATGACACTATAAAATTCGACACAACAACGGATGTGCTAGTATCAACATAATTCTTGATTGATAAGTAGGAAATAATTCATGCCAACAACGGACGTGCTAGTATTTATATTTGTATTTAAACTGGATGGATAGCTTCAGATTGAATAAATTACGCACACCAGCATGGATTTTACACTAATCTTGACTTTCCTACTGCAGGCCTCCTTTGTACTTACCTAGGTTTATATCTAATGAACGGACAAGGCCAACCTGCTCTCCTGTATCTCGTTCCATGTACATTAGGTATGAACCATACTACCATCATAAGGGCGGATTCTATATATATATATATATATATATATATATATATATATATATATATCAGAAAGCAAGAAAAGAATGAAGAATTCAGTAAAAAATTATTTATTTATTTATTTTAACTTTGTTTGTGGCTCAGGGCCAATTGTCGTATTGGGTCAGGTGAGAGGTGAGCTGAAAGACCTCTGGAATTACAGCTTGGAGGAATCTTCACCTACGACACCATCTGAAGAAGCTTGACACAGATGACTGATCGTGTCTCCAAGCAAGAGAGAGAGAATGGCTCGGATATGCAGAGTCCATCATCAGTGTAAAGGGTGCTTACCCTCATTATATCCTCAAAAACATCTTTATACATGACTGAAAAATATACAGGACCTGGAAATTTATTCACTCTTTGGTTGCCATTATTGTTGTAACATAAAACATATTAAAAACTCTAGCAAGTAAACTGTATATCCGGTAGTCCATCTTTTCTTGTTGGACATCCAAAAATGAGTCTCCTTTCAAAATCACTGTAAGATCCCACTACATTTACGTATTGTTTTATCTTTGACCTTTAAGTAAATTAAAGTCGTTTTTTTCTTTAGTTTAGAAATCAAAATTGAAGTTCGGTTTCGTATGTGGAGGATATGTCCATTTTGAATAAAGATTAAACTGGGATATGTTTAGCAGTTGATTATGTCCCTTTTAAAAAAAAAATTAAAAAAAATATTATTAAGTGCGCTTTCAGTTGAGGGCTTTCGTGGTTTTTGGGACATTTGGAGTACAAATGCACTTATAAACCTTGTTGCTAAGTGCAACTTAATTCAAACTCAACTCATTTAATTTCCAAACAATGCTTTTAAGCGTTTGATTCATTGAGTTTTAGGGCTTATAAGCCATCCAAACGTCACAAATCCAATATCATAAGATTGTGCTTGTGAGTTTGGAGAGATGTGATTGGAAAGGAAAGTACAAGAGGAGAAGGGATGTGAATGAATTATAATTGTCTCATCATATTTGTGAGTTTAGAAAGGAAGTGAATGCATGTGATTTTAATTATATTTTTTGTTTGTTTGTGAGTTTATAAAGAGGGAAGGAAAGGTAAAATATTTTTATTTTTAAATTGCACTATTACTATATTATCCTTACATATTAAACTTACATATTAAAGTAACAAATGATATGATTTATTTTGAAAGGTTATTTTAGGTAATATTAAATATTTAACTTTTCAATACCTCTAAATCCTCACTTTTGAAGAGAGTTTTGAGTCAAAAATAAAATCAAATTTATCTCCAAATTCCTTCTTTCTCCCTAAAAAAACTCACAAACATAAGATTTGGAAATTTTTTAATTATTTTTGTCGACGTCAGGATTTTTATATGTCCTTTTCTGTGCTTGTCTTTTGGTGTTGTCATTTTAGGTGAGATTTGTTTGAAAAATAAGTTTGAAAAGGTCCGACATGTATATGTAAATGATTTTATTATTAGAGTAAATGGGTTGGTATTTTAAATGGTTGCACTAACTCAACCGAGAAAGGTTTGCACAAAGACCTAGTGATTTGATACTGTTTAACTGGTCTAAGAAACCAAAATTCGTTAGGGTCCGGGAGCTTGATTAATCGAAGGGAAAGTGTTAGGCACCCCTTGACTTTCGTGATAACACGGTTACCGTCACTTTTCATTTAAATTTTTATCTGTGAATGTGTGTGTGTGTGTGTGTGTGTGTGTGTGTGTGTGAATTAGGTTTATATGCAATTATTTGGAAGTAGTATTATGTCTTGTTTGTACAAAGGGTTTGACTTTTGTATAAAAGTTCATTTTTAACAAGATATAACAGTGATGTTTTGTAAAACAGGTTTTTCAAACCCTTGTGCTCAATAGTAATTGAGGCATTTGATACTTCCATTTTATTATGTGTTCAAATTTTGATTGCTTTTATTTTAGAGATCTGAAGCATCTTGAGAAAATAAGATACATACAAAAGATCTTAGAACTCCTTATGGGCATGAGAGCCATCTAAGGATATTCAGACACTGTAGATAATTTACAAGCTGGTTGCAACTGAAAATGTCCATCACGAAAACCGAATCTAGATTCAGGAGCTGAATCTGTGATCACATGATTCTTATGCTCACATGTGAAAATAATATGTGCAAAAGATAGAAAAAGAACTAGATTTGAGCAAATCTAAACTATTCTAGCTTTAACGGTTCCAGTTTAGTCACCACGAACCGGTTAAAGTGAGAAATAGCCATATTTAAGCAAATATAGCCCACATGCTGAAAGATTAAATATCTACATTATGAAAGCGAGATAAAGCAGATTTATTTATATAAAAGTGTATATATATATATATATATATATATATATATATATATATATATATATATATAGAGTCCGGTTCCAATCAGGGACTTCGAATTTTCTTAAAATTCAGATTTTTTTTTTATTTTAAAACAACTAAAAAAAAGATTTATATTTTATGGAACTGGAATTTTTCTATAATACAGTGTTTTGGGCGTGATTTGGATACATAATACTTGTTTTGTTATATGTATCTAAATCACATCCAAAACATTGTATTATGGAAAAATTTCAGTTCTATAAAATATTAAACTTTTTTTTTTAGTTGTTTAAAAAAAAAAGCAAAAATAAAATAAAAAAATAGGGTCTGAATTTGATCAGGTCCGGAAGTCCGGACTTGATCCGTTGTATATATATATATATATATAAACAATAAAAGCCACGGATCGACGATCCGGGCATACCCACACAACGCGACTCTCAACGTTAGTAGATATAAATATATGAAAGTAGGAATAAACTTAAAATTCTGAAATATCTTATGTTGGTCGCCAAAAAAGACTTGAGATAGTTTTAACGATAAAACTTCGGTTTCCACCGGTTAAACTTCAGTATGTTATAGAACACGATCTTACAAGTGTTTAGAAAAAAGAAACACACAGTTTGGAGCACTCTAGAAGAGTTTACAAGGTGAAATGGACAGAGTTTTCTCTCTTTTCTTCCTTTTTTCTTACATTTTATGGCTGATGGGGGGGTTAATTTATAGACTAAAAGTGTCATGGGACAACTCATGGGTTAAACGGGTCATTCACACTACCCGAGCTGCCTCGGGCATGGCGGGTCCTGTCATCTCAAAGTACGTGCACTTGGACAATGCCATGTCTACTCGAACCTTCATAACTTTCAATCCGGGAGTCCGATGGAAGCGTGACATACCATTATGGAAAGCTCTTTTCGAGAGCTACGCAATGACATATGATTTGCCCTTTTTTGAATCCGGGTGTAGACACTCGAAATTTTTTGCATACCTGTTACTAACATTGCAGGAGGGCAGAATCGTCTTTCAGAGATAACCTTGAAAGACAACTTATTTCAATCCCGGATACAACCTTGGGATATTCAATATTACCATCTCGGAGATAACCCCGAGATATCCAGCTCAATCCCAGAAATACTACCGAAAGTTTCAACTTCAGTCCCGGAAACAACACCGGGAGTTTCAGTTTTAACCTCGAAGATAACCCCGAGGAGTGCATTTCAAATATCGAAAATCACACCGGAGAAGACCGTTTCATCTCGGAGATAACCCCGAGATACTCAGTCTCAGTCCCGAAAATAGCACCGGGAAAGATAGTATCAACCTCAGAGATAACCTTGAGGCATGCAGTTGCAGTTCCAGAGATGACCCCTGAAATGCTTGTTTCAAACCTATACAAACAGCTTCAAACACTTGACAAAAGCCCCGAGGTACTCATCTACCAAGTCCGAAGATAACCTCGGGAAGTCAGGCACATCTTAAAAACAACACTGAGGATGGTCAACACCTGCAGTAGTCCAATCTCAGAGATAACCCTGAGCAACGACCGCTAAAACCGGAGATAACCCCGGTGAAGGGCAAGACCGTTATTTTGCCATCCAAACCCACATCGCGCCGTCTCAACAACAACATACATACATTCTACACCACAATGTCCTACAAGAACCAAAGAACACCAATCCCGAGTGACTACTGCACAAGACAACACACTAGATAAAATTTGAAGCTTAAAGACATAGGGCATGGTCCCATCTTCCTGACTTTGTACAACCTCTAATCCCATGTCATTGTGTAGCTCTCGACAACAACATGCCGTAAAAGGTCTTATACACCTCGATCGGATGCTCGGATTGAAGTTCTGAAAGTTCGAGCGGACAACACATTGCATGCGTGCACGTACTTCAAGACGGTGGGACCCGCAGAACCCGGGGCACCCCGGGCAGCCGCAGGTGCATCTGCGGTTGTCGCATGACCACGGCTCCCCCCGTCTATAAATAGAAGGCTTGGGGCAACCATTTTGCATAGAGAAAAGGCGAGGAAACCCTGTTCAATTTGCTCTGTACACACTATAAACTGAGTGCTTTCTCATTTTAAACACTATTGAGCTTATATATTGCTATTTTTTTTACCGGCGGGAGCCGAGTGTTCATCCCTTTAAAGTCATTGAAGTCTTCTTTGGCAGTCCATTGTAAGCCTTCTTACACATCTTAAAGCCTTTCTCTTCATCTTTGCACACATCGTTCTTCACGTTGAGAGTCGTGTTGCGTGTGTATGCCTGGACTTCGGTCCGCGGCTTTTATGTTTTTTTGTATATATATATATATATTATATATTTATATATATGGACTAACATTATCGAGTTATACCTCGTGTAAGATCCCAACTTTTATGAATAAAGATGAATTTTCTATAAATATCATTTTTGAATATTATGGAATGAATTTAATATAATGTTATAGTTGTGGATAATATTTATAAATTTTGCAAAGTATGCAAGTGGTTATATTATATTGGTTGGGGAATATTCGTTTTAACAGGGAATATTCGTACGACGACACAATCATTGGTGGACCCTACAACAGAATTATTGTCGGGATGAGAAAACGACAAAAATATCTTTTTATGAAAATAATGGCGGAAGCATACACGTTTCCCATCAAGCACGCACCTTTGTGAAACTTCCCGCATGTAACACATGCTTCAAACTTCTTATTTTGTTGGTTACCTTGCTGGTTTCCAGCACCCACATTCCCATTCCACTTCCACTTCAAATTGTTGTTGCCGTTTCCACTACTACCACCTCCATTCTTGATCTCCACTTCATTCTTCTTCTTCTTCTTCTTCTTCTTCTTCTTCTTCTTCTTCTTCTTCTTCTGTTCTTGATTGAACTTTGTCACTGCCTCGCCTCCACCTTCAGCGAGTATTTCCTTCTCCATCACTGCTACAAAAGTCTTCAACTGGAACAGGGGAGACCTCTCGCATACAACCAGAGCTTGGTCCTGTTTAAACCTCTTCATTTGCGTTCTTTCGCAAGTGCAGACTTGATATGGTACAAACCTCCCCAACTCGTTGAATTTAGCGGCATACTCACATACCGTCATCGTTCCCTGCTTCAATTCCAAAAATTGCACTTCTAGCTAACTCTTTGAACTCTTTGGGAAATAGGTCTCGAAGAATATCTCCTTAAACCTATCCCAGGTCATTACTCCTTGTCCTTCTCGAGTTTTATTGGCCTGCCACCAATAACTAGCCTCCGCTTTCAATATGAATGTTGCAAAAGCAGTCTTCTGATCTTCCTCTACCCTAGCGACATCAAACACCTTTTCTATCTCCATAATTCAGGTCTGTGCCTCGACTAGATTCATGGACCCACGGAATTCAGGTGGTCCAACCGCCTTGAAATCCTTAAACATTGTACCTTTGTTTCAGCTAGATTTTAGCCTTAGCACTAAGCATAGCACTACTGACACAGACAGACAGAGCAAGAGTCGGCTATGAACGATGGAAGCTTTAGCCCAACAAACACGAATTTCACTCACAAAACAGTAATATTAACATATATAATAAATATAAAACTATCATAAACATGATTGCTAACATATTCATCAACATAGAGCAATTTAACAACACGTCTAACTATTTTAATTTCTCAAATTTCTCATTTTCATACATAACACCATTTTTGAGTTCCTTAGACAAAATCAACACTGTAAACACAATTCTTGTCCAAATAGCTTCATTCAAATTACGTTATCTTCGTTTCTTAATAGACTAGCATAATCAAGCCTCAATTCACACATTAACATACAAATTGACCATCAACATTGGTACTTACATGAGCCATATGAAAAAATATACATATAAACATACACTGTCGTATTTTCCTACTGTTATCCGAATTTAGCATACAATTTCCTTATTTAAACATAAACTCTAGTATTGCAATTACATACTAATGCGATAATACAGTCATATAGAAACAATTTAAAAAGTATGGAATTCACAGAGTTTGAAATTCATGCCGTAAAACTCATATATATATATACACACATAAGATATATATAAAACCAAGGTTTAGATAAAATACCTTCAATTTGCTAAGACAATCCTTGTTAATTACAGACAAATATCTCCCAAATTCTCTCAAGCTCAATCAAGTTTCTCTCTGTATTTCTCTTAGGCTTAGCAATTAGAATGCGTAAACCAACTGATAAACCAATGCGTAAAAGAATAAAACTGATATAACCTTAATACTACTACTAATTGTAATATTAGTTATAACGCTTAGGTTATAAATATATTATATTTATTACCTAATTTATTTAATTTTATTTATTTTATTATTATTATAATTCAAAATTAAAAAGGAAATCCAAAAGCCATAGGGCCTTGTTTGGCAAAGTTCTAAAAATAAAGACTTAATATACTTAAGCCTTGTTTGGGTAAACTCAATTAAAACTACTTTACTTTATTTTAATACTCCTTATAATATAGTTATTTGTCACACTATATTTCATTAAGTTTTCGTACTTAATTAATTAATTCAAATACCAATTTATTAAATAAATCATTTAATCACATAACTCAATACAAATTGTCGATGTCAAAATTTTTAGATGTCCCTTTCCGTTACTTGTTCTTTGGTGTTCTCATTTTAGATGAGATTTGTTTGAAAAAACAAGTGAAAAAGGTCCGACATGTATAATGTCGAAGATGGACTGTTAAGAGTCGCCAGTTGGTTTTTTAAATGGTTGTACCAACACAACCGAGAAAAGGTTTACACATTGACCCAGTGATGTGACACTGCTAAACGGGTTAGTGAAACCGAGATTCATTAGGGTCCGGGGACTTGGTTATGTGAAGGGAAGGTGTTAGGCACCCCCTGACATCCGTGTTGCCACGGTGACCACCTCTTTTCAAAAAACTATTATCTGAATGTGTGTGTGTGTGGGTAAATGTGCTGTTATTTGGAAGTAGTGCGAGGCCTCGTTCGAACCTATATATGCAGGGTTTGAATTTATGTAAAAATTCAGTTTTTAGCAAGATATAGCAATGATGTTTTATAAAAAAGGTTTTTCAAACCCTGATGCTCAATAATAATTGAGACCTTTTACACTCCCATTTTATTAAGTGTTCGACTCGATTGATTTTATTTTACAAATGCGAGGCATCCGTACGAAAATAATGTACAAAAGTAATGCCGACTTCCTCGTCGGTATGGAAACCATCTGAGGAAATTCAGACACCGCAAAATAATTTACAAGCTGTTTACAGCTGAAAATGTCCATCACGGGAACCGAATCTAGATCCAATAGGCTGAATCTGTGATCACATGATTCTTAGGTGCACAAGATACTATAATTTGTATGAAAGCAGTAAGCAGGTATATATATAAAAGCTGTAAATATATATATACAGACAGGATCACCAACCACGAAGCACCTCTATGGGGGATTAGAAAAGTAAATAAAGTTGTAAAAGCTATCAACCGCCACGGAGGAAACTCCAAAGGGACAAAAACGTAAATAAAGTCAGAATATAATCAACCGCCACGGAGGAACTCAAAGGAAAAAATATAAATAAAGTCAGATAAAGCAATCAATCGCCATATGAAGTGAACTCCAAGCGAGGACGTAACGTAAATAAAGCTATAAAAGCGATCAACCACCACAAAGTAAACTCTGTGTGATATATATATATATATATATATATATATATATATATATATATATATATATAAGCGAATAAACGCATGCCGGATATAAAATCTGTGCTCATCGAATAGAAAGTCAGGCCACTGTTCATATATATATAAAAGCGAGTAAACGCCTGCATCAAGTCTAGGCTCATCGAACAAAGTTCGACATACGATTAATATATATATATATATATATATATATATATATATATATATATATATATATATATATATATATAAAGTAGTAAACGCCTCGAGATCAAGTCTAGGCTCATCGAACAAAAGTTTGGCACGCATTAATATATATAAATGTATATATATATATATATATATATATATATATATATATATATATATATATATTAAAGCAAATAAACGCTCCCAGATCAAGTCTAGGCTCAATCGAGGCATAACTCTCGATAATGTTAGTCAATATATATATATAATTATATATATATATATATATATATATATATATATATACAGACTGAAATGAAACCACGGACCGAAGTCCAGGCAAAAGCAAGCAACACGACTCTCAACGTGAAGAAGGGTGTGTGCAGAGATGAAGAGAAAGACTCTAAAGTGTGTGAGAAGGCTTATAGTTGACTGCCAAAGAAGACTTCTATATCTTTAGAGTGGATAAACACTGGCTTTTGTAGGTACAAAAGGGCTATATATGAGCTCACAGGTGTTTAAAATGAGAAAGTACATTGCATGGGGTGAGTGCAGAGCAAATTGGGCAGGGTTTCCTCGCCGTTTTCTCTTGCAAAATGGGCAGCCCAAGCCCTCTATTTATAGGTTCACCAATGGTGAGCAGATCACTGTGAGGCAACTTGGGTGGGCCAGGTGTTTTTAGGTTGGGTCATCTCAGAAGTACATGTTTCGGGCAATTATAATGTCCACTCGAACTTTAAGAAGTGCAACCGCATCCGTTTGAGGTATCTGAGAACCTATTTGCATCATGGCCGTTGTCGAGAGTTTTACGATGGCATGGGATCAGAGTTTGTACGAAGTCATTGAAGATGGGACGGTGCCCTCCGGTCTTCAAGCTTTAACTTCCATCCGTTACCCTGCACAATAGTCACTCGGGATTAATTAGTCTTATGGGACATCGTTTCATAGAGATGTTGAGATGACGTGGCGTGGCATCGCATTGGCTAGATGACGATGTTGCCCCTCACCGGTGATATCGCCAGATTGGGCTGATAAAGCCTACGTTGCTCAGGCTTCGCTGAGATTGGACTGCTGCAATTATTGAAGGTCCTTATAGTCATCTTTGAGGTGTGCCTGTCTTCCCGATGTTATCGCCGGGTTGGTACAGTGTATCTGCCGTTGAGGCCGTGAGATTGAAAGTCGGTCGCATTTGAAATAAGCATTTACGGGGTTATCAAAGCTGCATTCCTTGGGGTTATCACCAAGGTTGGTGGCTATTCCTATGGTTGGGACTGAGACTGGATACCTTGGGGTTATCTCTGAGATTAATCGGTCTTCTCCGGTGTGTGTTCCGGTATTGGATCTGCACGCCTCGAGGTTATCTGATGCAAAACGGCAAAGTCATTGCGTATGCATCACGACAATTAAAGGATTACGAGAAGGGATATTCGACCCATGACTTAGAGTTAGCTGCAGTTATTTTTGCTTTGAAAATTTGGAGGAACTACCTCTACGGGGAGAAGTGTGAAATATATATGGACCACAAGAGTCTGAAATATATTTTCACGCAGAAGGATTTGAATATGCGTCAAAGAAGGTGGTTGGAGTTAATTAAGGACTACGACTGTGAGATTTTATACCATCCGGGTAAGGCAAATGTGGTTGCCGATGCCTTAAGTAGAAAGGGTTAGGAGAAATTGACGATATTGACTGCTCAGGAGGAGCTAATTATAGAAATAGAGAAACTGGAGTTGGAAGTGAAGTATCCTATGGAGATCGATGAGAAGCTATTTCAGATGAAATCTGGTACAACTCTACTAGATAAAGTAAAGGAGGCTCAGCTTCAGGATGATGAATGCAAAAAGGTGACAAAGAAGATATCTGAAGGAACCGAACCGAGATTTAAGATGGATAAGGAAGGAATATTGAGATTTGAGAGTAGAATTTGGGTACCACTAGTCACATAGATTAAGGAAGATATTTTAAGTGAGGCTCATAGTTCGCGATATTCGATTCACCCTGGTAGTACCAAGATGTACCAAGATCTTAGACAACATTTCTGGTGGCCAAATTTGAAACGTGATGTTGCAGAATGTGTTGCCAAGTGTCTTACCTGTCAGAAAGTGAAAGCGGAACATCAAAGATCGAGTGGATTGCTACAACCATTAGAGATCCCAGAATGGAAATGGGAACATATTACAATGGACTTCGTGGTTGGCCTTTCGATAACTTCGTAAAGGCTATGATGCAATATGGGGGTTATCGCCGACCAATCGATTTAAATCAGATACACTTCCTTAGATCAAAATCAGATTCAACTTAGATCAGTTAACAAGGTTATATGTGAAAGAGATTGTTTCGAGGCACGGAGAGCCAGTGTCAATTGTTTCTGATAGAGATCCGCGCTTTACATCGAATTTCTGGAAGCGTCTTCAGGAATGCATGGGTACGCAATTGTGAATGAGTACAACATACCACCCTCAAACAGACGGACAGAGTGAGAGAACGATTTAGACATTAGAAGATATGTTAAGAGCCTGTGTAATGGACTTTAAAGGAAATTGAGATGATCACCTACCATTAGTAGAGTTCGGCTACAACAACATTTACCACACTAGTATTTGCATGCCGCCTTACGAAGCGTTATACGGCAGAAAGTGCAGAACTCCGCTTTACTGGGATGAAGTTGGTGAAAGACAATTGCTAGGGCGAATTGAGTGCAGCAGACGGCAGAAATAGTCAAAAGTGATTCGATAAACGATTGGTAGCGGCTCAAGATCGATGGGAAGAAATCTGTTGATCCACATCGTAAAAATATCGAGTTTGAATCGGTAGTTATATTTTCTTGAAGGTCTCTCCTGGAAGGGAAGATCGGAGTTCAAAAGAAAGGGAAATTGAGCCCAAGATTTATTGGACCCTTTAAAGCATCGAGAAGAATCGGAGAAGTGCGCATGACGAGGTAAAGATTACCTCTAAAGACTCGAGAACGATCCACAACATCTTCCATGTTTCTATGTTACGACCTTACAAAGTCGATTACAAGCATGTAATTGAATCTGAACCCTGCATTTTGAGAAAGACTTATCTTACGAAGAAATCCTCATCCAAATTGTCGATCGAAAAAGAACAAGTTCTCGTAAATAAAGTTATACCTTACATTAAGGTAATTTGGAGGAACCACAACGTCAAGAAGCTACGTGGGAACTCAAGAGAATATGATGAAGAATTACCCTCATTTATTTACTTAATTATTTGTGGCGATTACGGGGACGTAATCTTTGTAAAGGGGAGAATGTAACGAATTGAATTTATTGAGTCGTGATTCGGGGACAAAATCCTTTTAAGGGGAAAGATGTAATAACGAGAATTTTGTAATTTAATTTTAATATTTATTGAATTAAATAAATATTTTTCGATGATTTAATTATTGGATTAAATAATTATTTGATGTAATTGTGGTAGATTAATTTAATTATGTGTTACATTTATTAAATTAATGTAGAGAATATTTATTATTCAAGTATGTATTTATGTGAGCTTATTGAATTAAATGAAATATTTAATTAAGCATGATGTTATTTTAATTAATTTAATTATTAATTAGAGAGTTAATAATTTGACATTAATTATTAATGAGAAATTTAATTATGTGACTATGTGAAATTATGAAAATTATTATATTTTATTTAAAATAAATTAAATAAGATATTGATTTATTTTATGAAGGAGTGTGATATTAATTAAACCATATGATAAAGCTTTATTAAATTAAATGGTTTTGAAATCTATTAAGCCTAGCCAAACATGGCCTTAATGGGAGTTACTTAGCGATTGCCCACGACGGGTTCATGAAGACTCAAGTCGTCGGATTCCTTTAATATATCAGACGTCTTCTTTTCTTTTCTTCATTATTGCTAAGTCTAGAGAGCTTTCACAGAGAGAGATACAGACTATTAGTTGAGAAGTCAGAGAGAAATTGATATTCATCTCTTATTAAAATCCACACTACGCGTTGGGTAATCTCCTCCTTCCCAATTTCTACTTTACGTATTTTAGTTTTCATGAAAATGGCTTTTAAAGTTTTTGGTTTAACCTCTATAATTGGGTTATGAGTAATGATTATGGGTTTTATGTGTGTAATGACATATCAAATCGTGTTTAATTATATATATTATGTAAATCATATCATCAAATTCATGAAAACATGTCGTATATGATTTCTACAAAATTACAAAGTATGGGTTTTGGCCTTATGGCCTTATACATGATATTTTATGTATTGATCGTATATTATCCCTAAATTTTACATTTGTATGTTGTTATGCATATTGATACGAAGAGACCAAAGTTTAAATGAACGGATTCGGTGTTATAACGAATCCGTAGTGACAATTTTCATGTTTTATTTTCAAAACCTCCAAAAACATCAAAGTCAGTGAAATTCACATGCTTTAAATCTGTTATTAAGTGTTTAAATTGGTTAATGTCAGTATATAAAGTTTGGTTTATGATTATACATGAATTATATCATGTGGGTATGATTAAATTCGAGTAGTAATAATTTTATTGGAGTTCCTTGGCCATGTTCTGCAATTTTCGTGAATTACATAAGCTGAAAAATCGAGCCTCGTACATGCACCACTCTGTGCCTTGAGACTCGTGACCGCAATATTAATGACCACCAATCATAGTCATCATCATACTTGGCAATACAATAATGAATGGTGCATGCCGCCTACTCTCTAGAATGTTCAGAATGAGATTTTTAAAAAATGTTTAAGTCTAACAATGTGTTAGTAAATTAATGTAATGAACATAAAAATATGTTATAAGTATAATGTGATGTTAAAATAGATGTTTAACATGTAAATAACATAATTACATGTGGATTGAATTATTGAATACATAATTAGCTTGTTATTCATGATGTGTAAATTATGTGACAAAGTAGTAAATTAACTAAGTATAGTTAATAACCAAAGTTTAAACAAAAAGAATAATCATTGATGATTAGTTAAGTTATAATTAATCGGTATTGTGAATGTGAATGGTATGTAGGATTGAATTCAAAGAACGTGCTTAGTTAAAGTGTAATCTACGCATTTGGGCAAGTTTCCTAACCCTACTTGTCATTATTGTTCAAGTTTATTATTTACTTGAGTAAATTATCATTACTATTATTCAAGTTCAAATGTTATATTAAAGATTGATTATCTTTTCAAAGCATGATTCAGTTATACAATAATTGTCCTATTGTATACTTCTTGAGATTATTATTCAAATTGAATATCATTATTGTTGAACCTTATTAGACTAGTGAACTTTATTGATTCAACTAGTCCCTAGTTGATGAATGTTCTAAATTTCAGGACCCTTATTGAATTATCCAAACCAAACTTCCTTTGGTGCGGACTCGAATGTCAAACTGAGATGAACAACCCTGCAAAGGGATTTACTTATGCGTTAGCGTTAAGATATTGTGCATGATGATGGTACTAAGAAATTCGATCCCCCAAGCACGAAAGTAGAAAGGTCCATAGTCTTATGATGCATGTTAAAGGTTTCAAGTATAACCCTTGATAACCTAGGACATAGTTCAAGGTCTTATGACCCTCAGAAATCTTTTGATTCTTGCTATTCATTATTGATTCAAAAGTTGAGCTTTTATTTCAGAAGTTATTATTTCTCTCGCATGTTATTATACTATTATTTCATTATTATACTTGTGGGCAATAGTGCTCACTCTTGCTTAATAATAACATTGCAATTAAGAACGAAAGAACTGATGAACCTTCCACTAGTAAGGGCAAGGGCAAAGTTAGCAAGTGATGAAGACTTATTATTTTATTAGATGATGTATTTATGTTTAAGACTTGAGTTAATGATGTTGTTAAGACTTATTTGATTATGATTCTGCACAGATGTTTAAGGTTAGTTAAACCTGGGATTGTATTATTATTATTCAGATGTTGTAACCCTTAAGGGGAAGATTTTTATTCTATCTATTGCATGGCTTGCATTTATTATGGGTGGATAGATAGATGATATTTTGATGATGAACACCAAATCCCGTGGAATTGAAGTACCGGATTTGGGGGTGTCCAAGTTAAGTATCAAAGTTGTAGGTTATGAACCTTAGGTGGGGAACAACCTTAGGTAGTATCCTTATAGAAAGAAGATAGTAATGGAAAACTCTTATCGAGTTCTAAGAAATGAATTTTGTAATTCATTGAAGATAATAAAAGACCTTATGTGTTTATGTGTTAAAGTATGCGTTAAATGATACGACTTAGTAACTAAAACTTAAAATTTTGTTGTCGGGGATGTCGAATGTTGGAGAAGCTAGTCAAGCTGGGGAGGAAGAACCAGTGTACCTATAGTGCAAGCGGAGGAGGAGCCCAGAGACATTCATGTCGTTAGGGAGCGGTGGTATGAGGAGTCATCTCCATTGATCACCGCTGTTGGTCGGGAGTATGAGCCCTAGACCGATCACGAGGAGGAATTTGTTGATGATGAAGAAGAGGAAGAGGAAGAAGAGGAGTTACCACGGTACACCGTTGATGCTGAGATGTATGACACATTATACGACCGTAACGTGGAGTTACGAGATTAGGTTCAAGATTTGACTGAGCGAGCGGTTATTCAGCATATTACTCTAGAGCAGAAGGAGACGGAGATTTCGACTCTTCACTCTCGATTGGCAAATGTAGAATGGGATTTGGTCCATGAGAAGGGTCAAACTGAAGATAAGACCGAGGAGATAGAAAAACTGAAGAAGGAACTGAAGAGCGTTTGTCGTGACTGCCCAAAATGCGAGGAACTTGAACGAAGGTATCACAGGTTAGTTAATTATAAATTCTTGCGAAGTTTATACCTTATTAGATACAGGTTCTACCTATTCTTACTCCTGCTTGTGCTTAACGTTTAAACTTGACTCCGGAGAAATTAGACTTTGATTTATCTGTGGAAACTCCATTAGGAGAAACTTTCATCACATCCACTGTTTATAAATCTTGTTTGATCCAAGTTGGCACCATCACATTACCTGTTGACCTTATCTCTTTAAAGATACTTGCTTTTGATGTGATTTTAGGGATTAATTGGTTAACTACTCATCATGCCAAATTGATTGCTTTTGTAAGGTTGTTAGTTTTCATATTCCTAAGCAACCTGTTATTCAAATTTAAGCAACCAAACCATTGAAGTCAAACTCTTTTATATCAAGCGGTAAAGTCATTCGTTTATTGAAAAACGGATGTCAAGCTTTTTTAGCCATGTTATGGACTTGAACAAAAATACGTCAGATTTGAATGATATTTTTGTTGTTAGTAAATTTCCTGACGTATTTTCTGAAAAATTTCTTGGCCTACTCCCAAAGCGTGATATTGAATTTTGTATCGACTTTGAACCCGGTACAAAACCCATTTCTAAAATCTCATATCGAATGGCTCCTATTCAACTTCAGGAGTTAAAAACCCAACTATAGAAGTTGATAACCGAGCCTCTATCTGGTGACTTCTTTTGTGGAATGCACCGAAGCCAGACTCATCGTAGGGGATGCCATATTTGTGCGATAGTAAACTGATAGGTGTCATTGTGATGTGCTATCCAAGGTTGGGATATGAGTCACAGTTGAGAGCAACCTAAGCTCAGAATCTCGAAATCGTAGCTTTCAGGCTTAGTTGGTTATTATTGGAGATTCGTTGAAGGATTTTCTAGAATCGCTACTCCGTTAACTCAGCTGACTCGTAAAGATACAAAATTCGTATGGAGCGAGGAATGTGAGAAGAGTTTCCAAGATCTCAAGAGGAGACTCATTTCGGCACCTGTTTTGACAATACCATCTGGTTTGGATGGATTTGTTATCTACAACGATGCTTCAGGCAAAGGGTTAGGATGTGTTCTCATGCAACGTGGTAAAGTCATAGCCTATGCCTCGCGACAACTTAAAGAATATGAGAGGAATTATCCTACTCATGATCTAGAGTTAGTAGCAGTCGTTTTCGCGCTAAAGATCTGGAGGCACTATCTATATGGGGAGAAAGTGGAGATATATTCAGACCTAAAATCCTCAAATATTTCTTCACTCAAAAAGAACTCAAAATGCGGCAACGACGTTTGCTCGAGCTGTTGAAAGATTACGACCACACTATTCAATACCATCTTGGAAAAACGAACGTGGTAGCTGACGCATTGAGTAGAAGATCATATACGGGAACGAGTGTGATGTTGTTAACACAAAGGCCTATTTTGTGTGATTTACAAAAGATGAAGATAGAATTCAAGACTCCGGGGACCCAAGCAATGATGTCAGGTATACGTATAGAACCAATTTTAATCGATAAAGTTAAAGTTGCTCAAGCCACGGACCCGGAGCTGATGCGTATGAAGAAGAAAATGCAAGAATGTGCTATTCCAGAATCAAGAATCGATGAAGAAGGAATACTTCGAGTCCACTCCAGACTTTGTGTTCTTAATGATTCTGATTTGAAGTACAAGATCATGATGGAGGCACACAATACACCATTTATAATCCATCCTGGAAGTACCAAATTGTATCGTGATCTTCGACATACATTTTGGTGGAACAAAATAAAGAGAGAGATTGAAAAGTTTATCTCGAGGTGTTTAACTTGTCAACGTGTAAAGGCGGAGCATCAAGTATCTAAGGGTCCGTTGCAACCACTTGAGATACTGTCAATACTTGTTCATCTTCCCCTTTCCCTTACTGGTAAATAACTGTCAACATATTACAAGTCTTTAATACTTTTTTATCTTCCCCTTTCCCTTACTGGTGCTAGGTACATCTACCTTCTCATCCTTAGCTGTAAGTGGGAACACATTACCATGGATTTCATTACGGGTCTTCCCATGGTTTCTCAAGGCATAAATGCGATTTGGGTTATTGTTGATAGATTAACCAAGTCTGCCCATTTCTTACCACTACGGGAGACTTATTCCCTTGAACGTCTTGCTAGTATGTACATGAATGAGATTGTGAGGTTGCATGGCATGCCAGTATCCATAGTTTCGGATCGTGACCCAAGATTCACTTCAAGATTTTAGGTTAGCTTGCAAAAAGCTATGGGCACGAATTTATGGTTCAGTTCGGCATACCATCTTCAAACGGACGGGCAATCAGAGAGGACTATTCAAACTCTTGAAGATCTATTAAGACTTTGTGTCCTCGATTTCAAAGGGAGTTGGGATAAGTACCTACCATTGGTGGAATTCTCCTACAACAACAGTTATCAGGCAAGTATAGGTGTGGCTCCATTTGAAGCATTGTATGGGACGAAAGTGTCGCCTCCAAAGGTATGTTGGGATGAGGTAGGAGAAGCAACGTTGTTGGGACCAGAGTTGGTATGAATGACTACGAGAGAAGATCCAAACGATTCGATAACGTTATACAAACCAGACAGGATCGATAAAAGAGTTATGCGGATCTTCATCGAAAGGACGTGGAATTTAGTATCGGGGATCATGTATTATTGCGTGTGGCTCTATGGAAGGGAGTTACAAGATTTGGGAAGAGAGGAAAGCTCAATCCATGATTTATTGGTCCATTCCAGATTCTTGACTGAGTAGGAAATCTGGCCTATAGACTCGCGTTACCTCCAAGTATGTCTCGTGTTCATAATGTTTTTCATATATATGTGCTACGTAAATATGTGAAAGACCCAAACCACGTTATTGAGTTAGAACCGGACGAGATAGCCGAAGACTTAACGCATTGAAGAGGTACTGTCAAGATCTTGGATAGGAAGGAGCATGTCCCTACGACGAAGGTCATACCACAAGTTAAACTTTTGTGGAGAAACCATGCTGTTGAGGAAATGACCTGGGAGTTGGAAACGGAAATAAAAGTGAGGTATCCTCATCTTTTCGAAACACCAGGTACGTACGTCAATTTCGAGGACGAAATTTCATAAGGAGGGGAGGTTGTAAGACCCCAAATTATTAATAAATAAAATTTAATTTCCTCTATTTATCATAGTAAGGGTTGATTTGATTAATGTGGTTAGTTATGGGTAAAATGCGCAAATATTTTAAATAAGCAAGTGGTTATAAAATATTCATTTTATCGGAGAATATTCGTTTGGTCGTGGAATATTCTTACCGCGTGGGAATATAAATACGACGGCAAGCAGACCTTTGTGTGGACCCCATAACGGAAAGCGATTGGATGAAAAAAACGACAAGTATAAGTTGTTTATTAATAATGGCGTAGTTGTTACCAATTAATATTGTTGGAATGCCGGTGGTTAAAACACACGAATCTGGCGTTGTTGTATAAGAAGACACGCAGTATTGCACCAATTATTGATTCTTACGTAAGAAGGCACTACTCAATAATTGTTACAGAGTTCTTTGCTCAAAGATTTTATTTTATTGATTCAATAATTGTTGCGTTGATATTTTATATTACCGTTGTTTCAATAATTGTCACCACTACGTATTTTTCATTATCGAAGCAATAATTCATATTACTGAATAATATTATTAGATAACATTATTGGCAATGTCTAGAAAGTTACGTCTAAGGAGAGGTTTGGTCATCTAATTACTATTTAGTAAGAGAGATCCTTATCGAAAGCCCCTCTTTCCAGGAACCTACTGGTTGTCGATGATTGATTCTCGTAATATTATTTGTGAATAATTAATTATTAATTTATATGATGAGAAAAATATTGATTTTATGTGGATATAGATGGAGAAAATTTTTAATGTGACAATTGTTAAAAATTGATATTTTATCTTTTCTGATAAAATAATTTATTATTATATTTTGATGGTGATATTTTTACAATGAATGTGGGATATATGAGTATATGAGGAGGAAGAGTATTTTTGTTGCATTAAATGATTAACACATATTTTGTGTGTCGGTGGACTCCATTTCTTGGCTGAAATTTGATTATAGCTTGTAAAATCACTCGTTTGTGGATTTCGGTCAATTTCTGTTTGGAATTTGGAAAACTTTTCTTCTGCAAAGTTGTAGAGAATGAAATTTCCTATGGAAAAGACATGTGGTTTGAATTTTTCTGACAAAAGGGCTATTTATTATGAATTATTGAAGTTCTGAATTATTGAGTCTGAATTGATTTTGTAACAAAAATTGTTTTAAACATGTTTTTCATTATTGTGTGATAAATGTGTTTTTGTTGTGGTGGGCTAAGGAAAATTTGGTTATAAATATATTATTATATTCAATTTTTTGCTTTGGTGTTCTAAGCATTTTTCTATAAATAGGGTGCTTAGGTTAGAATTGAAAATCACACGAAGTAAAATCAAATCTCTCTCTCTCTCTTGATATATCGAGCGTATTCTTGTGAGTATTTTGATACTTTGAGTGTTTTTATACAAAGTGCAAATTTCCTTCAAAGACTATATCCAAAGATTCTAGTGGAAGTACTATCCTTTTGAGGTAAGGGATGTTATTTTCTTCGTAAGTGATATTATTTCTTCAATATCATTATGCCGAAATATTGGTTGGAACTTTTTATCAAATTTGGAACTTTTTCATGTCGGGGTTACTATTCATGAGTTACTATTCACGAGTACTATTCACGAAGCATGATGATTTTCTTGTGGAATTTCTATCTTGGTGTGTGAGAGTTACTATTCACGATACGACATTATTCACGATCTACGGTATTATTCAATAATATTTACACTATTCATAGAAAAATTAAATTTTTGTTTTTCGTCCAAAATATCTATTATGGATACTAGCTTTGATTGTATCCATGTTTTGATCATTCTTAAATTTTACTCCACTATGATTATTTATGAGGTATTTTTGGACATGGAATAGCTGAAATACGAATCCTTAATATTTATTCTTTTGTTTCACTGGATTCGTTTTCTTTAAAATATTTTTCATCATCCTCCGTCCTAAATGATGATATAATTGAATATCTTTGGCCTGTAGTGCAAAGATTAATGATTTCTGATGAATATCTTTGGCCGTAGTGTAAAAAAGATGAACATGTATTTAGATGAACATGGCTAATCGATGAATATCTTTGGCCTGTAGTAGTAAAGATGAATATTTGATTTCAGTTATATATTGATTGATGTTATAGGGATAAAATATAGACGATGAACTTTTAAATTCATATATAGAAGATAGTAGATTTCATTCTTTACTTAACTCTTCTAATGAATTATTATTTCCACTGCAAATATTGATTTCAAACTTATTGTCTATTGTATTCTATTAGATTTTTCCCTGTTGAGAACTAATGATAATTTGTTTTATATTATCTTAGTCATAATGTTCTTTACTGGGCTAGTTGAGCTCACCCTTTTCCTTGTTGTTCCATTTTTCTTCTCAGGAGGCGAGAATGTAACGAGTACTAGTCGGGGTGTGGAATGATGGTTCTAGAAGTGGTTCTAGTAGTCCTCACTATTCTGTAAAAATAATGTATTAATAATTGTAATGAGGACTTATTTGAGTGTGGATATTGTATAGATGACAATATTTGTATTTAAACTCATAGTTTTTATGTTGTATTAATAAAGTTGTAGTTGTTTCTGTACCATGTATTTTGACGACTCGAGAATGGGTGTTGTATACCTATTTTGGGGGCGCATGGTTAATATCGAGTTTAGGGATATGATCTCTGGCGGAGATCGGGGAATAGAACTAGGAGGGGAGAGACGAGTAAATCCTTCGCTAGTGTGTCCTACCTAAGCTTATTTGTTGGTTGGTCGAGTATATAGGTTATTATGTTGCATGTCAATTTCTTTAATTAACCCTTGTTTTGTAAGCGAGATTTGAGAATGGTAGATGAAAATATTAACAATGGAGTGAATGAGACCGTGGAGAAAGCTCTAATCGACAACCAAGATAATGTGATGTCAGGCGAAGAAAGAATTAGAGATATCTATGTGGTGAGTGAAGAATTAATAGTTGCACCCGAGATAGTCGTAGAGGTAGCAGCTGAGAGTGAGGAAGAAGAGGAATCTGAGGAGAATTTATTAGATGAATTTTATGATCGAAATTTAGAATTACAAAATCGTATTCAATAGTTAGAAGAGCAGGCCGAAGAATGGCAGGCGGTCGTGGAGCAAAGAGATGCAACAATTCTAAATTGTGTTACCCGATGTGCGATGCTTGAATAGAAGCACTCTTTGGTAGAGTATAAGATATTAGAGCTGGAATCTGAGAATGCTATGATCAAAGTTCTGATTAAAGAAGAAGCAACCAAATGAATGAGAATGGAGGATGCATGGGTAAAAGCTACACGACACGTTGATATTGTAGAAAAAGACGTCCGATCCAATAAGGCCAAAATAGATGAAATGGATTTAGCTTTCTGGACAGCAATTGGGAGAATCCAACATCGAGTTCGGAATTACCCTATGCAGAGCGGTCAACCCCAATTCGATATGGATCGGAGAGTAATGATTGAAATCATGGATCAGGAATTCGACGAAGCAATGACGGGTGGAATGTACTCTATAGCAAAGTTAAGTCCAGTTGGGACGGTGGCACCAGAGGCGGATACGAACAAGTCAAAGTCAACGGTTCCTGGAAGAGCGTTTGTCGTGACTGCCCAAAATGGATGTCAAGCTTTTTTAGCCATGTTATGGACTTGAACAAAAATACGTCAGATTTGAATGATATTTCTGTTGTTAGTAAATTTCGACGTATTTCACGAAAAATTTCTCGCCTACTCCCTCAGGCGTGATATTGAATTTTGTATCGACTTTGAACCCAAAGACAAAACCCATTTCTAAAATCTCATATCGAATGGCTCCTATTGAACTTCAGGAGTTAAAAACCCAACTATAGAAGTTGATAACCGAGCCTCTATCTGGTGACTTCTTTTGTGGAATGCACCGAAGCCAGACTCATCGTAGGGGATGCCATATTTGTGCGATAGTAAACTGATAGGTGTCATTGTGATGTGCTATCCAAGGTTGGGATATGAGTCACAGTTGAGAGCAACCTAAGTCGGTAATCGAAATACGTAGCTTTCTAGGCTTAGTTGGTTATTATTGGAGATTCGTTGAAGGATTTTCTAGAATCGCTACTCCGTTAACTCAGCTGACTCGTAAAGATACAAAATTCGTATGGAGCAAGGAATGTGAGAAGAGTTTCCAAGATCTCAAGAGGAGACTCATTTCGGCACCTGTTTTGACAATACCATCTGGTTTGGATGGATTTGTTATCTACAACGATGCTTCAGGCAAAGGGTTAGGATGTGTTCTCATGCAACGTGGTAAAGTCATAGCCTATGCCTCACGACAACTTATAGAATATGAGAGGAATTATCCTACTCATGATCTAGAGTTGGCAGCAGTCGCTTTTGCGCTAAAGATCTGGAGGCACTATCTATATGGGGAGAAAGTGAGATATATTCAGACCATAAAAGCCTTAAATATTTCTTCACTCAAAAAGAACTCAACATGCGGCAACGACGTTGGCTCGAGCTGTTGAAAGATTACGATCACACTATTCAATACCATCCTAGAAAAGCGAACGTGGTAGCTGACGCGTTGAGTAGAAGATCATATGCGGGAACGAGTGCGATGTTGTTAACACAAAGGCCTATTTTGTGTGATTTATAAAAGATGAAGATAGAATTCAAGACTTCGGGGACCCATGCAATGATGTCAGGTATACATATAGAACCAACTTTAATCGATAAAGTTAAAGTTGCTCAAGCCACGGACCCGGAGCTGATGCGTATGAAGAAGAAAGTGCAAGAAGGTGCTATTCCAGAAGCAAGAATCGATTAAGAAGGAATATTTCGAGTCCACTCCAGACTTTGTGTTCCTAATGATTCTAATTTGAAGTACAAGATCATGATGGAGGCACACAATACACCATTTGCAATCCATCCTGGAAGTACCAAAATGTATCGTGATCTTCGACATACATTTTGGTGGAACAATATAAAGAGAGAGATTGAAAAGTTTATCTCGAGGTGTTTAACTTGTCAACGTGTAAAGGCGGAGCATCAAGTATCTAAGGGTCCGTTGCAACCACTTGAGATACTGTCAATACTTGTTCATCTTCCCCTTTCCCTTACTGGTAAATAACTGTTAACATATTACAAGTCTTCAATAATTGTTCATCTTCCCCTTTTCCCTTACTGGCGCTAGGTACATCTACCTTCTCATCCTTAGCTGTAATAGTTATATAAGCAAGAGTGAGCAAACAAAACTCACTTGAAATAAGAATGGATAAACTTTACAACATTTGCCAAATAATAGGCTCAATAGAACAAAATGATATGTTCTATTAACATTCTGAAATATACTACTGAGGGTCTAATGACCACGAACCATGTCCACAGTTATAAGTAATTTTTCAACTTTAACTTTAACAGTCATAAGATTATAAGGGCTCCACGTACTTAGGGGGATCAGCCCTTCGTACAATGTATTGTGCACAAACATTTCAACGTTAAACGTAAACCCCTAATAATAGGATTGTTCATCTCAGTATTTACAGTACAAGTCCGCACCAAAGAAAGTTTGGTTTGGATAAGCTTTCAAGGGTAATTTGAAGTTTAACGAGCATCAACTAGGGAACTAGTTGAATCAACAATGCTTGATAACATAATAGTTGTTTAATAACAACATAACATAGAACATTTGAGAATCATAGGTGAACTTACTATATTCTAAACTCATGCTTGAAAATAATTAGAGAGCATAAGTATTGATCAAAATGAAGAAAATGATAAACTCGGCTTGAACAATAATAAGCTAGGTCTGTGATCTTGCCAAATTAGAAATTTAGTTAACGAACATGCACTAATTGATAGCAAGTTGGAAACAATGCTTACTCCATATTGTAATAAACTATACAAAGTGATTGAACCATTCAACACAAGGAATTAAGGTTCAAGAAACATTTATTATAAAAGAATGAACTAGAGAAACTTGTTTAACTATAAAAAAGTTAGAGTAAGCCAACAATGATTAGAATTACAATAACTTAAGATTAAAATATGCTCAATGTAAATAGATGAGATTTAGAAGCTTGCACAATTATTATAAAAGTAGAGTTAAATAACTTGCCTCGAGCGTAAGATATATTATTAAACTCACGTTCACCTACATATAGGTTTAGAATCACCATCTATTAGATATACTAACATTCACATTCCATCATAACACGCATTTCTAGTTAGACTTATTATTTTAGCACATGTCTTAAGCTACCATACAAATATCAGAAATTACAAGTGTTAACATTCACAATACCTGTTTACTATTCATCATGCTCACTAAGTTCTAATATACCACGTTCATCGCTTACTAATCATTCAAACTTTGAATTTATCAATTACATATCATGGTTATGTTTTAACCTTCTTACTACATGTTTGACACTTAATCATAACCTTTGACCAAGTGGTAAGGCTTCCCCAAAATCTGCAGTAGCAATAGAAGGCTCTGCCTCAGATTAGTGTATGGGCGCAATTGTACACACACATCGCAATTACAAGAATTTTATTTTGGCAGCACCAGTAAATTGCTACTTGAATGGTGCATGTGAAAGAATAACAGTCGGCTATGAAAAGTAGCTGACTTTAGCCCAACAAACACGAATTTCACCCACAAAACAATAATATTAACATATAAAATAAATATAAAACTATAATAAACATGATTGCCAACATGATATTCATCAACATAGAGCAATTTAACAACACTTCTAACTATTTTAATTTCTCAAAATTTTCATTTTCATACATAAACACCATTTTTGAGTTCCTTAGACAAAATCAACACTGTAAACACAATTCTTGTCCAAATAGCTTCATTCAAATTACGTTATCTTCGTTTCTTAAGACTAGCATAATCAAGCCTCAATTCACACATTAACATACAAATTGACCATCAATATTGGTACTTACATGAGCCATATGAAAAAATATACATACACTGTCGTATTTTCCCACTTTTATCCGAATTTAGCATACAATTTCCTTGTTTAAACATAAACTCTAGTATTGCAATTACATACTAATGCGATAATACAGTCATATAGCAACAATTCGAAAAGTATGGAATTCACAGATTTTGAAATTCATGCCGTAAAACTCATATATATATATATATATACACACACACACACACATATAAGATATATATAAAACTATGGTTTAGATAAAATACCTTCAATTTACTAAGACAATCCTTGTTAATTGCAGACAAATCTCTCCCAACTTCTCTCAAGCTCTATCAAGTTTTCAGTTATAACGCTTAGGTTATAAATATATTATATTTATTACTTATTTTATTTTATTTATTTATTTTATTATTATTATAATTCAAAATTAAAAAGGAAATCCAAAAGCCATAGGGCCTTGTTTGGCAAAGTTCTAAAAATAAAGACTTAATATACTTAAGCCTTGTTTGGGTAAACTCAATTAAAACTACTTTACTTTATTTTAATACTCCTTATAATATAGTTATTTGTCACACTATATTTAATTAAGTTTTCATACTTAATTAATTAATTCAAATAACAATTTATTAAATAAATCATTTAATCACATAACTCAATACAAATAATTAACCATCAAATTGAAATATTAATATAATAATTTCCTTAACTCATTAATTATTTATTTAACAAATAATTAACCAAATAAAATCAAATCAATTAAACAAATATTTATTCAACGATAAACACATTCATTAAATATTTATATAATTCAATAAATATTTAAACATTACAATTAAAATCTGGATTGTTACAATACCTATATTGGGGGCGTCACAGTTGGTATCAAAGCTTAGGGATATGATCCCTGGTTGAGATGTGAGACTAGAACTAGGAGGGGAGAGTCGAATAATTCCTTCGCTAGTATATGACCTACCTAAACTTATTTGTTATTTAACTGGTCGGTTAGAGTATAGGGATAATACGTGGCATGTCAATTAACCCTTGTTTTGTGGCAGTGTTTGAAAATGACTTCCGAGAATGTTGAGATAAGCAATGGAGCACAGGAGACCGTTGAGTCACCACAGATTAATAACCAGGATAATGTGCAGGAAGGCAACAATCCTAAGGAGAACAACAACACTGACCAAATGATGAACGACAGAATGTTTAGGGGCTTTTTGCAATTCATGCAACATCAGGCGAGAGCAACTCCTGTCCAAAATATAGGTGGAAATACTGGCAACTCTCGGATGGTCACCGCTAAGCAGTTCAAGGAGCTGGGACCACCGGAGTTTATTGGAGAGCCAAAACCACTTAAGGCGGAGACGTGGATGAAGCAGATCACCAAGATATTTGATGTCTTGGGATGCTCTGAGGAGCAAAAGGTTCCCTTTGCCACCTTTATGTTGCGAGGAGAGACAAATTATTGGTGGGAATCGGTAAAGCATACTCAACCTGCTGCACTGAAGATGTCTTGGGAGAAGTTCCAGGAACTATTCAATGACAGGTACTTTCCCGAATGTATTCGTTACATGAAGGAGGTAAAGTTCATCAAGATGGAGCAAAACAATATGACCGTGTCGCAGTACAAAGCTAAGTTTGCCGAGTTGTCCCGATTTACGTCCCACTTAGTTGTTAATGAGGAGAGAATGACACGGATGTTTCTAAGAGGTTTGAAGCCCGAGATATGTCAATATCTTATCTCTCACAAACTGTGTTTGTATTCAGATGTTGTAAATAGGGCTCAGTTATTGGAGCATGATAATGAGACATCCCAACCAAGGGAGAGCAGCCGACAAAATGATAATACCAGTGGTAGCAGTCATCGAAGCAACGACAAAAAACGTGGAGGGAATCAATATGCCAGAAATGGTAACCACTTCAGTGGTATTCATGGCCAAGATAATAAAAGTGGACATTTCAAGAAGAGGAGATTCAACAATGATGGAAAGACGTCAGCACCAACACCCATTGTTAAGGAAGGAGAACGACAACCTATCATATGCATCAAATGCGGAGGGGAGGGACACATCAGTCCAAACTGTACGCAGCAGTCCAAAATGTGTTACAATTATGCAAGAGAAGGTCACCTAGCTAGATTTTGTCGTACAGGGAAGCCAAGTTTAGTTGGAACGGTGACACCAAATGCCATCCTGCATAAGTCAAAACCCGATGAGTTCAAGGGAGGCGTTTGTTGTGACCTCCCGAAAGCAAGGAGCCCTAACGAGGTCATCACGGGTAAGCTTATCATAAACTCTAGTGAAGTATATACCTTATTTGATACCGGTTCTACCCATTCTTTTATTTCTCCTAGTTACGCTCAACGTTTAAATTTAACTCTGGAGAAATTAGGCTTTGACTTATCTGTTGAAACTTTGTTGGGAGAAACCTTCATTACATCCACTATTTATAAGTCTTGTTTGGTTCAAATCGGTACCCTCACATTACCTGTCGATCATATTTCATTAAAAATACTTGCATTTGACGTAATTCTAGGGATTGATTGGTTAACTACTCATCATTCAAAAATTGATTATTTTCGTAAGGCTGTTAGCTTTCATATTCCTAACCAACCTATTATGCAAATTCAATCAACCTAACCATTAAAATCAATCACTATCATCTCAAGCCATAAAGCTATTCATTTATTGAAAAATGGATGTCAAGCTTTCTTAACTCATGTCACAGATTTAAACAAAAATACGTCAGTTTTGAATGATATTTCTATGTTAATAAATTTCCTGACGTATTCCCTAAAGAACTTCCTGGCCTACCCCCAGAGCGTGAAATTGAATTTTGTATCGACCTTGAACCCAGTACAAAACCCATTTCCAAAGCCCCCATATCGAATGGCTCCTATTGAACTTCAGGAGTTTAAAGACCCAACTGCAGGAATTGTTAGACATTGGTTTCATTCGTCCTAGTACGTCTCCTTAGGGTGCTCCTGTTTTATTCGTGAAGAAGAAAGATGAGAGTATGAGACTTTGTAATGATTATTGGGAGTTGAATCATGTCACCGTAAAATAAAAGTACCTGTTGCCTCGCATTGATGACCCGTTTGACCAGTTGCAAGACGCCAAATTCTTTTCAAAGATTGATCTTCGTTTTGGATATCACTAATTTAAGATTAAAACAGATGACATTCCAAAGACGACTTTCAGAACTCGGTACAAG